>CM051828.1:2490000-2852500 GCA_028451465.1 Erethizon dorsatum
GTAACCATGACAGACACGGGCACCACCGACGTCACGGGACGGGAGTCTGGAGGTCACAGGGTCAAGTTCCGAGTCCACTGGGTGACAGTCGCTGATTTACGCTCTTCATGGGGAACTGTAGATAAATTCTACAAAATGTGGAGTGCAATGGAGGTGCTATTAAGTGTTCAGAGTCATCTTATCAAACTAGGTTCATCACTGTAGTTTTAATACATGGGAATCACACAGGAAAACATGAAAGAACCGATGACCTGCTACAATTCCTACATACAACACTGCTGTGCAGGAAGAAACGGTGCTCTATGGTGCCAAGAACATCAGAAACAATTCAATTTTTACTTGGTAAATTGCATGCCTGTTTTTCTGTGTTCTGTCGGGCAATGAGTAACTGAACTTCCAGAGATTTGCTATGTGACAATTCAATACAGTAACAAAAATGACCATGTCAATAAGTAATCCCTGTAAGCATTCACTTTCAAGCATGACACTCTCAAATCTAATTTAAAAATTCCACAGGAACATGAGATATACCTACGGTTTTGTAGTCCTCCTAAAAACAATCTGAATTCACTGCCTCACCATTTGTTCTCAGACAGGCAACAAAATTCCTGGCGTTGCAATGAAAACACATCTCAGAGCTCTGCGCACGAAGTGAGATAACGCACTGGAAGCGTCTAGCCCGTGCCCTGGCACCCAACTGTTGATTGAACAGCAGCAGAGGCGGCCGGAGAAAGGAGTTGCTTGACGAACTTTAAGGGATTTTAAGGACATGTCTATTTAGTAGCAGAACTTTCTCTGCCGTAAAACAACACCGGAGGGAACTTAATTTGAAGACTTGATTTAAATACAAAATAAGAATGAATTATTCAAGTTTCGAACTTTGGGAGGTTCGTTGCATGCGATTTAGTGATGCGGAATGGAAAGATGGGCACGAGGTACGGTACTTCCTGTCTCCCTGGGAGGAGACTGAACTGCTTCCCTGCCTGTGGACGGCTGTCTGGGACCTGTCCCGGCCAGGAGAGGTGCGCGTGAGTGACACGTACGGATTCCTGTCGGAAACTGTGAACTCCAAACTCCAGCTTGTGTTCCCGGCCTTCTCTCTCCTCTGCAACACGAGCAGCGTCACTCCAAGTGCGCGTCCTGGGACAAAGACCCCATGCACAGTGCTCCATCTAATTTCAGCAAGTTGGTAACTTCGGCTGCTTTCAGTCACTGAGATTTTCCAGGCGTTTGCTACTGCAGCTTAATCCAGGCCATTTGGATGATACAGACATTAACATCTGGGATCTTCAATCCACTGAGAGTCAAGGTGCTATGTCCAATAAATCCCATTATAGACTCCATACTTTTAGCCAACCCAGAATTTATAATTGGTATTTTTTATAAAACCACGATCCTTTTCTGAGATAAATATTATTGCAACTTGTTTGAAAACTAATTTATATAATCGCCCCATGCGTGCTTAGCACCTCTGCATAGTACGGTCTTTCCACTCCATCTCCACGACACCTTCCCGTGAATCTAATGCTTCAGCCAAACGGAACTGCTTGTGTTTCCCTGTTTGTTTGTGTTTGTGCACCAGGGCCTTTCTAGATTCCTTCCTTTGTTTTGTCTTGTTGCTTCTTTTATCTGGAGAGCCTCCTTTCTTTTTCTGTGGCTCAACTTCTACTTGCTGTCCACGACCTGGTAACCTGAATTGCTCTAGAAAACCTTCTGAAAACCTCTAGACAAGTTCGTCACCCCTACTTTGTGTTTCCACAGCACACGGCAGTATGCTTTTCAAATCACCAATTTATCGAATTGTGCTTACTGGTTTCTGGTTTAGTATCTTCTTTTCACCTAAACGCCACAAAGCAATGAGGCAAGTGCTACAGTCAGTTGGTAATTGGGGCAAATCACCTGATAGTAAGGATGGTTTTATCCCTCCAGTCACGAAGTAGTTAAGGTTTGATTTATTCATAGTTGGCCTAATTTTTCAAGACCTTTAGCTAAGAGAACAGGGCAAAACTATTGGGTTGGATAAACAAGAATACAATTTTATTTTTATTTTTTGTAACTCTCAAAAAAAGATCTTTTAGTTGCAGGAGTGCCATACATCAATATTTACATAACATCCTGGGAGAGCCCATGTTACATCACCTCCTTTTCAGCTTTTCTCAGGAGAAAAATTGGTCAACCAAAATTCCAGGGGTTAAGAAAACCTTGACAATGAACATTTTAAAACCTAAGTCCCTCAACCTAGGATCACTTTACCAGAAGATCTGACATTTCTGGAGATTTATGACCTCCACTTTAGCCCCTGTGACTGGCTCTAATGATCACTATGCACTTGGGTCACTAAAGTCACAGTTCTTTTACACAACTCCCCTCCACTTTGCAAACTCTGTCCTCAATATTCTACCGCATTCCTGCTTCCAGCGCTTACTCATAGTCCCTTGCAGTGCCCATCCTTGGCTTATCTACTTCTGAAACGCCTGGCCTATTCCTTCCTCACGAGGTTTCCCAAAGTCCACAATAGGCAGCCTTTCCTTATGTCCTGCTGCACCAACCACCTGGACCGACTACCTGGTACTTAGGAGGTGAGGAGACTGTTCATCTCGAATACATCTGTTCTCTCAGGGAAACTGATTATAAAGTTCTCATGAGGAGGGATCGCATCTCAGCATTGCCTGACCAGTACGTGTACAAGGTGGACCGCACACAAGCACACAATGCCTGGGATTAAATGTTCCTTTGCAGGACCAAGGAGCTCAAGACATTCCTGGGATTAAATGCTCTTTGCTGAATCACTTCTCTATACTATACAAATTCTAATCTTCCTCTTTGTCATCACTGATTTGGATTTTAACGTCTGGTTCCCCACAGTTTTCTCCCTAGAGGGAGAAGGGAGATTTCATCGTGTATAGGACACTAAGTACTGCAGTTATACAGCTTATAAGCCAATGATAAAATAGGAAAATAACACCTGTCCGGTAAAAATAACTTAACCTCTCTAAATAATTCTGATTGATATACTTACACAAAAACAGAAAAAAACATAACATCCAAGCCAGAACCGCCGACTGTCAGAATCTCTCTGTGGAATTTTGTCAGCTGAAAGGGTAATGAAACTCTATTGAATAAAGCAACCGATGGCTGGACAAGCAAGGAATTGAGGAACTATGCATGCTTAAAATATATAATTTCATCCCACTCTTGAAAACCAGTCTGCATCTTGGGATACTCTGCACCCACATTTTAACACACCATGGTACTGCTTCCCTCCTCTGCTGATAAAAAGCTTTGTCTTTATGGTGATCATGCACCCCTCCCTACTTTAGTTAAAACCGGAGAAAAAGCAGCTTGGGGAGATGGTACGTGTAGAGAACTACACACGAAGACTCCTAGTGCAGCACACACCACACAGAACCCCGGGGAACCCCGGGAAGTGGGCTCTGAGCTTGGTCTCCACTGTCCTGCTGCTGATCCACACCCGTGCTGAGGGGTAAGGGAGAGCTCAAGACAGGGTGACCATGGGTCCCCTGTGGGCCTCCGCATCGGGCATCACTGTGAATAGTGTCCCCTGGCACTCTCGGAAGCACCCTGATTGATGGAAAGCAACCATCTCACTCTCCTCCCCTGTACCAGTGCTGCCAGTTCTCTCTTCCCCTTCAAGCACATGTACACCGAGGCAGCCCGGGGACATTCGCCGAAGACACGGAGAATGAACACTCCATCCTGACTTGGAGGGGGTCGTACACACCAAGATGATCTGCACTGCGCAGCACAGAAAACAACTTTCGTCATCAATAAAAACACAGGAAGACATGAAGTGTGTGACAAAGGAAAAAAGCCAGAGGAAGTCTTTAACTGATGTATAAAAATCACTGGAAAACACTAAAAGAATAATTATGAGGAAACTGTCAAAGCAGAATAATTCTTTGGAGCTAGACAAGAGAATTTCACTGCAGAAACACAACTCAGTCCTGTGGACACAAACCCCAGAAGTTCTCTCGGAGAAAAACAAATGAAAGACGTGAAAAGAGAGGGCAAGGACAATGCAGAGGAAAGCAGATGGGGAAATCTGACTTAAGAATACCTAAGGACCAGGCCAGAGAAACACAAGTAAACTGTGGGTAAAAATGAGGACCCAGCGCACTGACTGAGACCACCATGACCACAGAGAAACACTAGGCCTTGCAGAGGTCTGGTAACATCTATCTATGGCTGTGTAACGCTAACCATATACACAATTTTAGATTTTAATAGCCATATCAAAATGAAACCAAAAAAGTAAAATAATCAAATATTTTATTGAACCCACTCTATCTAAAACATTATCAATTCATAATTTCTACTAAAATTTTAATTATATGCAATGTACAGTATTAAATCTTTGGAGTCTGATGTGCATTTCGGATGCAGCAATCAGGGTTCGGCCCTTACACCTGTCACACATGCAAGAGCCACCAGGGAAGTGGTGACCAAACTGAACAGACAGCCAGAGGCCTGGGAGCGGAGGTCACCTCGCACCCGCCCTGCTGAGTGGCCCAGGCGATGGCAATGGGACAGAGGAAGGCCAGCACTCCTGCTCCACTGAGATCCTTCTGAGGAAGTTATTTAAAGGTGACATCAGCTGATAACCAATATTCACAAAGGCAGGGCCTGTGACGGCGGGGACAAGAGAACACTCTACCGCACTGTGCTACATCTTACTTGTTTTTTAAAGGAATGAAATAAAACAGGCATCTAAATATAACAATGATAACCAGTTACAATAGAAATAAAAGCAAGATTTCATACTTTTCTCCATTTTTCAAGCTGCTCTAATTAACATGTTACTTTTTTCTTTATAAAGGCGGTTTGATATTAAAGTATAATGTACAGCTGCTACAGAGGTGTGCAAAAGAGACGGTAAGCTGCGTGCTGTAGCGAATTACACGACACAGAAGGCTCAGGACACTGTGATGAGATTCCTGCACTCACCCCGTGCTGGACACCTGCTGCGGAAGCTGACCGGGGCTGTCCTGGCGTGGCTGTCCCTCTGGCCGGCGTCATCGTGGGGAGGGGGAGGCGTTCTGCTGGCTTCTGCCTGCCTGGGTGCTACCCAGGAGACCCCTGTCGTGGTTCTCAGTGCTGCTGTTGGCCTTCTATGGTCTCTTTTTTAAATCTTCTTTTTCGCAAAAGCCCCTCCTGGTTACAAATGGAAGCCATCATCTCTACCTTTCCTGGTGCTGCCTGGTGTTTCTCCAGGCGACTGTTTGGGCAGCAGCCCTCGTCCCAGGCTGACGGCCGGAGCCAGCACGGCGAAGGCGTCCTTTGCAATTACCGGGCAGATGTCTTTTTTCATGACCAAGCCAAAGCTTCAGCTCTGAGGTTTTGATGCAAATATACAAGAGGCGCATGTGCAATGCAACACATCCCAGAGACGATTAGGAATTAATAGTACTAAATTAGTCAGAAATTAATCGTAAAATAGTAGTGAATGCTAGTAATTAATAACCCTGAAAACGCTTTAAACGTGTGATTAAACATTGAGATAACAAGGCGATTCATCATGGTTCAACATTCATGTAAGGGAAACTGGAATCTAAGTCTTGGAGTCTTGGTTTTTCTATTTTTTTTTTTGCTTTTTTTTTTTTTTTTTTTTGAGACAGGGTCTCACTGAGGTAGTTTAGACTGGCTTAGAACTCACTATGTAGCCCAAGCTGGCCTCCAACTCACAGAGATCCTCCTGATTCAGCCTCCCTAGTGCTGGTGTTACAGGTGTGCACCATGCCTGCATCTAAGTCTTAAGAAATATGTAAAACAGAAAAATTGAGAAGGACATTGACCCAGCAGGTTGGGGCGGGTGCAGGTCACACTGGCATCCCCAGGATGGTGTGAATAATAAATGCCCTTATCCACCCTCTTCATCCCCAGAAGAAGGCGGTTTGGGAAATTTACCATCTGAAGTCTGGCCTAGAGCCAGATCACTAGGGCCATACTCCACCTCCAAAGCAAACGTGTACTGTGCATAAGGCAAATGTGACGTATGAGCTGGGAAGAGTTAAGTATGGTGATCGTCCCCGTGGGTTCAAGATGAAGTCATTTACACTTGACACTTTTCTTTCTACACAAGTTCTCCCATGAGATAACTATTCCAGTGTTGATCTCTACATAGCTGTCAAGGCTGTTAAATTTAATCGAAGTGGAATCCATCATAAAATATTAATTACGCAGGACTGCTGCTGTGGGGACACCTCTCAGTCTACTACTTATGTGTTCACGTCTGTGGGCTTTGATCCTACATATTACAAATATGTGCAGGGAGAGAAGTAAATACTAATAATAGCAATGAGGTTATTAATGTAATAATAATAATTTCTAATACACAACAGCTTTTACTGCTCACTGGACAATGTGCTAAGAACTCTGTATATTGCTCATAATTATTCTCCCCCAAAACTTTATCTTAAAGTTCTTCTATTGCCATCCCCATTTTATTTTTTATTTTTTTTTTTTTATTTTTATTTTTTTTTTTGGTGGGTACCGGGGGGACGACCTCAGGACCTCGCGCGCCAGGAGGCGCCCGTGCCACTGAGCGATATCACCGGCCCCTTTTTCGTATGTGGGATCCGGGAGTCGAACTCGGGCCCTCGCGCTTGCAAGGCAGGCGCTTATGCCGCTGAGCCATCTCACCGGCCCCATCCCCATTTTATGTAAGAGAAAACTGAAGATTCGGTGGTATGTTCAAGGAACAAGTTAATAGGTGGAAGAGAGAGGATTAAACTCAAATCTGTCTGAACCTATCAAAGACTGTGTGACATGGCTTCCCCATCAAATTTCATTTGTTTTTGCTTTTATTATACTTCTGTTCTATTAAGCACCAAAGCAGTACGTGTGTGTGTGTGTGTGTGTGTGTGTGTGTTTTCTGTATCACGAGACTAGTTAAAATGCTTAAGTTCAACCACCATGTGGATAATAGCCATTTGTATTGTGTCCCACTTTAATTATGGTGAGCACAATCTAAATGGTGATTAGGATGATGGTGATGCTGATTTGGACATTACAATCTTGTGGGGTTTTGCAGGTATATAAGCTTTACAGGTGATAGTGCATAGAGTATTCCAAATTTGAAGAAGTCTTATATATACACAATAATAAACATCAAGGTGTTGAAAAATAGGCTTGGAAAAATAGTTTGGGGCAAGAGAATGCAGAGCCATGAATTTTAGACAAAGGAAGCAGTGAGAGAAAAGAGTAAAATGCTTGGATCCAGGAGACTGAGTTAGAGACCCAGATACGCTATTTACTAAACAGATGACCTTACTAAGTCAGCTCTCTACAGCTGGGGCTTACTTACCAAATGAAGTTGTAGTGGAATCTAAGTAAGGAAATGTATGCGAAGAGGGAGGCTACAAACATACAGCAGAATAAGACTCAGATGGTAGGTAATAAGCGATGGGGATTGAGAGGAATGAATTGTCAAGAGTGTGTTTTTCTTTTTTTGTGGGTACCGGGGGTCGACCTCAGGACCTCGCGCACCAGCAGGCACCCGTGCCGCTGAGCGATATCACCGGCCCTTTTTTCGTATGTGGGTTCCGGGAGTCGAACTCGGGCCCTCGTGCTTGCCAGGCAGGCGCTTATGCCGCTGAGCCATCTCACCAGCCCTGTCAAGAGTTTTTGAACCAGGATTCATCCTGCTTTATTTTGAAGGGTTGTTTTGAAGACAGAATCAGGGCAGGGATGAAGCATAATGGGAACACATGACTTTAAAATGAAAAAAAGCATCGTGTGTCATATTTATTATTAACACTGGCCAATTTTGTCTAAAGGAATTACCAGCTTACAATAATGCTTTGCATTCTATTAGTGTTTTAATTCACAAAAAGCCCTTTTCGAAAACGTTATCTCACTTGATTTTTAGTACAGGTCTTCAAAGTACAGGTACACCTTGCCATGATGTGCCCGACGGTTACATGAATTCAGGTACAAGCTCACTGGTGAGTGACTTCCCTCCTTCAAACAACCACAGTTTGAGAAAGGACATCCACTAAGGCGCTCCTTTTCTAGGTGAGCCTCCCGGCGTACTTCCGTGCACCAGGCACCGGAAACTGGGGTCAACGAAGCAAAGATGCCTGTGACTGCTGCCCCTCCACTCGATGTTCTCTCGAACCACCACACCCAGGGTCATCTCCACTTGATGTCCATGGGCCACCAGGTGGCACCAACTGCAGTCAGGGGAGGAGACCTTCGCCTAGCTCAGGAGCTGCCAGGGTGGCTATGAGTTGTGGCTGCACCGTAACATGACCCCATGTTACAGAAGACTACGGGTCCCACGTGCTTCATTTGACAGATGACGTAAGAGCCGTTTAGTGAGATGGATGACTCACAAGGTCACGCAGCATCTTCCTGTCAAAGACCAAAACTCAGTCTCTAGGCAATAGGTGCTCTGGTGAAGAATACAGAACCAGGAGCCAAATGACTTGGGTCCAAGTCCCGGCCCAGCCACCTCCTAAGCAGGAGATGGGGGCCGCCTGCTCACCATTCCTGAACCAGCTCCCTCAACTGTAATTTGCATATTCGACAGGGACGCGCAGGGTAAAGGTGCAGCAGACACCAGTGCTCTGTGGTGCGCGATGTGACTTTAATGTAACTAGTTTCCCTTCACTTTCATATACTATTAATTCTGCTCCTATACTAAACTGTAAGGATAGTAAATACTTGATAATGGAAGCAATAGCTCCTAGGCATATATTATGTTTTAAAATATAAGAAGGCATCAGCAAAGCCCAAGCACAGTATCTTTCTATTTTATTTAACAATCCCTAGAATTTATTAAGTGTCTCCTAAGTGTTCAATATCACGAAAGCCATGGCAAAGATATATCAAGATCGCTCTCCTTGAAGCACTAAAGAACCTGGTAGAGAAATGAAAAGAGTGAAAGAGAGGAGAAGTAGATCATCAGAAATGAGCATCGGTGAGAAGAGGGCCCCAGAGAGTCCCAGCAGAGCACAGAAAGAGGGGACTGTGCTCTTGAGGGTGTGATTTTGTCCTGAAGGTTGGGAATGCTACAAACAGGTGAAAAAGAAAGAGATGTCCGCTCTTCTGAGTCATCCCTGTGCTTCTCTCTGACTCAGTGGTTCCACTTGGGTGAATACGGCCCCAGAAGCTCCAGGCAGATGCTCATCGGGAGTTCTGTAGGAACTGCTGACCCATCAGCAGGGAACACCGAAAGACACGCTTGGAGGACAGGCTTTCAGCAACTTTGGGCAGATGCTGTGGCAGAGGCAGCTTCCCTTTAAATGTCTCAGCACTTCCTGCTCTGCCGGCCTGAAAGTTGCTCCGTTTGTCTCTGTGCCCCATACCCCAGTGGGATATGTGCGATTTCACCCTCAGAGCATCTGACAGAACCGCCACTTTGATGATTAATCCATTGTAACAGGAGCCTTCAAGAGGGCAGAGAGGAATTTTCTGCCTTAAGTGACTCCCCTGTTGTGCCGCATTCTTGAAAATCCTTTGGAAGTTGATGGCTGTGGGAAGAGTGCGGTGGCGACCTGGGAGAGCGCTCTGATTTGAGAAGACTTGTGAGACAGCGCGTGAGTGGCTGTGTGTTTCCTGTCTGTGTTTGGATTTGACTAAATCAAGAGGCTCTCACAGGATAGTCCTCCTAGGAAACCCTTGATAAGAAGAGCGCACGGTCTCCCCGCAAGGTTGGAGGATTCCTGCAAGTCATGAAGGTGGAATTAGAGTGGTTCCGGCTGAGGCTGGCCCCATGCAGTGCGGTCAGACACACGCGAGCACACACACACAATGCACACCACATATGAGGACATGTTTTCAAGTATGTAAATAAAATGCGTGTGTGCATTTATAATATGATGTATCCTAAGCTTTCTTTCCTATAATAACCAGAAAGTCAAAGAAAAGCAGAGTTTGTTTGTTTGTCCTTCCAGCATCGTCCTTCGCCTTGTTTCAGGCTGTGGAAACCGGTGCTGAAGAATCTAGCAACTCTGCCCGTGCGACAATACGAGGAAGAACAAGTGCTCCCGTGTCGGGGGTGCACACGCAACCACCAGCTACAAGAACAGGAAAATCGCAGGCGCCTTCGCCCCACCCCAGAGGCTGAATCAGGAGGTTTAGGGCAACAGCCAAGAAGTCCCGGCACTCACTCCCTGCTGGGGAATCCAAAGCAGATAGTTTGAAAATCACACTTTGAAAAATGTAAGAACACTAGCTCTGAGTGAGTGCGCCCTCGGGCGGAGCTGCAGCTCTCCCTCTTGCAAGCCACTCTGCAGGTAATCTGTGGTTTCCCTGCTGCTCCCCACTCTGCCAAAAACATGCCCATATACAAATGTGTGCATGCGTCTATCATAAATTTTACTGATGTATTGATATTAATTACAGTATGTATAGTACATAATAAAATGTGTGACACTCTTATTATAAATTCCATACAACAAATTAATTCTCACAGAGTAGCTTCGTTGATTATTGCCCAACCATTGGTTCTGGAGCAAATCTATGGTTGCATCTAAGGAGTGAGCCTAGTTCCAGCACGGATGTCGGCTGCCAGTTCTGGTTAACAAGTAAGATGAAAGTGAGGCGTCGAAGATGTAGGTCAGAACATCACTCACTCATCAGCGGTGTGTGCAGCCTCTTTATTGAACTAGAAAATACTTTCAAATATTGGAAAATAATTTTCTTCAATTTTCGAGCTATGTACATTGTAGTGGCTACAGATGAGACACACTTTTAAGTTTAATTTGGATTACCGTTATCACTTTCTTCAATCTTCTAGACAAAGAACAAACTAATAAGCCAATGCCCAATTGGTAGCATTTGCCAATTACCATAATGTGAACACCATCACCACGGCCAATTTTAAGAAGTCCACCTTGGGAAACAATGCAGGCTGGCAGACCTTTCATTATACAATAATTCCTCCCAACAGGCATTGTGATAGTAAAGTGTAGTAACAGAACTAAGAAGTGATAGGTTTGGGGTAATTATTACCCTATATAAATATAACTTATTTAATTGTATGTTTCTATCATTTGATTTGAAATTGTGGCTATGTAAATAAAAACTATCTCAAAAAATTCCTCCAAACTTAATGATTGACTCCTGGAAGCTAGGGTGATTGGATTCGAGGGCCACATCATGCCAGTCTCCTCGCAGAGAGTACTGGGTATTACAATTGACTTCTTGAGGTTAACATGATGTGGTTTGCCCCAGTCTACACCAAAGATTCTAATGATGGTGCCCTGGCTTACGTACCGTATTGGTCTTTCAGAACATACACTATGGCAGACAGGCTCTCGTGTTCACATCCATATCCTATGGCTTGTGACAATGATTTCACTGAGCAGCGCGACTATGCCCTTGTGAGGTGCCTGCCTGATTCCCCACTCGCACATGGTGACCTCTTTCCTTCCTTCTTGCTCCACCACTCATTCCTCATCCTTTTTGCTTCAATTACAACCGACACGACTCCTCTATCTTCTGTCCAGGGCTTTCCTTAACCTAAAACCCAAAGTTCTCCCCACATCACCCCCAAATTAATCCTTCTTTGAAAGCCTTCTATATTCTTTTATAAATTAATCTGACTAATGGAGAAGAATTTGGCAAGTATTTGTTACTGCTAAGTTAACTAAGGAATCAAACAAAGCATAAGACATGTAACTTATCCTCCAGGACGGCGACAGGGAACCTTTCAGAGACGAGCCAAACTGCAAAACGCACTTGCTCATCACAAAGCGCCAACACTGCAATAAACCGGAATACTGAGGTGTTAGTTCAGGAAAAACAACTCGTACCTTAACATCATTCGTCCTAAAAGAAAAACAAATAACACGCTGTCGTACGTTCGCCACCACTGCTCTAGGACTTTAATTTTCAAGTGGGATAAGAGATAAATACAAGAAAAGGCCCCAGTGGATGTGTAAAGACACACGCAGGGTCCACACAGTGACCATTCTGATACTGAGAAGCCTGAGTAGCAAAGAGGTTCAAGGAAGAACGCTGATGAGGCTCTGGGCGGTGAGGACAGCTCAGCCTGGGGCTTCAAGAACAGGCACAACTTCCTGGAAAGGAAGAGTCTCTCACGGGAGGGGATGCTCAGAATCAAGCAAAAATGAAGGAAATGCTTCTTGGGGGAGGTGGACGCTACTGCCTCCGTGTCCCGGTCCTCTCTGTACTCTGGTAAGTGCAGCGGACGCTCTGTGACCATGTTTGGAGGAAATGACTTAATAAACGTACGCACACACAGGGATGTGTACGGGAAGCATCCAGAATAGGGTCTGGAGATGAGGCTTTGGGCCACGTGATGGATCCTAGTAAGGAAGAAATTATTCTCTTGTGGATCAGGGAGAGCACAGATTTGAAGGAAATTGATTAAGATGAACAAAACGATGATTTCTTCTCTGAAGTGGAGATCTGCTATGTTCAGACACTGGGGGCAGAAACCTGAAGTGCAGTGGCGGGGTGGAGACGTCGAGGGAGGCGAGGTGGGGCTGGCCAGCTCCCCGGGGGAGAGAGCTTCGAAGGACTCAGTGACAGCAGGTGGAGAAGGGGGCGGGGCCTGGCGGGGACACCACAGTGATGGGCTTGGCCAACTGTTCGGTGAGGAGACGTGTGGAAAACACTTCAGGCTCTGTGTCCCAAACATTTTTCTTGTTGTTGTTTCGTTTTAACAACGTAACACTCTTCTGAGCTTGCAGGTCCATAGTTTGCTGATACAGTAAGGAAATAAAAGCCCGGATAACCCAGCAGGCATGGGCGGAAAGAAGACAGCAGAACCAGAAATGGCATCAGGATTTTAAGTTAGTTGATTAGGATGACCAAAACTAGGGGGACAGTTCCACCACCACGATGATTAATAGTGTGTATGGGATGCCCCTCTGTTCCAGGTCCGGCCTCAGCCCTATGACCTTAGGAGCTAGTTACTGTCACCGCAGCCATATACAGGTAAGGAAACTGAGGCACAGAAAAGATAAGAAAACACCTGAGGTCACCCATCTAGCAAATGGATGGCCTAAACTTTGGCTTGGGAATCTGTTTCAGTGACCTTTAACACACACACACACACACACACACACACACACACACACACACAGCTGTGTGTTTTTAAACAGTTTCAGGTTATGGCAGGATTCCAATATTAAAATAAAAATCTATTTTCTAGACAGTTCTGGAAGAATAAATTTGACACAGGGCATGGTGGTGCACACCTGTAATCCCAGCACTTGAGAGGCGGAGGCAAGAGGACTGCTGCAAGTTCAAGGCCAGCCTGGGCTACATAGCAAGACCCTGTCTCAAAAAAAAAAAAAGAAAAAAAACCAGAAAAAACAAAGAATAAGGTGATCACTAAGATAATATCTCTCTCAGTTGAAGGCAGAATACAAGTTGCAGTTCTCTCATTCTCTCACACATGGAAGAGAGATGCCCTTCTGCCCAGTTGGGCTGCTCCTGTGGCTCTGGGCAAGGAGATGTGGGTGGAAGTGAAGTACGTACCATCAGCGGGCAAGTCGCCTTGCCCCTCTGCCCAGCACAGTGCCAGCGTAGACCATGCTGGGCCCACTCTGCAGACTCTGATGGACACAGCCTCCCCGGGACCATGGCACGGGTGGACAGAGCCTCCCCGGGACCATGGCATAGGGGTGGCGTCATTGAAAATCAAACCTGGTTTTTCAGACCTCTGAAACTTTGGAGTTGTTCGTAAGAACAGCATAACTTAGATTACAACTGACACATAGTTTTTTTTGTATTTTGGGGGTTTTCGTATGTTCATTGTTATCAGGAATGTTTCTTCATTTAAAAATGGATCAGAAAGGGCTATGGGACCGGCCGGGGGAGCGTTAGATGCTGAGATGCAGCAGTAAAACCACCGTCACAGCCGCTCCCGCTTCTCTGTACCCAACACCGTAGGCAGGCAGTGCCCAGCAGTTGCCCCGAGGCACTGGTCATCCTTGTCCTGTGTCTGTTTCCATGTCTGTACCTCCCTCAGGAAATTCCCACGTTTTGGGACCGGAGGCCATGGTGTCTTGGCCTGGTCCCTCCTTTCCTTCACATGGTTGCAGCTCAATCAAGCTTTGTTGAGGTAAATTACAATTTTTAAAGGAAATAAAGAAAAAGTTGAGAGACCTCAAGATGGCGGATGAGTAAGAAGCAGGCAGCAAAACTCTCTCTAAAAGTTACCATTGGAACACGGGAATATAGCGACCCAGAAAGCGCAGGAGGGGGGGGAAGGCCTCCCCGAAACCCAGAGAAGTTCTGAAGCGCAATCTGGGACCCCCGGCACCAGTGACGGGTGACTTCCAACAAAGAAGACGGAAAGAAGGAGCAGACCGCGCGCGTGCACCTTCTAATATCCCGGGAGTTGGAGCGCCGGCGGAGGCTCAATTCTACGGACACACGGTGGCAGCTGGCGCCCAGGGAGCCCCCACGGAGGATCCTGAGACAGCGGCGGGGCAGGGCAGCGGCGGAGAACGGCGCTGACCGGCGGTGAGTGTCTCTCAGCCACAGCTGCCCCGCGCCAGAGAGCGACTGGCCCGGCGCCATTGTGGGGGGCGTGGCGAAAAACCAGAGCGGCGGGAACCAGTGCAGGGAATCCGCGCTTGGACAGCACGCTGAGCCTCTCAGGCCCAGGGATCGTGAAAGGGCGGCGAGAGTGGAGGCGAGCTAGACTGGTCTCTGCCTGAAAGTACGCGCCTCTGCTCACCACCCGCCAGAGGGCGCTCCTGGCTTACTGGGACGGACCTGCACAGAACAGGACTTTGTCACAAGGTACCTGCCTACAACAGAGTCAACACCTGGAACTGATTCTTTTTATATTTTTTATTTTTATTTTTATTTTTTATTTTTATTTTTATTTTTTTTCTCACTGATTTGTTTTTTTGTTCTGGCGAAGGGTTTTTTTGTTTTTGTTTTGTTTTGTTTTGTTTTTTGGTGGGGTTTTATTTTTGATCTGTCTGTTTTATTGTTTTTATCTTTGTTTTTGTTTCTGTATGTGTATTTGCTCTTTCCTTCATTATTCTCTCTGGTTTTTTATATGAGTGTAAACAGCGCCTCTAACATCTTTGTGATTGTGGTTGTGATCTGTTCTTCCTTTTATCCCTTCCTTCTCTTTTTACCACCTGTCCTCTGCACTAGTGTCCCAATTTTAGTGGGATCCCTCTTGGTCCTCTAACCTTACATCTAATTCCTTCCTCTTCTCCCAATACTCTATTTCCTCCTTAACTCATCTTAAATTTAAACTCCTCAAGGAAAAATTGACATACATAGGACTTGTATACCGCATATAATTTTTCTGGTGTGTTTTAGATTTTGTTATATAACCGCAACTCTATACAGCTTAAAGTGGTAAATAACTGGTTAGCTCAGTCTGTCATTTTTTAGGCTGTGTTTGATGCTTTAGTTAACATTATAGCCAAATGTGAAATAATTGTTCTAAACATCTTTCCTTCCTGATATTTCATGATTGAGATTGACTAAGGGACACAGAAAATACAGTGGCACAGTACCAAAGAATCAAGGACTGGGCCAAACAGGTAGCAACTTCGCATCCCAACGAATTGAAGAGGTAGGATCTGGCAGAAAGCTCAAAACCTAAAAGCAAGCTCCACTTGGAAGATACTGCAGAGAAGTAGTCATCTTCTAAAGATCTTAAACACTAGCAATAAAGTAACCTACTATAGGTAATTTGCAAACATCACCCCAGGAATTAAAGAAAGAAAAAATGAGACGACACTTAAACAAGATGCAACCACACACATCCAATTCACCAAAGGCAAACCTAGGGAGCAACGAGGTGGGACAATCCGAAAGCCACCCACCTGGCCTATCTGAAGTGGTAACAACAAAGCAACTGAATGAGGTTCTGGAAAAAATTAAAACAGAAATAATCTCACAGATAACTGCAGAGATAATGTCTACAATGAAGACCATGCTTAAGGACACTATAGCTGATACAGACAAAAAAATAGATGAACTTAAGAAAACTATAGAAACCATGAATGCTCAGCATAGGAAAGAAATGGAATCTATAAGGCAGATTCAAGCAGATATCCAAGAGATAAAAAATTCCATTGAAAGTATTTGTAGCAGAATAAGCCAATGCAAGGACAGGATCTCAGATATAGAAGACAGGCTTGCAATTAGTGATCATGAAATGGAAAAATTCTTAAAAATAGCAAGGGACCATGAAAAATCAATTCAGCAGCTGCTAGATGACTCAAAGATAAACAACTTAAGAATAATTGGAATAAATGAAAAAGCAGGAGATAGCATCAATGACATTAAAACCTTGTTCAAAGACATAATCAGGGAGAACTTTCCTGGAAGAGAAAAGGAATTTGACACCCCTATAAGTGAAGCTTTTAGAACACCAACTAGACATGATCAAAAAAAAACTTCAGCCAGACATATTATAGTCAAGATCCCAGAAATTCAACAGAAGGGCAGAATCTTAAAAGCTGTTAGGGAGAAGAGACAAATCACCTATGAAGGAAAACCCATCAGAATCACAGCTGACTTTTCAGCACAAACCCTCAATTCAAGAAGAGCTTGGAATGATGTATTGCAAGCTCTAAAGGAAAATAATTTTCAGCCCAGATTGATGTACCCTGCAAAACTATCTTTCAAAATTGATGGAGAAATAAAATACTTTCATGACAAAGAACATCTGAGAAAATTTATGACCACCAAACCAGCACTCCAAAACGTTCTGAAGGACATTCTAGAAAGAGATAGGAACCCCAACAGAAGGAATCCACCAGGCAGGGCAAATAATTAAATAGCCGGAAAGCGGAAAAACAAAGAGTGGGAACCAACAACAGGAAAATATCATGACAAGTCAATACATATCAGTTTTAACCATCAATGTTAACGGTCTCAATTCACCAATCAAAAGGCACAGACTGGCGAAATGGATCAAGAAGCAAGATCCAACAATATGCTGTATACAAGAAACACATTTAATTCAGAAAGAAATTCATAGACTGAAAGTCAAAGGATGGAAAACAATACTCCATGCCACAGGAACCCAGAAAAAAGCAGGGGTAGCTATTCTTTTTGCAGACAAAGTGAACTTCAAGCCAAGAAGGATTCAGAGAGATAAAGACGGTCATTACATCCTTGTAAAGGGAACAATCCAAGAGGAAGAGATAACGATCATAAATATATATGCATCAAATACCAATGCACCCAGCTATATAAAACAAGTACTAAAGGACATGAAAAATCAAATAAGCACTAATACAATTATATTGGGAGATCTCAATACTCCACTGTCACAAAAAGATAGATCAACTGGACAGAAAATCAATAATGAAATAGTAGAACTGAACCAAACTTTTGAACAAATGGACTTAGTAGATGTCTACAGAGTGTTCCATCCCACAACATCAGAATACACATTTTTCTCAGCTGCACATGGGACGTTCTCCAAAATAGACCACATACTAGCTCATAAAACCTGCTTAAGTAAATGCAAAGGAATTGAAATTATCCCATGCATATTATCAGACCATAGTGCAATGAAATTGGAAATCAATGGCAAAAGATCCCACAAAAACTCCCTAAACACATGGAAATTAAACAGCATCCTCCTGAACAACCAATGGGTCACAGATGAAATTAAAGAAGAAATTAGTCACTTTCTACAACTGAATGATAATGACAGTACAACATACCGGAACTTATGGGATACAATGAAAGCAGTCCTAAGAGGGAAATTTATAGCATTAAACACTTATATCAGGAAAATAGAGCAAGCGCAAATAAACAACTTAAGGGTGAACCTCGAGCTTCTAGAAAAAGAAGAGCAGGTTAAGCCAAAAGCCCGTACAAGGGAGGAAATTATAAAGATCAGAGCAGAAATTAACGTATTGGAGAATAAAAAAACAATACAAAGAATCAATGAAGCAAAAAGTTGGTTCTTTGAAAGAATAAATAAGATTGACAAACCCTTATCCAACCTTATTAAAAAAAGAAAAGAAAAGACTCAAATCCATGCAATTGAAAATGAAAAGGGTGATATCACGACGGACCCTGCAGAAATCCAGAAGATCATCTATACCTATTTTGAAAATTTATATTCTACTAAGATGGAAAATGCAGAAGAAATGGACAGATTCCTAGATTCGTATGAATTACCAAAGCTGAATCAAGAAGATTTAAAAATCCTAAATAAACCAATATCAGCCAATGAAATTGAAGATGTAATTAAAAACCTCCCAACAAAGAAAAGCCCAGGCCCTGACGGATTCACTGCTGAATTCTACAAGAAATTTAGAGAAGACCTAACGCCCCTACTTCTCAAACTTTTCAATGAAATTGAAAGGGAAGCAATACTCCCAAATTCATTCCTGGAAGCAAGCATTACCCTGATACCAAAACCAGAGAAGGACCCAACTAAGAAAGAGAACTACAGGCCAATCTCCCTAATGAACATAGATGCAAAAATCCTTAATAAGATACTGGCAAACAGAATCCAACAAATCATCAAGAAGATTATACACCATGACCAAGTTGGATTCATCCCAGGGATGCAGGGATGGTTCAACATACGTAAATCAATAAATGTAATACAGCATATTAACAGAACCAAAGACAAAAATCACATGATCATCTCAATAGATGCAGAAAAAGCTTTTGACAAAGTCCAGCACCTTTTCATGATAAAAACCCTACAGAAAATTGGAATAGAGGGTCTTTATCTCAATCTGGTAAAAGCTATCTATGACAAACCAACAGCCAATATTATACTAAATGGCCAAAAACTGAAAGCCTTCCCTCTAAAATCAGGAACAAGACAAGGATGTCCACTGTCCCCACTCTTATTCAACATAGTTCTGGAAACTTTAGCCAGAGCGATTAGACAAGAGAAAGAAATAAAAGGAATAATGATTGGAAAGGAAGAAGTTAAATTATCATTATTTGCAGATGACATGATACTCTACACAGAAGACCCCAAAAACTCCACTAAAAAACTGCTAGATTTAATAAGCAAATTCAGTAGTGTAGCTGGATACAAAGTCAATACTCAAAAGTCAATAGCCTTCCTGTACACAAATAACAAACTTACTGAAAGAGAAATTAGGGAAACAATACCTTTCACAATAACATCCAAAAAAATGAAATACCTAGGAATCAACCTCACGAAGGATGTAAAAGACCTCTATACTGAAAACTACAGTACTCTGAAAAAGGAGATTGAAGAGGATATCAGAAAATGGAAAGATATCCCTTGCTCCTGGATAGGAAGAACCAATATAGTGAAAATGGCCATACTTCCAAAATTGTTATACAGATTTAATGCAATTCCAATCAAAATTCCAACAGCATATCTCACAGAATTAGAGAAAACAATCCTAAAATTCATTTGGAATCAGAAGAGACCTAGAATAGCAAAGGCAATTCTGGGCAACAAAGGCAAGGCAGGGGGCATCACTATCCCCGACTTGAAATTATACTATAAAGCTACTGTGATAAAAACAGTGTGGTACTGGCAAAAAAACAGACCTGAAGATCAATGGAACAGATTAGAAGATGCTGAAACAACCCCAGACATACTAAGCCACCTTATCTTTGACAAAGGTGCCAAACACATTTGCTGGAAGAAAGATAGCCTCTTTAATAAATGGTGCTGGAAAAACTGGCTCTACACATGCCGAAGATTAAAACTAGATCCATATCTTTCACCATGCACTAAACTAAATTCAAAATGGATCAGAGATCTAAATATTAAAACAGAAACATTAAATCTGCTGGAAGGTAGGATAGGTAAAACCCTTGGAGACATTGGTGTAGGCAAAGACTTTATGAATAAAAACTCAACCGCACGGGAACTATCCCAAAGAATCAATAACTGGGATCTCATCTTATTAAAAAGCTTTTGCACAGCAAGAGAAACCACCAACAGAGTGAAGAGACAACCCACAATGTGGGAAAAAATGTTTGCCAGCTGTTCCTCAGACAAAGGATTACTATCGAGAACATATAAAGAACTCAAAAAAATCAGACCTCCCAAATTTAAAGACCCACTCCAAAAATGGGCATCTGAGATGAATACACATTTCTCAGATGAAGAAATACTAATGGCAAATAAATATACAAAAAAATGTGCAACATCACTAGTCATTCGAGAGATGCAAATTAAAACAACACTGAGATACCATCTCACCCCAGAAAGAATGGCTACTATTGAGAAATCAACTAATAACAAATGCTGGAGGGGCTGTGGGGAAAAAGGAACCCTTCTTCACTGTTGGTGGGAGTGTCGACTGGTACAGCCACTGTGGAAGTCAGTGTGGAGATTCCTCAGAAAACTAGGGTTGGAGGTCCCATTTGACCCAGCTATTCCCCTTCTGGGCATCTTCCCAGAAGAATTAAAAACATCGTACCACAGCGATATATGTGCACCCATGTTTATAGCAGCACAATTTGTAATAGCCAGATCTTGGAAACAACCCAAATGCCCATCAACTGAGGAATGGATAAGAAAGATGTGGTATTTTTATACAATGGAGTACTATTCAGCCATAAAGAAGGATAAACTGGAGACTTTTATAGGTAAATGGATGCAACTCGAGAAAATACTCATAAGTGAAATAAACCAGAAGCACATGTGTAAGCATCGTATTATCTCTCTAGTATGAGAAACTGAAAGAGTAAATAAGATCCAAAATGTACAATAGACATGGTGAATCAAAAATAAACTGGTCAAAAGGAAAGAGAGAATGGAATAGGGAAAAGAAAGAAGGGAAAGGGAAAAAAATTGTATATATATATATATATATATATAAGATGGTTAAGATAGATACACTACCATTTTTACTTAGTTCATTGAAGAGTAAGGTTTGTGCCAATAATGTTTGGACAATTGAATGCTAATGTCTGGTGTCCTGAATAACTAACTTAAAGATAGTAATACGTAATGTATTAACCATTGTTACCCTCCTATTATGTTTGTTTGAAAATTTGTTCTTCTTTTGATTTGTTTTGTTTTTTCTTCTCTTTAAAAAAAAAAAAAAAAAATGGATCAGACTGAATAACAGCTAAAGGACTTCTTGCTTCTTATGATAGCGTTACATAATTCCGTTAAAGCTGACTACAGAAGTTTGTGATCTACCAAATACTAAGCAGACTTAAAAAAAATACAGCTCCCAGTTCCTGTGACAGATGAAAAGGCTAGCAAAAATTTAAAACTTGTGCAATGCTTAGATGGAGCCCCGTTTTGTAAACCACCTGAAAATGGGGCTGAGTTTTGAGTTTCATAATGAAATCCAAAACCTGAGGGGAGAGTTTCACATTTCACCCTGAAAGTTTCACACGGCTTAAACTTTCGTATCTTTTTCAGGTATCAAACTACAAGAAGTTCCTAAAAATATCCTTTAAATAAATAATGATTATTAGCATCATCTGTTAAATTTAGTGTCCTTCACTGTTCCTAATGTGCAATAATGTTATCACAGACCCACTCTCAGTTGATTTTAGTTTCTGGTTTTTCCTGCATTCTACTTCATTTCTGAGTTTTAGGTATTTTAACTCATGGTGTGCATTTTTGGAAACCCTGTTGGAACTGCCCAGTGCATGCTGGGGGCTGCGGAGTAAGATGCCTCTGGACTAGGAATCACTTTGATCTTGGCTTCAAGACACCAGCTCAACCCTTTGGCCAACTCCACTAAGAATAGCATAAAAAACGGGCAAAACTGAACTAAATTTTAAATTGCATAAGGTTATAATCGAAATCACCACAGTGAAAGACAGAAGGATGAGAGAAACACTGTGTTCATTGATTCCCTTTAAATCAAGGATACAAAATTAGGAAGCATGTCTCCTTGGGAATAATACCCGTGAGTCCCCTTTCTGTCTCCCTTAACAGTTGATAACACTTCCTACTGAAGGACCTAGGAGGGAGCCCATGTTCATTGTCTCCTTTCTCTCTACTGCCAAGGATGGAGTTGTTTGTTCAGCTAGCACATCTGTGCTTTGAGTTCCCAATTTGTTGGTTTAAACAACAATTTTAATAAAAACATGTCTCTACTGTAATGTAGATGTGGTCTATGAAAAAGTACTAAATGGAAGGAGGACGTCCTAGGTCTTACTTTTTATCTTTAAGTCCACTCATAGCAAATGCATGTAATATATGAGGAATTCAGTTATTATTTGCCAAAGAATGGTCTTCAGCAAATACTGTTAGACCACAGTTTCTACAACTATAAAATGGATTAAAAGCTGCGACTCATAGAATAATTATGACAGTAAAAGAAATAAAGGATAAGAACAGGGAAGCTGTTTCTAAGTGGTGAAACAATATTCATGCTTAGATAGCTAGAGCTGTTATGTAATTTTGTACATTTGATGATCGGTACGATGCACTATGACAATTCTCCAATTATTGAAGGAGTATGGAGGTGGAAGAAACAGGTTTCACTTTCAAAAACACAAATAAGCCCATAGCTAGATAAATTTTTACTTCTAGTAGATTGCAACTGTGGCTTATGAGGTAAAATCTAGGCCATCAGATCCTTGCCAACCTCTTTTAGACAAATGGATGCACTGGAAGACTACATTTCCCAGCCTCTCTTCTGTTAGGATGGAGCCACGGGACCATTTCTGGCCAATGAGATTAAATATTCTCTTCCCAGACTGGTCTCTAAAATTTCCTTTAGGGACATACGATTTGAGGACAACGTTATTTCAAGATGGAAAGGGACTCGTTCCTGGAGTATCTCTGAGGGGAAATACCTCTACCTTCCCTATTTCTTGACAAATGCACCAGATTGTGACGTGAAAGTGAAGTTTGCAAGGAATAATGGGTTAGTGCCAGAACGTGAGCCACAACAACTCCCAGCTCACCTTTCCCTTCAGCGAGAAGGTTAAATCGGCGGGCTTCCTGCGTTAGTACCTTCACCTGTGAGGGCCGGTAACAAACAGTTCCCCGACGTGTGAGAGCTCAAGGCCAGAAACTGAATGGCACTGGTCTCTCCTACCCAGGCCAGCAGAAAAGGACCTCACAAAATAGACACAGAACTTGAAGGTCCTTGCTGCATGTTCCCTAGACAAAAGCTACGCTCAATAAGTTACGTTAAATTGCTTCTTAGAATTAGATGTTTTTCCTAGTATGTGCCAGCTCATACTTGCCCTACATTAATTACTAATTCTCATCACCCTCACTCTCTAGTTGCCTATTTTGAAAGTTATGTTATTTAGTAACCCCATAGAAGAACCCTCCCTGATGTGTAGAACAAGAACTTTGGGTGGAGGGAGATGGTAAATATTTTGTGTATATTTATTTTTCATAAGAAATAGTTATTAAGTGGGTGACTGATATCAAGGAGACTCTTTAGTCTCCTTGTGATTTTCTTCGGCTATAGTCAGTGTGAGAAATACAAAAAGTGAAAAAATAAAAACACCTTTGGAACAGATATGTCACAGTTCTACAAAAAAATAAATAAATAAATAAAGTGAGGAATGTTTATGTTGTTTTAGAATAATTCTTTGGGAATTTTAATCAAATTGACTGAAATCAATTTTATTTCCAATGTGCTTTTAAACAATGACTTCATTTTTGCACACTGTTGTATACTTTTATGTACTGATTCCAATATCTGTGATTTGGGCACCATTAATAATCTTGAAGCTACCAAAGTCAACCATGGCAAGCTTAGGTACTTAACATTTTCACAAATCATATGTATGCCTAGATTTGAATAATTCCATGATTTTTAAGGACAGTTGAGAGTAGTTGATCTCTAGACTCATTCATCTTGGTTTTGCCTCCTGTTCCTATTATCTGGATGACTTTACCTAACTTATTTAGCAAGCCTAAGTTTCAGTTCCCTGTCAATAAGATGGAGATACACACACACACACACACACACACACACACACACCCCAAGGGCTGTTACGATGACTATAGGAGGGTAGTATGGACAAGGAAGTATATAAACTGTGTGGTGCATGTGAAATCGCTCATTACTAGAATTGGGCCCGCTTATTCCACATATCCGATGACAGGGTATCAGCTAGTGAACCAGCCTGGCAATCTTCCTGCCCCATGCCTCATCTGCCCATGGGAGAACGGGAGTGACTTTTCTGTTTGGCTAGTTGGTGACAAGGTCTGGGTTCCCCCTCCTATCATCCTCCATTGAGGGCCAGCTGGGACCTCCGGGTTCACTTCACGCCCAGGGCGGCCAGTTGTCTGTGCTGCCTGGTGATGAGAACAAATCTCCCCAAGTCCTGGAAGCATCATGAGGTGGCCCACTTGGCTGACACATCTACACCCACATCTCTCATCACTTCAGTGCATTAAAGCTGCTATTTTGATTTTCACCTGCCATTTTCCACCTGTGGCTGTCACGAGAGAGGGGGAGAGAGGGGCTTTTCATTTGCTCCCACAAACCCAAACAGAAACAAGGTCCTGTAGTAGAAAACATGTTATACATGGTTGTCTATTTAGCTTCTAGTTTATTTCGTAAACATAAAATAATCCTAAACTTTATCTTATTTGCGTGTAGCATAAACATAATACTTTCATTCATATTTTCTATTAAAAATTTACAATGTCCCCCCAATATACACCATGCTAAATTAAACATCTTCCTATAATTTATTAATCTTAGAATCAGAATATATCAATTCAGGGAACACATAAACAGGCAATTACACTGATTTAATGTGGCAACATGCTTGAACTAGCTTTCCAATATGGATATCATGATTAAAACTTAATCCCTTAATTAGGTACTGGATTGGAGTTTGCAAACACTCTCAGATCCGTGATCACTCCAACCTGTCACCCTGATCCCGATTTGACCAGGCTGCCAGAGGTACAGGGCTGTGGCCCCAGCTCCCTGTGATAACAGTAAATGACCTATGAGGGAATCCAACCTGCAACTGGGCCCTCCCTGGTATGATGTGCTGACCACCAGCTAAACAGCTAGGAAGGGGACCTACTCAGAAAATGAGCCGGGGTTCACGTGCGGGACACGGGGCCTTGGGGAGTTGAATTGTAGCCCACTTTCCCTCGTGAGACAGCGCATCTTATCTAAGTACTGCAGTTGTTTCTCAAACGACCTAATAAATATTAGAATATCATCGAGGCAAATGAGGTAAATATGTCATTGGAATCTTGTAGCCTTCCATAATTAAATGAAACACACCAGCTACCTATTTTCTTTCTACAAGCTAAACTTGGCTGGCATGAATCACCCATGAAGTTTGATAATATTCTGTCCTAAGGAAGCTGGGATCTGTTCATCTTGGCCGGGGTGGAGGCTGGAAAAGGGTAGCAGTTATCAAATTAACATGAAATCACTTCATTACCGCTGCCTCCATGGAGCAGAATGCAACTCGTGATTCCAAATGTAAGATGCCAGGTCAGGCAGGCTAGAACTCCAGCCACGAGAGAGGGTGTGGCATTGCACATGAACTTTGGTCTTTTAGGATGCATCCAATTCCTTGACAAATTCAAGATTTAAAAAAGATAGATAATTGTGAATTTTTTTGTTGATTCAAAGAGGTAAAGTCATCCCAATACATATATAAAGAGAGAGTATATAGCACAGCTTTATTTCTGCCAGTTTTTTTTTTAGTGGTTTAACATCAAATAAAACCAATTTGACAATGTGAGGGTCTTCAGCAGGTTTAGAACTGAGTTGTCCAACCCCCACATTGGGGGGAGGGGGAGAAAAGGTGGGGGAGGGGGAGGGGGAGGAGAGAGGAAGGGGGAGAGACAGGCTTTGGTGTGCACAGAGTCCTGTGTGGTCTGAGTCTCCACTGTGCCGAAGCACGAGAGTTGGGCTTCATGCCGTGCTTGTCGGGATGAGAAGCGGAGGTGACAGAGAGGAGCTGAGGCTTGGACACCGTCCACATTCAAAATGGAAAGAAGGGACCAAGACTCCTCCTCACGCTGCACCATTACAGTGAGGACAGGAAGAGGAGGGCAGGATCATCCCGCTTTTGAAAACTAATTCTTAAAATAAGACCTGAGCCACACTGCCTCGAACAATTACGGTGGTCTCTATGTGAAGGAATTTTTCACTGTGGATGCTCAGAACGCCAGGCCATGTGGGTGGACACAGGGAGGTCGAGTGTCCCCAGGCGCCCGGGCTGTGACGGGTGCAGGAGGTCCATCTCGCCCGGGCAGTTCTTCTCTCCATGTCACGCAAGTCTCGTGCTGCACAGGACACCAAGCTGTCCACTTCCTGGCAAGCCAGGGCCCGAGGAGCCGCTGTGACCCTGACCCGCCCTCCCCTCCTTTTCCTCCGAGCAGGTGCCTGACTCAGTCCTTGATGATGCCCCCAAAGAGCCCACCCCTTACCCTCTTTGTCCCACACCGTGCGTTCTCTCCCTGACACATCTCACTGTGTTCGCACGCATCTTCGTGTCCATCTACCTGGCTTCACTCTCCACGTCTCACGAACAGACCTGAGGCACAGCCCTTGCGCTGGACACCACCAAGCACTGGCCAAGCAGCCAGCAGGTGCCCAGTAGGTGTCACGACACAGGTCTAAAACCTTCTCCATGGAATATTAACGGGGAAAACGAAGTCTAAGTAGTGCCCGCTCCGTTGGCACTCATCTGTTCCCGCTCATTTCCAGTTTTCCCTTAGGAGAAGTAGTACAGAGCGGGCACAGTTATTTTAGGTAACATTAGACCCTAGTAGATCGAGTTTCCCGTGTGCCTGCCTGTCCTGACCTCTGTCCCATGGCTCTTGCCCCAACAATGTCCGCAACAGTGTCCAGGAGGAGTGAAAAGTGGGGAGGGCCTTGGTTTCTGCCCACTGCTGTGAACCTGGCTGCGGGAATGAGAGCCAGATCTGGATCCTTCCAGTCAGGGCAAATGGGAAGGGCCGGTGCTCACGTGTGCCCTCGGGTTGGAGTGGGCAGGCACCTCCTTCAGGCACCACAGAAATCCCGACCTCTGTACACGACAAGGAGGTGGCACCAGCTCTCCAGTCCCTCGGGTGCCCACATAGAGCATTCATTCTCCCAGGAAAAGCTGAGTTCCTCAAATCCGAGAGAAAACATTGTCTCGCAATCAGTAAAACGATGCCAAAGCAGGCTTTGGAAAAGAAATGGCAAAGCCACAGAGAGACTCACCGTTGATGCTGTCACTCCCACCCGCCCCCCAGGACAGCATGGCATTTTGTGATTTTCAAGGTGTTTTCACTTACATTGATGCCCAAGATGAACTTCCGCGTAATAAAGCCAGCGACGCTGCTTTGAGGGAGACCTAACACGTGCCGCAGTCACGTACTGCGCCCCATGCCCGAGCCATTATTTATCGAAACCCATCTCCTCAAATTAATGCATAGAGGATGCTGATAGTTGGAAACTGGCTCGTTCTTCAAAACAAAGCAACAAAACAGAGCAAACACAAAAACAAATACACAGAAGCAGCCCTTCGCGGAGCTGAGCAGACACTTCCTGTCAAATAATGAACAACACCGTAAGATGGATTTATTCATACTACAGCTGTGATTTGATAACCACTGCTGTTTAGAATTTATTTGTGCAATGTCACGCAATGCAAGATGTCTTAATTATGTTACATTTTATCCAAGTCTGCTGATTATAAAATGAGTGATCGGGCGTTAAAGTCTAGAAGAGATATAGGAAGAAAGACGGTTATAGTACAAACGCATCAAACCTGGGATGTCTGCCTGGTGATTTCTGTTTATGCTTAAACGAATACCTCTGACTCAAAAAAAGAAAACAAAACAAAACAAAAAAAATGCACATAATGCTTCAAAAATGACTGGCCATCACCCTGTTTTTCAGAGTAGAAACTTTACAGTCATCAACACAGAAGACTGTTTCTTCAGATAATGCATGTCCCCAAGGAATTCACTTATGGACATATATTTTATAGTATTAAATTATGCATATTTTAACCACCATCTGACTGCTGCTTAGATGTGGTGTTGATGGCACATTTGAAGACGGCATAGCACATATTACTACTTCTCGTATAGCAGATTTATTCCAAAGTGTTTTAAGCCTCTGTGATTCAAGGACATTTTTCATTTTTCCTTGATTATACACAATTACTTTCTACAAAGCAGCAAGTTTACTTTCCATGTAAGTTGTTCACAGATAAGTTGTATATTATTCTCCTAGAATAAGCCTAGTTTAATCACCATTAATAGGAGACCAAAAGAGAAGGTAAGCTACATGGTAGGAAATTTCACTAAGATCAAATGTTTTGAAAAGTTTCACATAATTACAGAGTCAAAGAAATACCAGTGGAACTGACTTTGTAACAGCATTTGAGACATTTCCATCCTCTGCCAAGTAGAAAACCCTGACAGAAACGGCTTTAGCTGGCCAGATGTCTGAAAATATATTTCGAATATTAATTATAGCCAACTGTTCTGTTGTTTCTCTCTTCCCCTTTCCCAGTTAACATAAGTATGTGGAAATGAGAAATGCTTTCTGTTCCTCTGTGACATCTAAAATGTTACTGACATAATACACTTCACTTTTTTAAACAACAGTAACAAACCAGCAACTCCCATGCTTTATGCAAAAATTGGGAGACACTCAATACAAGGTAATGGCAAGTTACCATATAGCGAAAATAAAATGTAGTTCAAAGACTTTTAAACGTGTTATATCAGGACTGGCAGTGATAGGGTCAGTACCGATTAATCTTCTAGTAAGCCACACCGAAATCCTGGACAGTAATGAGCTTCGACCCCGGTTACAGGCTACAGCAAATCACCAGCAGGTATCCAATGAGTATCATCGATGAAACAACCAGGCCACCAGTAACCAGTGCTATTTTGGGAACCTGACTTGTACACAGATTTTTCTGAATTGTACACAGAAACCTAGAAAATGTCTGCTCAAATTATTCTTCAATACCTGATTAATTCTGAAAATTACTAAAATCAATTCAGGCTAAGTCGTTTCTCATTGAATGTGGATAAAATAGCTTCAAAATCCATAACCACTGGTTGCCATGCAACCTGCAACAGCACCAGGGCAGAATAAGCTGGGCTTGAATTCTCCAGCCCCTCTTGCTTTGCCAACTCGATGTTTTGATAGCCTAATGCGTCTCAGCTATCTTCCATTAAATCCTGTTTTGTGGGGTAGTATTCCAAGGTTAAAATGATTAAATAACTTTTATGGTTGATCAAATGTAAGCCCTTATTACACACTGTAGGCAAAATATCATACATTTTAATTACTTTGTTATGAAAGATCTAGGAATTTGTATTTCATTTTTAAATAATAATTCTGAATTTAGAAGAACTTCCAAAATATCTAAAAATATTCCTCTTTAAAACTATCTACACAATAATAGAACTAGTACAGGACAGCAATAAGCAGCATTCATAGAATATTGACGTTCAGTGCTTTTATTTTATCCTTTGGTGTAGCTGTTTAATTTTTTCAAGGCAATTCAGTTAATTATTTGAGAGTTTGCATTATATTTCTCACTGCAACCATGCACAAAATAGAGAAAATGGATCAATATTGGGTCACAGTTACAGTGCATTACTTCAAAATTAAATTTCGGTGGGGTCACTACTATTATTCACTTTTGAGAGGTGTGATAAGAATATAAGGAAAAACATCCAATCTTTGTAGGAAAGAAAAAAAGACATTATAAAATAGGGGCTTAAAAAATAACTGTCATTAAGGAAAAGGAAATCCTTTGGAAATAATACTCCTAATTATGTGTTTAGGAAAATACTGGTCAGGATTCATCTTTTACATTTGAGATTGTACAAATATGAATTACACCTTTATAAAGAAAGAATCAGAGGGACCAAAATCTCTTTAATAAAATCATGTCTTGAAAATCCACTTATTATCAAAATGGAAAGCAATTTAAAATCTAGCCATTAACCTCTACCACTTATGTAAAAGCAGATTTATTAGAATAGGAGAGGAATACCATTTTAGTAATTTACACTATAAATATTTCAAAATAAAAATATTACCCTTCATTTATTACAAAGGAAAT
Organism: Erethizon dorsatum; assembly: GCA_028451465.1. Lineage (NCBI taxonomy): Eukaryota > Metazoa > Chordata > Mammalia > Rodentia > Erethizontidae > Erethizon > Erethizon dorsatum. Next base: position 2,519,947 of record CM051828.1, read on the forward strand.
TGAATACATCAAAATTCCTTCACATTTAATTTTAATGGCGAGATGTTCAGATAATTACAACTTAGAGAAAGACCCAAATTTGCGATTTAGTCCAAATAGATTTAATATTGCTTATGTCTGACATTAGGTAAATTAAACTGCAGATCTCTTTTAAATAACTTATGTGTTCATTTTTACTTGCATAGCCCTAAAATCCATTGGTTTAAATTAATGCATTAAAATAGCATCTTGCCAACTTCTTTCAGGCTCTCAAAATAATCTTGTAAGGAGAGAACAAGATGGCACTGATTCTGACAGCATGGGAATTGGAAATGGAAATACTAGAGATGGGAAGATACTCTAACTCAAAATATCAGTGTACAAGTCATCTAAAGCACATCAAAAGTGAAGCTTTGTAACCTAGTTGCAATAATAAGATCCATATATTTATTATTCTTTTAACTATATAATTAATGCTTATGGTCAGGAAACTAATTTTTATTTTTATAACTCATTTCCTAGCTTTAGATTTTGTGTAATCCATTAACTTTGACCATAATACATCTATCTAATGGCTATCAAATGCTAAAGAAAAATTTTCAACTTGGGAAGGTTTCCACTAGAATAAAAATGTCCTGAAGTAGTCATTGAGCCTCTTATACTGATGAAACAACTGGCTTATCTGTTGTCTAGGAAATAAGCAAATTTCTAATATTATTTCTAATAACAAATGATCCATCAATTTAAGAATGTTAGGAGTGCTTTGACGTAAGGCACTTGGGGACTCTAACAACACTCATCTATATTTTGACATCTCCAGGACTGCCCAACGCGGATTTATCTTGGAAGATATCCCTTCCACTTCTACTCTCGCCACCTCCCCTGGTGTCTTTGCTACTTTGCCAGCCCCTGGCCTGGAATACAAAGAAGGGAGGGGCCACCAACAAATTACAACTGAAATTTTGGAAAGGATATCTGGCCTCAAGATTAAGGGAAGAGTAAAACTAGTATTCAAAGGCAATTAGCACTGATTTTGATTCAAGCGCCATTAACAACTTATAGAGAGTACGTACCATTGGCACAGAGCTAAATTAGGCATTGTGAACGCGTTAGAGAAAAGCAAGAGGAAAGACCTGTTGCAAGAACATATCATGGTACAGCAGAACAGATGCACAGATTTAAAAATGAGGTTAAGGTTCAGCTGTGCTTTCACTGCTGCCTGAAACTCGGCACACACTCGCGACCTCCGCAGACCAAGACCTTCCTCAACGCGGTTCCTTCCTAAAAGGTTCAGGGATGAGGGTCAGCCTGAGGGACAACAGCAAACACAGGGTGTGGTCTGAAATCACTTGAGCCCCATTCACAGTTAGCAATTTCATAAAATTCAAAGTCTGGGTTCCTCCTTGGAAGTGAAAGAAAAAGACAATATTTAAAATGGCAATTGCAAGATACACATTTTCAGAAAAAGTGTAACAATTTTTAATACACATGCTGTAGGATTCCTGGGAAAATTACATTACATACCAGGAATTGCAGAGTTATACTGGGGTAGATGTAAAGCTAAAAAAAAAAAAAAAAAAAAAAAAAAAAAGTGCTTGAAGTAAAAGTTTAAAGGATAGATGATCAAACTTTAGTTCTTTCTCTGCCCTGGCGAAATTATTATGCTTCTTGGTGCTATTTGCTCCCCATAGCAATTGAAAGCGTATGTAATTTAACAGCAGTCCTCAATCCTTTAATAAGCTGTCTTTAAAATACCTACATGGATTGCCTATCTGGAAATCTGCTTCCCATGCAGAATGTGACAGCATTACGGAAACTGTTACTTCAGTATACCAAAGGGAGTTACGTCTGCACCCTGTAAGATTATACCCAGCACTGGAAATAATCTCTGGGCATTTATAACACTGAAAAATGCATAATTAAGATTAAGCACTCATTCTAACCTTTATTATGGACTGCGTGTTTCAAATTGGGACCATAGGGGGACCATTAGTGGAACTATGAAGTCTTACAGAGGAATGACATCTTTCATGTTATAGGAAGGTGGTTCTGTCTCATTGAGTCGGGTAATCCACATTTGTCAGATTAGCAGATAACCATGTGTTCTCTGAAAATGAAGTAGAAAATTTAAGATCCAAAAAGTGAAAGTATGGCTATAGATTTGGTTTAATTCTCATATTCCAATTGTGTTTGATTTCTCGTAACCAAACGGATACTAACTTCATCAGAAGGTATCTACACAACCCTGTATTTATGTTATGTATTTATAGCTTATCAGTTGCCAAACAAACTTAAGGGGCTAGATCATTAAATAGAACTACAAACCTCTAAATAAATAACAGCGTGTATGAATTTGCAAACATGAATTCCAATAAAGTGGTAAGACAGATGCAGGTAGAATTTTCATGAAGCTAAACAGTAAAAAAGGCCTTATTGAAATACAAAACCTGAATCATTTTGGAAGCTTGACCAAAAATTAAAAGTATCAGAGTCTAATTGGTACTCACAAATTGCATATTGGTTGATTGATTTTTGTATGTTTTAGACTAAGGAGCTGGTTCAAAATTACATGCAGAAATATGAAATGATGTTGTTCTTTAGTTTATCAATCCAACAAACTAAAATCAAAAGATACACAATTTTAAAAATATCTTCCCAAGAAATTTACCAAACTAGAGTAGAATAACATTATTTCACATTTGTGTTTTCTGGCAATAAAAGATGGAGGGAGTTACTGAACTCTATTGGCTCTTCATGCATAGTCTATCTTGCAAATAATTAGCTCTTTAATTTTTAATAAATTTGGTGGCAAATAAAATGGAAGGAAATTAATCCATAAAGCTTGGAAATAAAGCTCTCTTCTGGTCACAATTTTCATTTTCAAACTAAGAGCAATGATCTTTTTTTTTTTTTCCTGAACAGCTATGTTGGATTAGAGTCACACATTATTATACAAGGGTCAGAGGAAAGAGATTAAAGAAGGATGTTTGTGATCATGTAAAGATAGATTAAGTATTGTTGGAAGAATTAATGGATTAGGTGGGCAATCTCTCCTCCTCACTACCCAAGGAATGACCTAAAACAGACCTATGCCTTCCGTGACCCTGCGAGAGAACCCGGGTGGCTCATAATGGAGCCCAAAGGGAAGGAACGCTGGGTCCCTAATCTGCTCTGGTTCTGCAGAGTTCTCGAGAGGAACTTCCGGCTATTGTTATGCTTGCCCCATGGACGCCATATTAATACTTAACCATTAGAGATCAGCCCTAGTTGACCTAACAAAAGTCATAGATACAGAAATACAGTAAGAAAAATATAATCTGAGCCTCTTAATTACAAATGAAAAATAAGCCAAAGATTTTGCAGAAAAGAAGAAAATTATACTTTTGGTGGAGTTTGTATTTTTTGACTTCTGTTTTGCGAAAGGCCTCTCCCACCCCTCATTACTATAATGGAAGCATTTACAGTCAGAAAAGAGAAGAAAAATGGAAAATTAGCTAACTTCAATGCAGAAATAAACTTAAAGATATTATGCTAACTCTATCTTTCTATTACTTAAAAATTTTTCTGGCTAGTGAGATAGCTCAGCGGCATAAGAGCCTGCCTGGCAAGCATGAGGTCCTGAGTTCGACTCCCAGTACCCATATACGAAAAAAGGGCCGGTGATATCACTCAGGGGCATGGGCGTCTGCTGATGCACAAGGTCCTGAGGTTGACCCCTGGTACCCACAAAAAAAAATTTTTTTTTCTATTCATAACATTTTAAATCTCTTATGTAACCAGCAGAAACAATATTTTAAGTGTTTTTTTTTTTTAATTTTGACTGATGGCTGTTTTTGTCACATGAGTCCTTCAGCTGTCATCAAATGAGGCTGCTATCTATGCCAATGATACATTGAGATGTAAGAAACAGGAATCCAATCTCAGTCTTCCAGATGTAACCCAAATCTAAACAACAACTTCAGGGTTGTTTTCCTGAAGCTGTGTATTAGTGGATTTTTATCAGTTAAAGAAAAGGAAATTTGGGTTAAGTTTAAAAATTAATTTCAGGGACAGAAAAGCAAAATGCAAATCATTCTTGCCTGACTGAAATATTTTGGGTTAATACAAAAAGAATCTTAGCATCTGGGAGACTCTTTCTTTCTTCTCCAAGGTCGTCCATGAGTTCATGATTTCTCAGAAGACAAATTAATTCGATCTAACACCTTAGAGGGAAACATACAGAGATGAACAAGAATCTTCATTTCTTAAAAATGTTATTCTATCATCTATTTTAATAACGCAGTTATATCTACAAAATTTGACAATATACTCAATAAGGGAACACAGAGACTTCTGTATTCAAATTTTGATTCTACTCAGAATGATTTTTCTTTGGAAAAATGGGAATAAAACCATGCCTACCTTAGAGGGTTAGCTTAAAAATGAAACGAAATACAACACATGTGAATTAATGTGGATTTGTCTGACTCAAAGTCAACCCTCAATAAAAATTAGTCACTGTATGCTTGTATACCACTGATAGAGATGATCTTTGAAATGTGTTCTTAATTCAGCAGTACAGGGAAATAGTTTCATAATAACTGTAATTTTTTAAATTTTAATTTTATATTTGATGACCCACGTGGTGGTAAGCCCAACATCCTTAATAGAAAATGAATCATATCACTTAGTAAAATTAATGTAATTAATTCATTAAATTATAATGAAAGAGAGATTTAAAAGCATTGAATAATTTTAATCACTCAGAAATATTATAGGTGATACATGCATTGATTGTTCATCAACGGCCACACTTTATTGTAAAGACTTTACATGAAATATTTAATTTTTATATAATAATCATAAAGAATTACTATCATAGTTTTCATATTATGGGTGGGACAATGATTCATGAGAAACTAGTCAAATTTACTACTACTTGGAGATATTTATAAAAGCAACAAGTTAAGATTCTCTTCTTTGGTATTCCTTAATCCCCCAAAAGAGAGAAAGCTCTATTTTTTTTTTTTTTTTTTTGTGGGTACCGGGGGGACGACCTCAGGATCTCACGCGCCAACAGGCACCCGTGCCGCTGAGCGATATCACCGGCCCCTTTTTCGTATGTGGGTTCCGGGAGTCGAACTCGGGCCTTCGCGCTTGCAAGGCAGGCGCTTAAGCCGCTGAGCCGTCTCACCGGCCCAGAAAGCTCTATTTGAATCACTGAGAAAACACTGAGAATTTTAAAAATTTGGACACTACATTTAAGAAACACTGGGGTTAGATTTGGTGGCAACAAGTATATGTTCTAGTGATCCACACAGAGAGCACGTGGCCAGCAATTTGGATTTATATGAGACGGACAATATATTTAGATTTCTGATTATTATGTGTGGTATACTCTTGATTTTTGAGTTTTCATATGTGTACGTTTGTGTGTATGTTGTGGGTCTCAGTATATTTAGTTACCATTTCCTAGTACATTTTTCTAAATGGTAGGCGTGCAGTGTAGTGGAGGAAAGAAGCAACAATGGGAAAAATGGTTGAGGCCCAGATGAGGACTGTCATTAACAACTTTCTTCCCTTTTTTAAAAAAATTTGGTACATTTTAGATACATGTAATGATCACATTCATCATAGGGAATTTGTACTTGTACATGATACATCTTGATTCTTCATTTTTTCCCTTTCCCTTCCCCTCCCTTCACCCTCTCTTTCCCTCCTTGTTTACAAAAGCTCTGCTTCCATTTTTCCCTTCTATTCTCTTTTTTACCTTGTCTCTTCCTTCCTTTCATCTGCTCTTCTACCTCTGCTCTTTGTCAATATGACTTAGGATGGAGCCACTTGGCAGGGACCCAAACATGTTTGGATGCATCCATAGAAAACAAAAACTCATAGCATTGCTTATGAAATGAAAGAAATGAATTTTATGAAGGGCATTTAGTCATAAACACCCTACTGTACACACGAACAGCTCAGAGTTGCCAGCAAGCTGGTCACTAACCTTCACCAAGGCACCAACACTTGATCCTACAGTCAAGATCATTACTCACGGGCCTCTGCTGTTTCTCCACTGAATAAACCGCTCCTCCAAAAACCCTGCTTCTCACAGCGAAGGATTGATTGGACCAGAATTGCCTCTCTCTTATTCATTTCTTTTGCTCCAAACTGAGTATTTATGTAACACATTGATAATGGAAAAATGGAGTCTATAAAACCTTCCCACTCTAAAATCTCCAGTCTTACATTTTTATGCCAACCCAAGAGAAGGACACTATGCCCGCCAAGGTTCAAGCCCTCCTCATGTCTCACTTGGACCATGTGCTATCCCTGCTCACCGGGCACCTCTGTTTGCTTCCCCGCCAGTACTGCTTTGCCAAAGCATCATTTCACAATGTGCTGCTCTGTGCAGAGAGTTCTCACTTTCCATGGTTTACTGTTAAACTGAAGTACTCAAAGCCATCACACTTGTCTTAGAAGTATGCCCTCATTGCTCTTCTTTATGCTTTTCCTCAGACACTCACCCCTCTGGACAGGAAATTGTGCCACTCCTTGGACACAAAAAGAATCTGTCCTATTTTTCTGTGTTTGCTTACAGCAGGTTCCAGGAGGTGCATCCTCCCTATCTGGGCCTTAGTAAATCACATCTGTATTTCAGTGATGCCTGCCATGCCAACCCTTTGGCTTTCCACAGGAAGAAGTTATTTCTTTTCCCCTTCATGCTCCAATGGGTTTTCTGCACCCCCAGATCTTGCACTGGATCACACACCTACCTATGCACTTTCTACCTCCAGGAATCTGATGGTAGAATTCAATAGTAAAACAATAATAATAAATTTGAGAGCCTGTTTGGGGTCTGAATGTTCCACATGGAAGGTCTTTAGACATTTTTACAATGATTACATAGTCTATAAGCAAAATTTAGGGCATGCATCCCAGTTATTGTTATTTACTAATATGTTATATGCATATGCTACTATATGAAAGCAATATAGCCATTGTAACACACGAGGAAAGTTAAAACGAAGTAGCAATAAAAGTGAATGCAAGCAGAAGTTTCAATAATTTCTCTTCACTGAGAGGCACACACTTAGCTTTTGAGACCACTGTTTTAGACACCAGCATTATAAACACCAAGCCAACACTTTTTAACCTTAATCAGCTTATAAGTAAAGTGCAGAGATTCTGTAAAAAATTAAACAAAACACAATTTGATAAGCACATAATAGATTCATGATTTCATTTCCTGAGTCCACTATCGACCTTAAAACAACAGCATGACTTGTACATAACTGTATTTAATAAAAATGTTTTTAAATGAATGAAGATTAGGTTTTTGCTAGATGTTTTGGCTAAAGGCAGTTTGGTTTATTACTTGGGCAAAATTACAATTTTCATTTTGATACTTATTTACAGATAAAAATGAACTTCACAAGAGTCCTGTGAGAGAAACCGGGTAGGGGAACATTGGTTTTCATGAGCTCTGTACCCACCATGTGCCAGGAGCGATTCTAGGAAAGAATGAAACATTTAACAAGCAACTAAACTACCACCTTTGTGAGATTTTCATCTCTGCACGAAGAGATACACAAAAAACAAGTCAAAAAATTAATAGTATATTTTTAGCGTGTGTTAGAAATGAACATAAAACCACATGATAGAACATCAAATTATTTGGGAATTGAGGGAAGAGTGAATGGCCAAAAAAGAAAGAATCATCAAAAAGTCACGTTGGGGGTGGGGCACTTGAGAATGAAGAGAAGGAAGCGAAGGTGTGAACAGCAGGATAAGGAACACACTGGGGAGGGTACAAGGAATTTAGGAAGTAGGAACGAGTCTCGAATACTACAGGAAGAAAAAGAAGGCTAATATGGCTGGAAGCTGCGAGCACATGAGAACAACAAGAATTCAACTGTGGGTTTTAGAATCGGATAGATTGGGGTCAAATACCAGTTCCTCTGTTTATCAGCTCCGTGACTTTGGAAAAGTTACCTGTAGACTAACAGTTAATAAAACTCTTTTTTCCCTTCTGCATGTACTACTAACTTGAGCTTTATTGGATACTCCAATACAAATTGGAATGACCTATATTACCAAGTAATATTGCTTTTGGTGAAAATTGATCAGCTGTACCTTCGGAGATGAACATAAGGAAATGATTAAGACTTGAGGGAGCCGTTCTCTGGGCTCAATAGAGCCTGGTGACTCTTGTCACTGATGTGTCCTTGGAAACTCTGTGCAGGAGTGAATACAAAGATGCTGGTATCTGACCCCAATCTGTGTGATTATAAAACCCCTGACTGAAATTCGTATTACCTTCATGTGCTGACATCCTCCACTTTCCATCACGCTTCTTCTTGCAGCCAGCTGGCTATGGACTAGAACCTCTGAAACCGGGAGCCAAGTTGAGTTGTGCATGTCAGGTATGTCACCCCAGCAACAAAGCTCCAACGCCATCACCACCACCATCACCACCCTCACCTCCACCGTCATGGCTGCCACTGCCTTGTGCTGCCCCCACAAACCATGACTTACTCTCACCTCTGACTCCCCTAACCAGAAAGTAATGGCCCAGCTGTGACTGTTTGCCAAAGAACCATTTTTGTTCAAGCATCTTAATGACCAAATCATAATAACCCATCACTAAAGGAAAGACTGAACTGTAAGTAGTATGTTGGATGTCAGCCGGAATGCTGGTGTGAAGTTAGAGTTCATTATGACTGAGGAAGCCCTTTTAACTCAGGGGTGCACTGTAAGAAAGAAAATGTGAAAGAAAAATACTGTAACACTGAGAGAAAGATGTATGGAAATTTCAGATTCTTTTCCACTTCCACAGTTTTACTGACATCCACGTTGTGTTGTCATACGTGATAGGACGCACAGGACCAGCTGACCTGGTTGAGGTTGCCATGAATTCCTCTTTGAGGAATTCAAACTTTGCCTGACTAAGATATGAAGGAAGAGCCAGAAATGCTTAGGTCACAGAGAGGGAGCTGAGGTAGACGGTGAAAGGGAAAGGAAGAAAGGAAGGAAGACGCAAATAGCATGTGTGATGGCCTTGGGCCAGCAAAGCCTGACCCACACGGAGAACGGACAGCAGGCCCCTGTGGAGGGGCCCTCGGGGTGGGTAGAGTCACCATGTCAGTGACTCATCTGGACGCTGATCTTTGACTGGTTACGGGTATGCCTTTAAAAATAACGCTCACATTTGAAAGTTCTTATCATAATAAATGTTTCTAAGAGCAGTTCCTGTTTTCTGTGACTCTCACTGACAGCACTTGCTACGTGGATGACAGATGCTGAGAGCAGCGTCGTGTATTAATGAAAATCTGAGGATGTTGTCTGAGCCTGGGAACTAACGTCAATTTACAAATACACGTGTGAAAAACACGTAAGAGAATATACTACGTCTTCCGCTTGGTGAGCTCCAAATAGTTTTCTACGCCGTCAAATTTATTCTCAACAAAAAAAACTGAATAGTGCCCAGATCAACAGTGCCCAGGTATAGAAAATTTAAATATCTTGCTCTACATTTTCTACTGTTTTCTGCCATTAAATATTCCATCTTTTCCAACCAAATTTAAAGCCTTGTTTAAATTTCATATCTGTGTGTGTATACATTGTACCTCGGTTGATGAACTTAATGCTTTCGCGGTGCAACCAGAATCATGGAAAGAATTAGGCTCATGTATATTCCATAAAATGAAGAAATTAATGGTAAGTGATTTGTATTATTTTTGTTTTAATAAAACCAGCTATGGTAATTTTTATGACTAATAAAACCATAGTAATTATTAAAATTATATCATATTTACACTTTCTTTTTATCTTTTGCTATTTTCTTCATCATGATTTTTAAAGAAACCTATCACAAGCTATTGGAAAATTTATTGATATCAAAATTCTTTTCATCCTTCATGATAGATATCATTATGATTCCTGATCAACTTATACTTAATTGATCCCATATTCTTTTATTCTTTTGTTGAATTTTATCATTAACCACATTTATAGGCTCTTCATAACTTAATAATTTTCTCTAACTTTCATTATTTTAGTTAAAACATTTTAAAGTTGAGGAGTTCAACCATTTAAATATTATTGATTTCATCTGCCATATCAGGTTATTTATGGATCCACTTTCTCTCTAGTGTTTCTTTTTTACTTGATAAAATTGTAAAAGCACCTTTGGTTCCACTTACCCCTTTTAGCTAACATTAATTCACTCAGCTTCATTTTCTTTTTTGCCCTTTAGAGCCCCTGGAGCTTAAAAATTTATATTCAATATACTATGCATTCTTCTTTTACTTCCTTCTCTCCCCCATTTCCATTATGTGTCTATTTTATGCTCTGGTCCCTGACAGAGCATCCGTGTCACATCCTTTCCTCAGCCAAATCTTCACATATTTCTAATTATATGAGATGCTTTTACGTCTGTTCTAATTTCTTCCTGAGCAGGAACTCCAGTTTTCTTTGAATGTTCTCACTTTACTGCTTTAGATTTTGATATTCATTTTCATGTTTCATCTTTCTTGCTTATGTTTTTGAAGTAGGTATCTACAATGTCTACATGTTAGGTAAAATATTTGCATATGGTTTTATATGATTTGGACACACTGCCATACCATGATAAACCATGACTAGGGAAAAAACATATAAATACCTATATATATATATGTCTGTATGTATATGTATCTCAGAGCGATCTCTCACAAAATTTACCTCTTTTTACAAGTTTTAGGCAATTCAGACCCCATAAGTCATGCTTTGGCTTCTTTGGCTGCCTTGTTTTCTTCTCATACTTTGTGGCTATTGTGATGGCTTTCAATAAATACTTGCTAGTAGTTTTATGCCCATCTAGACTGTAAAGATTCCTCTTACACATTTATATTTTGCAGTGAAATTCACTTTAAGTGCCAGAATAGTCATCAAAAGCTGACTGCTGTAACAACTAGGCCCCCAGCGTGTAGCAGCTGGAGCCCAATGGAAGTGTCCAAAAAAAACTCCCTGGATGCTCCTGGAACATTTCTGGGGACAGGAACATGTGGACAGGAGCACGATGCTCCTCCATGAAGCCACTCAGGAGCCCAGGTGATGGAGATGCCTTCCAGATGTGGCTTCCTGAGTCGCGCGGGGCGTTATATTCATTTTAGCCAGGCAGGGGGATAAACAGCACAGAGAAACCTGTGCCCTGGAATGAAGGAATAGGAAAGAGCCTCAAGTGTTAGAAGAATAAAAATAAGGTTAATATAGAGGGGGTGTCACGAGCACCAGAGGATAAGAAGAATTTCGATCAGGGGTTTCGGAATCAGACAGATGGGAACCAGCATCTCTTGTGCGCATCATTCACGAGCTTCCAAGGCCACGTCAGAGACAAGAGGCCCAAGGCTCTGGAAAGCCAGCCACGGCGGACATCCCACTGGTAAGAGCAGTCACGCCCCACACCGACCTCTACTGCCAGCCACTTGGGGAACTTGGCCCCACTGTGTGCAAAAGAGGAAGAAGGGACCTTGGGTTTTGGTGAGCAGTGAGCAATGTCTGCCTCACAGATTGAAGGAAAAATATTTTTTTCTAGTTATAGGTAGTGATTGAAAACTATAACTATGAAATTGCACAAAATAATAAAAACTAAGAGATGTGAGGTGGTATAAATTGTTTGAAGAAACACTGTAAAGCCAAATCTTGTTTAGAATCACCACTTATGATTTTTAAAAAAATTATATCCATATTTTATGCTAAATATGAATGTTACAATTCTATAGAATAATAGAGAAGGAGTACCTATTTATCTGAAAAGCAGTTGTATTGTATAGTAGCACCTACTTGTATCATAATACAGTTACACTGTGTAAGACAATTTGGGAGACTGGTGGATTGACAACTGGTGGGCAACTTGGAACACCCAGCTGAACTGAATCAGCGTGTGCTGGGTGTGGAGGGCCCACCTGAGGACGGTTGCCAACAACATAAAAAGGAGAACTGGAGAGGAAGAGGTGGTGCTGTTGGCTCTCCTGGAGGAACTTGTCACGCTGGCTTTCCTGATAGGAACTTGGCTGTTCTCATCATTGGAGGAGCTCAGGACCTCGCTGTCGCTGAGGATGGCTGGGGTACTTTTCAGGGGAGCTCTGGTCCTTTGAGCGTCACTTCCTGGCTCCAGTGCAGATCCCTCAGCCTGCTGGCACAGATCCTTCACCCCGCTGGCGCAGACTTTCTAGCTTCCACCACTGGCCTTTGGGCCTTCCCAGTGCAGATCCTTGATATGGACTTGCATGAGACATTGTCATGGGCTCTGGGACTCCAGTTGGACTCATGGGGGCACTGCCATGGGCTCTAGGTATTCAGCTGGACTCGTGCAGGACATTGCTGTGGGATCCAGGCCCTCAGCTGGACTCTTCAGGTCTTTAGTGTGTGGACAGATCTCCTGCACTCTTTTTGTATTTGACACTTGGGTGACTACTATAAAATAAATCTATAAATTATGTGTCCCATATTGTTTCCCTTGCAACTCTGACTACAACAAAATCCTGACTACAATAGAGACATAAGCACACAGTAAGAGAAAAATGAGGTAAGTTAAAAATGCCTTGAACTAGCTACATTATCTATACACGCCTTAATCACGTGCAGGTGACTTGGAAGAAATGAACATTTATTTTCACATCTTGGTGTTTTGGACATGAACCTGAGTTGGTGGCCAGAGGGGAGTCATTAAGCAAATTTTTAAAATGAAGCCTCCTAATCCAAGGTTCTTCAGAAATGCAGCTAGAACTGAAGTTTATGGAAGATGCAGCATTGGTCTCCAAAAATGGAGAAGAAATTACGGTGTAGCAAGTCAAGTAATTGGGACTTCGACTGGTGAAAGGACTGTTTCATTGTGTTGGTTGTCAGGCTGACCAAGAACTGAAACAGATTTCAGTTTAGTGTGTTTTCATGACAAACGGAAAACAGACACATCTAATCTTTAATTACACCTGCCCCTCCCTACCTTACAGGGACATCATGAGGACAAAAGTGATAAAATACATGAAATACTTTGTGGTCCTCAGTGCCGAAACACAGATATCCAATAATGTTTAGGGCATTTATTAATATTACAATCACTATGACTGTCTCAGTTTCCCAGTTGACCCAGTCTGAGTTTCGATACAGTTTTCAATCAGAACTTCAGGTTTTTTATTTTTACATTATGTTTGCAAAATTATATTGTCTCATGAAGCCGTCTGGAAGGCTCATTATCTCTGAATATATTAGAATTCTCTATATTATTTCCAGTATAGTGAATTCACTGAGTCAGAATTTGCTTTTATTTCTATACAGTATTGAGTCTTAATGTCCCTGAAATGAAATATCCCTATACTTTATAAGCGACACAGTTCCAGAAGTGTCTCACACGCTTGGCAATCTTTGGCGATAAAGGCAGCTGTATATACCCTACTTGAGCTAGACTGTGTAGCAGGTTCCCAAAAGTTAAGCTCAAAAGTTGCCACCTGTTTTTCCAGTTGGGTTCAAGACATAATAGAAAAGTTCCCAGCAGCCTAACTAAAATCAACAGATACCAGAGCATTGCTGGGAAAAAATCAAATGTATTCCTCTCAAATTTGTCCTGAAAATATCACTAGTGATAAAAAATGCTTCCACTTTTGAGAGTAGCAAACATCTTATGATTGAAAGGGAGAAAGAGGTAAATAGAGTGTAGATCTTCAATGCATTGGGCACCGAGAGTTTTAAAGGACTCGTGAGGACAACCCACGTCCCTTACCTGGCTTTATTTGTCTGCCAGAGGCTTGTTATCAGACACGTTTTCTACTGCACCTACTTAACCGATGCACTTTACAGAATTCTGTGCTACTATGTTAGCCACTAACCACATGTGGCTAATTCAATTTAATTAAAATCTAAAACTCAGTTCTTTGATCTCATTAACCACATACCAAGTACTCAACAGCCACTGTGGCTTCCGGCTACCAACCCGGATGGCAAAGAAAAGAATGCAGCTGCCGTCAAGGAAAGCTCTACTGAACAGCCTCAGTTAGTAACGGTTTTAGTTAATAACATGTTTTCACCCAATCTCATTTAACTCCTCTTATTTTTTTAAAAATGTAATACAAACCATTCAGAAAAGCTATTTAAGGTTATTTAATACCAAAATTATTTCTCCCATTGAACACATATTTGTATACATTTCATAATCAGTACTATGAATGATGAAGTTATAATTACATAAATAATTTCTTTATTTTTTTCATCAATAAAGAACCATGAACTCATCTACCTGATCTTAGCAGGTAAGTTCTTGCGTTGGCAGAGTTGGAATAGACTGGATAGAAATTCTAGGATAAGATGAAAATTTGCCACTTGGTATTGGGATTAAGAAGCAGATTTTTATATGCTCCCCATTAAATCAATTAACCCCACTTATAGATGAGGAAACTACTACTTAGAAGTTAGTACCTACCACAGTAACTTTTCCTACCCCTCTAACTATAGAAATCATACTCTTGATTTAGTTATTTGGTATATTATTTTAACCATATTGAAAATTCAGCTAACCACATGTTATTTGGAATTAGCTTTGGTTTCAATAATTTTTATTTTATTTGGAATTCACTTTGCTCTAACAGCTGCTTATTAATTTCAACAGAATCCCAGTACTTTCTTTTGGCTCCTGGCCACCTATCCCTCCACCCACAATGCTCCGGCTTTGCAAGACTGAGTGTGAGATATCTACGAAAATATCCAACTGCATAACAGCCAGTCTCTCAGGGTGGAAATTAAAGTAATTCTCCTAATTCTCTACTTTTTAAAAATGTACTTGACCATCATTTCATAGCAAAGCTAAATCCACAGTGCATACACCCCTCGTCCCTATTGAAAGTTCTTTATGAGTGTAGTAGGGAAGCATGCAACCGACTAGGCATAAATACTTAAGAGTGGCTTCCATATTCACTGGCACCAAACTCCTCTCCACCCGAGGAGGTGGAGTGACCTGACATGGCCCTGTGCCGAGGCACTGCGTGTCAAGAAAGGAGTCTGCTCTTCAGGGATGCCCCTGCCTGTAAGGTCTATGGGATGTGTTGGGGACATTCTTCTGCTTTATTTTTCGGGATGTCTTCAGTGTATTTTCTGCTCTTCTCCGTACTCAACTTCAAACTGTCCAGGGATCACTCATCCCTCATTCATTTCAGAACACTCAGTGGGCTCCTGCATGTACTAGATTTCATCAGGATTAGGGACACGAAGATGAACTGCCTGCCAATCACAAAGAAAACTGTCCCGGGTTGAATACATTCATTGGACAGAATTTGACAAGTGTATGTGTTCATAAAGACATGCACAAATTATTTTGAAAGTCAGAGAAAGGGCTCCTCATTCAGCTGGAAAAGTCAGAGTAGGGTTGCAGAGGAGGGTATCAGTGCTGATTCTCCGCAGATGAAGAGGCGGGAGCAACGGCAGGAGGAAGGAGGGCGGGTGAGGTGGGGGTCTCTTCAGCACCGGTGCACACAGGTGCCCACTAGGGGCCGGATGTGCGCATCCCTGCATTCCTATGGAGAAATCAGCCTGGAAAGTGTGCTGTTCCTGGGTCAGGAGGGCACAGGGCCCATAAGCAGGACGAGTGCCTTAGGAAAGAGGTCCAGAGCTCCTTGCCTCAGCTCTGAGGACACAGCAAGAAGCCCTCCATGAAGAAGTGGGTCCTTCCCAGACACTGCAGTCACTGGTGCTCTAGGAGATCTTGGACTTTCTGACCCTCAGAAGGTCAGCATCCACGTCTGCTATTTATAAGCCATTTGCATATGCCAGTTTGTTACGGCAGCCCGAGGGGACTGAGGCAGGGCTCACACTGACTGAGTTGAACTGAATCTTGAGCCTTACCCATGAGATGCTCTAGCAGTTCCTTACTCATCTACGGTGAGCTCCAAGGACTTCGTGAGGATGCCAGCTGGGCGCTCTCCAAACCCACTCTCCCTGACCCAGGGCATCCCGGTAGGACACCCCACCTCCTTCCTTGCAGACGGGCAGCACGTGCTTGCAAGGCTTCTTGCAGGATTCTTCTAAGTGATTTCCCTCTTATGCCCCGACTCCTGTTCTGTACACACAGAGGAGGCAATGCATGGTAGACCTTTCCCAAACTCTGCAATAACCTTCCGTTCTTACGACTGTCTCTGTGACCTCAGCCACCAAGCAGCCACCTCTGGAACCTTATTTTCTATATTCTAGAAATTCCTACAATTCAAGTAACATAGTGATCTGGGTAATAAGTCAAACACTGTATTTAATTTACTTTATAAAATATTGCTGCATCAGATTTTGAGACTTGGTTAGTTTAAGATCTAATAAGGTTTTTTTGAAGCAATATCCAACCTACTTTTCTTTAAAGTTTAACAAACCAAGGAATTATTTTATATTTAGTATTTGGTTGTTGCAAAATGAAGTTATACATTGCCTCACTCTTATAATTTCATTATGTGATTAATATGCAGAAAAACTACTATTAACCAGTAAACTTCCGTGATTCACTCAAGTTTGAGAACTGCTATTTACAAGCTGGTTCTTAAAGCCCTACATTGAGTGTGCTTGTTAAAATTACTGCAGCTGGGTTGGTGAGATGGCTCAGCGGCATAAGCGCCTGCCTGGCAAGCGCGAGGGCCTGAGTTCGACTCCCGGAACCCACATATGAAAAAAGGGCCGGTGATATCGCTCAGCAGCACAGGTGCCTGCTGGTGCGCGAGGTCCTGAGGTCGACCCCTGGTACCCACACGCACAAAAAAAAAAAATACTGCAGCTAAACCTAAAAGTGATTTCATAAATAACAAAGGTGACAAACTTGGATGCTTACAGGGGACAGATGGGCAGTATAAATGTGCACACCATGCTTGCTATGGATGGGAGTGAGTGGCACCAAAGACCACAATCTAAACAACAAGGGGCAGCTTTACCATCTTTTGGGGCCCTGCAGAAATGAGGGGTGGGTGCAGACAACTTGGTTTTTAAAGGTAACACTCTCTGATTTTTTTTTTTTTTTCCTTTATGTGGGTACCGGGAGTCAACCTCAGGACCTTGCGCTTGCCAGCAAGCGCTTGTGCCACTGAGCGATATCATCAGCCCTTTTTTTCCTTTATGTGGGTTCCGGGAGTCGAACTCAGGACCTCACGCTTGTTAGGCAGGCACTTACACCGCTGAGCCAACTCACTGGCCCCACTTTCTGATTTTTAAAAATGATGGTAATGATTAATATTTGAACAGAATGCCTTTCCAAGCATCAGATAGCAGATAATCAACATGTCTTTTCTGGATACATGTTCCTATTTGATAATCAAATAAGAAAATATGTCCCATTTTGCAGATAAAAATACTAGAGGTCAAAAAAGGTTACTCATTTGCTTAAGGTCACACAGGCTAGCGAGCGGCAATGATGCGACTGAAAATTCACCCAAAAGTTATGCTCTCCAATTCATTTCCCGGCCTCCACTGTGCACCTGTGAGTTAGAGAGCAATCAAATTATGTCACTGCAGAATTATGTGCTTCTACTCCGTGGCAGCACGCTGTGTAAGCCAGTGATGCCCCGCACCGCTGTTCGGACGTGTCGCAGGCCTGTGCTGTGACTGTCACAGCCTGGGGCTGCTGTGAGCGCTGGAGCCCATGAGCACAGCACACAGTGTAGTTAGCAGTGGCACAGGAGGGAAAAATCAGAGGATAAAATGGACCATTTCCAGCTAAAATCACCATATTATAATTTTGTTAGTTATCAGACTTGGTACACAGCAGCTTATCTGACAAGAAGTTGTCCTTTTGGGCATGATTTCACCAAGAGATGTCTGATTCCTTCAGATGTGGTGTCCAGATGGTTCTTTCTGCTCCATTTTGGGACCAGGAGGCACAAGGGCCATTCCTAGCGCAGACACAATGAAAATTGCAAGTGCAAGACAGGAACGCGCAACACTGGCCAACATGATGGACCCCGTCAGATTATACTCGTCAAGCTAATTCCCCACCACTGACATGGGCAATTGGTGAGGGAGAGAAAAGGGGACTCGTCAGCAGTGATTCTACTAGTGGCGCTACGGCACGTGGGTAGCAGCTGATTAGATAGCCCCAGCGGTACTGGACGCTCTGCAATAAAATATGTAAGAGCAAAGGGAAGAAAAGCCCGAGGTACCCCTGAAGGAAGACAGCAGACAGAATCAGTTCTCTGCCAACTTCTGGACCTCCTGCTCGCTGATGACAGGAGGGTCAGCATGTAAGGGAAGAAAAGGTGTAAAGAACACAACCAGGCAAAAAGTCCATGATGAGGAATCCAGGCGTGGGGGGCTGTAAACTGCAGAGTGAATACTTACACCGAAGTTCTCAAAAACGCTCATTCAGGGTAGCTTCTCATGCATATCTCTAAACTACAACACTGGCTACTGGCACAGGACAGAGCCATTCACTACGATATAGTCAACAAAAGGAAAGCACTGCAAAAGACATTTTTTCTCATTTGGAAATTCAATAATTTTGCAAATTAAAATTTGGAAAGCTTCCCAGTTTTCAGCAGTAAAATGGTAACGCTCAACCTGTCATTTTAAAGTGGGATCTCCTAGAAGTTAATTCAGTTGACAAGGTCACAGTTAGATTTGTTTTCTTTATGTTTTTGCCCTCAAAATAATTCCCAAATCCTGTTATTCAAAGCAGTGAAAGTTACTGTCAAAATTCAAGGCACTTTTGAGACACAGAGCTACTTAAATAAAGAAATAACAAATAAATACATTTCTGAGATACAGATGAAGGAGTTTATAGTGTTTTGATTAAGGGAACCCAAACCGGAGATATTTATTTATTGAGCAGAATTGTTGGGCTTCGGCAGTGTTTCGTGAATACTGGATCGGGCAGAGCAGTTGGGGTTGATGAGCGGACCCTGGAGGGTGGATGCCTGACTCCGAACCCTTCCCCACTCATTTCCTGCGTGGCCATCAGCAGTTCAATTCAGTAAACATCTTTTAACTCCCATTTCCTGATCTATAGATATGAGTATCTACCTCACATTCAGCTAGTTCTACCATATCCTTTGTAAAGCATTTAGCATAACTCCTGGTCCATGCTAAGAACTATAGAGAATTAGTCATCATTGCTTTTGTCTTAAAGGAAGACATGATTTCCTAATACAAGACAAAATACATTTTCAAAGAAAAAAATTTAAATATATTACATTAGAAAAGAGTTAACTTAAAATCTATGGGAGCATACTTGATTTAAACCCTGTTTTTCTCTTGGTGGAAAACTTATAAAAGCCCACTTGGAATCTCTAAAATACATTGGATAAACCAGTGGTACAACTTCGTTTTTTCTGTGTTGAAATCACAGAACTATACTTCATCTTTGTGTACAGATTTTTGACTCTAGTCTTCAGAATAACTTTCTCGTTTTCCCTAATTCACCAATACCACTCCTTAGCACTACTGTGTCGGTCAAGCTCTCAGAAGAGATTTTCCCAGTAGCTTGGGTACACAGATTTCAAAATTACCCATGGAACAAAGAGGTCTTCTCAGAGGTCAGACACCGACAGCCTGTGAGCCCCATGGATCCCACACATATAAGAGCGGTGATTAAATGTTTTCTAAACACCAATTCCTTTATACCTGTTGGGAACTTTCCAATGACTCTTTTGGCTGATTCTCCACTAGTTCTATGGCTTTACTCCCAGTCCGCTTCACTCCAAGCTACCCGAGTTTGTGGCCTGCCGCATCCAGCCTCCATGGGCACATTGGGCACAGGTCGCTTCTACCACTGACAGACCAGTGGCTTCCAGAGCGACTGAACTCCCCGCTGGTGCCTAGATATAGGGACTTATTCCAGACCACAGTCCCTGGCTCCATGTGTTTTGGAACCTAGACCTCTTATTTCCCTTATAAAATGCTGTCTTCTGAACTTAGCCTCTGTCTCACCATCTTGCTTTCTTTTCTTTGATCTCCTCTTCTTAACAAAGCAAACTATAGCTTCATAAAAGTCCCAGTACCAGCGTGTGGGGTCAGCAGCCCCCATCCCAGCCACAGACGTGGGACACCATGTCTGTTTCTATTCATCTGCTCTCTGTGCTCCATCACTGCAAGATGATTACATATGGAACACCTTGGAAAAATATGATGCCCAGGTATGGAACAAAAAGGCAATGAGGAGAAATGAATGATGCAAATGAATCTATTTTGATTTCCTCTTTACCACTAAACACAAGACTTGGTCTCCTCTGAAAGATTTATGAGGCTTCCGACCATAGAGGAGGCTGGATTATGGCTCTGCTTACTTTATAAAATGAAATGCCGCCATCATAGGCAAGGGTTCATGGCTGTAATTATTTCAATGCTCTTCCAAGTCAATGTGTCTTACACAGCTAAGCCAAACCCCCTCTCTCTCTTTCTCGCTTTCTCTCTCTTGCTCTTTCTCATCCTCTCTCACACAGGCAGGCAGGCCATTTCATAAGAAGTCTGAAAGCTCCCACAACTTTGTGTGACCTTGCACTGAATAACACTGGAAAATTGATTTGGCTCTAGTAATAAAAGACCGTCTGCATTATCTGCATTCTAATTATAATTAATATAACCAGGATAACTGCTGTATTATTTATGATTAGAGCTATGGTGAGCACAGTGTAATAATAATCTGCTACATAATTTTTTATTGATCTGATGGCTTTATTGCAGAAAAAACAAAATGCTACAGCACTGCATAGCTAAAATTGCTTTTCCTGACTGGGTGTTTAGACAGAGGACTTCATTTAACATTTCCTTATCTGATCAAATTCCCATAGTTTTAATATCATAGTGAGTGTGATGCTATGGGGTCTTTCAATTTTCCTTTCCGGAAAGAACTGAAGAGCAAGCACAGTTTATGCCCAGGGTTCCCACTCATTCCATACTGAGTGTTGCTGATTCTCTGACACAGCTGTCACCATTTCATTAACAGAGTGCCAGGAAGGGTTGGTTTTCAGTTCATGCCACCTCCCCCTAGGTAAACTCTCCCCTGAGGACAGTGTCCCAGGTAACACACACATGGTAAGCAGGTGAGTGTATTTCTTTATACAGTTATTAAGTTATGCCCTTAAAATATTGGTGATGGAAACTTGGGGAGGACAGAGGTTGGTGTGAACCTCAGCTGACAGTTTTGGTGCCCTCCACTCTTGTCTCTGAGATCTGCTGCCTTCTGGTATGTAACAAGTCAGAAAAATACCTCATTCAGAGGACTTAGCAATAAGCAGAAGTGGAAAGCAAACATCACAATATATATAGTGACTATATTTGTATTTGTTAAAGGCATTAAACCCTGGCAATCATATTTTTTCTGATGTCCAATTTTCATAAATAATAGTTGGGTATACAGAGCAATAAAATTATATGAACCATTTTGTTTATAGTTGATTAGCTTTGCCAAACTCTGGAAAATCTGCAACATGTAATATTTTAATTTTATAGTTGGTTTCACCTAAGGTTAATATTTTAGAATCAAGCTTTAAAATATTTAGCTGCTTCCATAATGTTTTCAAATGGATTTCAATCTCTATTCACTATTTTGAGAAGTGTAATCAAATCACGTCCCGTGGTTTTATACTGGTTCCATGCACATGATCGCAGCTGATCTTAACAGAAGCAAATCACAGGAGGTGACAAGACGCATGTCCCCTTGACAAGTGTGGAAGCTGAAACCTGGGCTGAGGTTACAGCGTGGCCAAGTCACATCCAAAACGTCACCTCCTGGCCCAGGATAGTGATTTCATTGTAACATTTACCCTATCATTTTATTTAATTTCAACTAGGTAACTGGATGTTAAGTCGTTAGAGAACAGATGTGTATAATGTTTGCATAAAAGTATTAATGTTATGAAATATACACCAAGAGAAGTTAGACTTAAAAAATCCCCTCTAAATGAATATAATAAATATCATCATCAACACTACCATCATCATGATGGAAACTAACATTGATGGGAACAGAGAATTATAAATCTGATCCCAGGGCAGCCAAAGGAGTGGAGACAAATTAAGTGACACCCAGCAAAGCAAAGCATTCTGGGAGCAGAGGCGAATGGGAGAAAAAAAAAGAATCAAGATATATTATGTACAGGTACAAATTCCCTATGATGAATGTGATCATTATGTATATCAAAAATGTGCCAATAAAATTAATTTTAAAAACATCATGAATATGGATACCACAAAATCAGCGTTTGTGCCCTCAGGATTGATTCATTTTCTTCATGCGTCAGATTTCCAGATATGTGTCTTGTAGAGATAAGCTCACAGTTGGATTAGCAATTAAATAAACCCAAAATGTAGCGTTTTCTTTCTGTAGACGTATAACAAAGGCACAAACAGGATGCTGTCCCAGAAAGACTCCCCAAGTCCTCACAGATATCTATGTCAGATTATTTGATCATTTCAGGATTTTGTGTGATTGCCGGGCCACCATAAATTATTTAAAACTTCCTCTTGTGAAGGGCCATGGTTATTGCTTTGAAGATTATACCTTTGTGTAGACTTCATTTTCCACTGTTTGTTTACTAAGAAATTTATTTTTGTTGGGTATTGTTATAAAATGTGGGAATCTTTTGACAAAAAAAATGAGACTTGATTGTTAATGAATTTTAGATTATGCACCTAATTAAGCATTATTGGTTAAAACAAAGGAAATTGTATATTATTAGAGAAAATTTTTTTTTTTTTGTGGGTACCAGGGGTCAACCTCAGGACCTCACGCGCCAGCAGGCGCCTGTGCCGCTGAGCGATATCACCGGCCCTTTCTTCGTATGTGGGTTCCGGGAGTCAAACTCAGGACCTCGTGCTTGCCAGGCAGGCGCTTACACCGCTGAGCCATTTCAGAGAAAATAGAAGTAGAAATACAGGAAAGTATGGAAATGTAGCATTTTCTTTTTGTTATAGTACTCACCCACTTTTCTTCCAAATAAAAACAAATATATTAAAAAAATAATTCCATGGTACTTGCCTCCAATTTTAAAGTTTCATTTAAAATATTTGTAAACATTTAGAAATATGCCATTAGCAATATTATTTAAAAATTTCTAGAAATTCTGCCAATGTAATAAAGCAGGAAATAAAAACAAAAATAGTCGAGTCATGAGAAAATTGACCGAAGTCATTATTACGATTAAGAATCAATACTAATATCAGATTTTAAAACCAAGAGCAGTTTTATGTATCATCACTGCATAAAAACATAGTTGTTGCATAATTTCATTCATAAGCATATATTAGTATAATTAAACTGCTGAATGAATGGGAATATTTTAAAAAGAAATGTATATAACCAGTATGAAGAGATGTATTGATCAGAAAGCGATAATATGAAGAATTTAAATGGAGAAAAGATTTTAATGTCAATGTGTTTCCAAATTGATTAATAGATGTAATGCATTGTTAATCAAAATCTCATCAAGTGTTTCAGTAAGTTATTTCTTTTATATGGTAGAATAAATAGATGACAATAGCTAAGATAATTTGAAAAACGAATACAAGACAATATCTTAAAATATTCTATTAAGACTAAGATTCAAAATAAGTGTCTAGAATGAATATGAATTCATTTGTTTGATGAACTGAATCAGCCTGAAGGACGTCTTATTCTTCTTAAAAATAATAACTATTTAAAGTTATACTTCAAACTATTTACTGACGTAAGTGCAAGGTAGTATAAAATTCGAAATCAGATATGGAGACATTGTAACACAGGGATAACCACTGCTTCCAGCTCCGTCTTCTCTTTGGGCTTCAGCTTTCTCAGTTATAAAACAGAAATAAAAATAGTGCCCATACTACAGCATTACTGAGAGAGCTCCAAAAGTACATATGTAAAGTATTAAGAAAATTGACATAAAAAGTCCCCAACAGTGTAACTACATTATTATATCTACTTACTCATACTTACTGTCATTATAGATTAAAAAGATACATTGATTAAAAATTTAAAGTAAACAAAAACATTATCAATTATTTATTTGATCTCTAATTGTCAATGGTCTTTCTGAGATTTATAGAAAGCAAATAAATTGCAAAACTGAAAGACCCATAAGATTGACAGCCTTCATAAAGAAAAATTTCACAAAAATAAAGCGTTCAATAATCAAAATGAAAAATTTTAAGAATTAAGAGAGTAAATGAAACATTGTAAAGTAATTGTCAGTCTAAATCAGTATAGTTTCAGCTAATAGATTAGATACAAAAACAAGGAAAATACAAAATGTAAATAAATATTTTATTTAACTATAAAATAAAAGACAATTTTAAAAGTTCATCACTTTAACTTACTACAATGATACAAATTCAAAAAATTAATGATGCTCAAATTTCTCATGGTTTTATGAACAAATGCTGGTACCTACAAGATCCCATTGCAAAATATAAATATCAAAATCTTTGAAAAATGGTAGTTTTTAGCCATTATTTCCATTCTTAGTTCTCTGCTTTAAAGAAATGAACAAATATGTGAATTAAAAGTTTGCATAAATATGCTCACGATAGCATTATTTATATTAAAGTAAAGGAAAACTGACAATATGCCCAATATTAACCTTATGGCTAGCTGAATTCTGGGCTATCTGTGCATGATGACGTGAATCACACATTAAAATTGAGTTGCATGGTGGTGGCATGTAATATCTGTAATCCCAACACTCAGGGAGGCTGAGGCAGTAGGACCACAAGCTTGAGCCCAGCTGGGACATCTTAGCAACTTAGCAAGACCCTGTGTCAAAAATTTAAAAACACTAAAAAAAAGGTTTCACAAAATAATGATTATTCTATTATCAATATACTGTTTACTATGTGAATTTTTATAATAAATACAGTATCAAGCTTTTATATTAAACAAACTGTACAGCAGAAATAGTGTTTAGTTTTTATTTTAATTACTGAGTCCTATCCTGTTGCCCGGATGTACCACATTTTGTTATCCATTTATCTGAGAAGGGACCTTGGCGTTGTTTCTCGTCGTTGGCCAATTACAAACAAAGCTCCTGGAACATTTGTGTTCAAGACTGGGCAGACGTTTCGTCACTCCTGGATAATATCCTGGAGTAGACAACTGAACTCTACGACACTAGGTTTTAAGAAATATGCAGATTCTTCTCAGTTGTACAATCCTACATCTCCATCATCGGTGCGTCCGAGCTTCGCTCTGGAGCGCCCTCCCCGACGCTCGGTACGCTCATTCATCCCAGTGGGGCCATCAGAACAGAAGTGCCGCAGTGTCCCCGTGCGGATTTCTGACTCGCACTGGCCTGCAGACTAGCGACACTGAGCCTCTTTTCACATGCTAATCTGCCATTTATTAGATCTGTTGCCTATTTACAACATTGAGTTTTGTTTTCTTATTAGATTTGGGGAATTCTTATAGCTTCTGGATATAAATCTAGCACTAAGAATATGTTGGACAATATTTCCCACAAGTTGGTAGCTTACCTTTGTATTTTCAATATCCTTTAAAGAGATTTAAAATTTTTTTTTTCTTTATGTGGGTACCGGGAACCGAACTCAGGACCTCGCGCTTGCCAGGCAGACACTTATGCTGCTGAGCTATATCACCTGCCCAAGATTTTAAATTTCATAGGGTCTAATTTATCAATGTGTCCTCTTATGGTTCATGCCTTAAAGGCCACAAAAACATTTTTTATTTTTTTTCTTGAAGGTTCTTAACATGTAAGCCTACTTTTTCATATGAATTACTACATTTTTATTTTAGTGTGAATACAAAGAATTTTAAAGGTAGCCTCCATGAATCCATATTTCTTCATTCTAATAGTAAGATAGTGAACCTCCAAGAAAATGATAAGTCAGTTACCAAAGCCAATAAGTATGTATTTTAAGAGTACATGCTTATGTGATAAAATTATTTTTAGAAGGGGGGTAATCTATAAAACTACAGAAGAGAGGTTTATTGTTGGGAGGGAAAACTTACGGAGAGGGATATGGCCAAGATGAAGATGTGTAATCGCAATGTCACCGTACGGTCTGGTTTCCATTTGGGTAGTGGTTTGGGAATATTCTTCACTGTTTTGCTTCATAATTTACACATATTGTAAATATTCTTGTGTTTCTGCTCCATATAAAATAATATCTTAACAGGCACAGGAGCAAGAATACCTCTCAAAAGGACATAAAAATAATAAAAGGCAGCTGGGTTTTGGCTCTGGTCTTGGTCAGAAGTACACTGATTTCTAGCTAATGTCGCCACGGACTTCCCAGTGCTTTCTCTATTAAGGCTTGAGCTTCCTCAGAACTTGCAATGAAAAAGAACTCAGGCAGTTGGGAAGCAATTTCACGTAGAGTTGTTTCCCACCATTCCTGCCCAGGAATGTGAAACGACGCTGCTTGGCTGCGTGGGAGTGGGGAGAAGATGCTGGTACAGTCCTGTCCGGGACACAGCTGGGCTGGTGTGTGTGTGTGTGTGAGTGTGCGCACATGCACAAGACTCTGGCCCCACAGCTGCAGAGGGGACAGGTGTGCAAACAAGAGCATCACAGTTACTGATGCCTCACCTTTATCCAAAAGCTCCATCCCACACTGATGAGTCTAAATATAAATACAGAGATGCAGTCAACCAAGTTTTTACAATGTAATCCTTATTTATACACACACACACACACACACACACACACACACACACACCATTTCTTTTAAAATAAGAACACAAAATCAGACAAATAATGGCACCTTATAACTTATCAGCATTATCATTATCATTTTTATACTTTTGCATCAGACTAGACATTAAACTACATTTTCTCAAAGTGCAACAGGGGTAAACTTGAGATGTGGGAAAATCCAAATGTCTTGATCATTCAGTACTGAAAATTAAAGTTAGCAGAATTTTAAAGGAAAGAGAACTAGAATAATTATTCTAGCACGTATGTGTGGACTGAAGATTGCATGGAATCCAGCGTTACTTCCATGGTCCTATTTTCACTGTTTCTATGAAGATTTCTCAGAGATTGATTTGGTAAT
Organism: Erethizon dorsatum; assembly: GCA_028451465.1. Classification (NCBI taxonomy): domain Eukaryota; kingdom Metazoa; phylum Chordata; class Mammalia; order Rodentia; family Erethizontidae; genus Erethizon; species Erethizon dorsatum. The sequence goes on from CM051828.1 coordinate 2,546,884, forward strand.
TTCTTGTAATTTCATAATTGTGAGAATAAAGCATATATTTATATAACTAGTTGAGTACTCTTCTTACTCTGTCCTTTAATAGTGAAACAGTCCATATATGGGTCAAATAATGGATATAACAGTCAAATAATGGTTATGAAAAATGAAATACAGTATTTAAATAACACAATCTTTCCCTCAGGCAGGTGATCTGTTCTGTATTCTATTCACTAACTGACCGATTCCCAATTCAGAATAAAAAAATATTGATTGACTTTCTAAATTCTGCCAGGTACTCAGAGTTCAAAAGAAAGTTAGAACATGATTCTTATCCTTTTAGATCAACATTTAGTTAAAAAACTAAAGCAAAGTTATCTTAATGCCACAGGAATATTTGGGGATAGAAAATAGTGACAGTCCCTGCTTGCTGAGTATTAAATATGCATAGTTACTTGCTATCATTCACTTTTTAGTAAAGTAAATAGATTTTTTGGGCCATAAAAAACTTTCTCTGCACATTTTAAAACCTAATATGATTTAAATCCAGTTATTTTTATACCTAGGGGTTCCATCTTGAACAACTCTCATCATTCTAAATTGAAGGAACAGTAGAAATAGATGTGGACCCCAAAGGTACCCCCTTTCCATTCCTAAGCAAAGGATAATTCCACCGCTTGAAGAACTTTCTCCTGCTGTAAGGAAGTTCGCATCAGCAGACCCTGGCCTGAATATCAGCTCAGCTGGCCTCTCGCTGTCTCCCACTCTGGCTGCTGCTTTGCAAGGTAGAAAAAGCTAATTTAGTGGCTGGAGCCTTCTTAATTGACATTTCACTTTCATCTAAAATTAGGCCAGCGCATGTTTAAAAATCCTTTCTATTCTGAATGAATTAGAGAACAGCTTGTAAGGGTGTGTAGAGATCAGAGGGCAGGAGGCCAGCTCTGTGGATCTGGAGCCCGAGCCGGCAGCTGCTGGGAAGGGTGTGTGACGGGGAGGTCAAGGCTGGGCCGGGGCCACAGCCTCCAATCCTCATCTGTGGATTAAACTTTTTGGGCCTCTCCTCTGAGGTCTGTTTCCGCAGTTCTGGTCTTTTTGGTCTTAAGACCGAACTACACTCTGAAAAACTGAGGGCCCTGAAGAGCTTTGGTTTACCTGGCTTGTGTCTATTGATATGTATCACAATCAGAATCAAAATTAAGATGATTTTAATGTATTTACCCATTTTAAAATGATAGCAGGAAAACATATGATATCTTAACACAGGTGAAACATTTTAAATTTTAAACAGCCTATATTTTTGTAATAAATGACAAGTGGCACCGTAGGACATTTCTGCAGCTCTCTCTAATGCCTGACCCCAACAAGAGAGCTGGATTCTCAGGTTTCTACGTTCTCTCTGCTGTCCTGCGTTGTTTAATTTAGCAAATCTGGCCTGACAGATATGTATTTGAAAGGAGAGGAGGACTATTTCCATAGCCTTTTCAAGATAGTTTGAGGATTCATCTTTGATACTACACCAAAACTCAACAAGTACTACCTTCTTAAATGAGAATTGCAATGTGGAATTTGACACAACAAGATATTTCTACACGCTGCTATTTTAAGTCCACACACCTATATTGCTCTTGGAATGGGTCTATGTATACTTCTTACCTACGTATAATTTTGTAGCATCATGCATTGATTATTTGACCAAGGTTGGCTCACTGAATTATGAATCTTCCAAATGTTGCCACATTTCACTACATACCACCAAAACCCCGTGCCCCTCTCCTAACACTGCCCATCATTTCAGATGAGTTTCAAGTATTACAGAGGTATCAAACTCACAATGGTAGACATCATGGGTTTCCAAAATTCTAATTTTTGCTTGAATGCTTGATTTTATCATTGGCTTTAAAGCCTGTCAGCTATTTTCTATGAAGCATGGGCCTCATTTCAATTATTTCTGAGAAAGCATCTGCCAAATAGCCAAATCCAAAGAATATAATTTGTCAGACATTCTTCCAAGTAAAAATAGTGTTCTGTGAGAACAGTGGCGAATTCTAGCTTTGCCTCGAGTGATCATGCACGTGTGTTTTGTAGAGACAACGGTGGTTCCTCAATATGAAATAGAAGTGTTCATGAATGTTTTCCAATGTCGTCACAAAGAATACTAAAAAGGCATGTATCAGGAGCTAGATTTAATAACAGCACTACATTTCACTGCTTCATCCAGAACGTTCTTCAGTGACACCATCTTTCTGTCTGCTGGCTTCAACTTCAAGTGTGGTTGTAATAATCACCACTTCTATATGGTTTGGTGACACTGCCCTGACACGTGGTAATGTCTGGTATTTTGACCCATTATTCCTTTCACACTAGCGGTGCCAATGTCAGCATAATGGAAAGGGAAAATGACATCTCAGTAACAGTACAGTATGAAAAAGTTTTGACGCCATGGCCTCCCAGAAGGTGTTCTGAGACCCGCAGTGGTCAGTGGCCACCCTCCCTGAGCTCCCTGTACCCCGTGAGTGCAGAAGGGGCCGGCTAGCTCCACAAACAGACTCTTTCCCGAAGGTGACTGTCAGAGCCTGAGTGTGGGAGTCTGGGGAGCAGGGCCAGGAACAGAGGAGACAAACAGCACTGATCGCGACACTGATGGCGGGGCTGCAGCTGAGATCGCTCACACGAAATCTCCGAGGCGGAGCACTGTTCTTTGGAGCAGGGTATCGCGGTGGGACAAAAACCCAGGAGTCCTCGCTGTCCTTCTGTTATTCAGACCCTGAAGTACTTTCACGATTATAGTAGGAAAATGGGTGTTTTATTAGTTTCTGCTTTTCCTGAAAGGGGCAGGAAAAATATAATCAGCGGGCAGGTTTATAAAACGGCAGTGGTCTCCATCAGGGCTCCTCACAAAAACACTTCCACACGTGTACTGCAAGATGCTGCTGAAGCTAAACAGCGGCCTCTAGGTGCAAAGAGGGAGGATTCAAACAAAACCAACCCCGAATACCAATACCTAACAATGCCACTCACTTATGCCTAACTCTGGGAAAAGATGACACCTAACCTCCGATTTAGGTTCATGCTGCACTGGGTCCAAAGCAGCGCTTGCTCGGTTAGACAGCATTTGCCTCCTGCCTCCCAATCATGGGCGCTGCCTTACATACACCTTGTTGTGACCTAGAGGTTCTTGTTTTCACTATTTTGCATCGAAGACACCGACTCAAAGAAATTTGGTACCTTGCCTTAGGTTATATTGCTAATATGGGGCAGAAGCAGAGTTTAAATGGAGACTGGTGGATTCCATCCCAGAAGCAAGACCGAGAGGCCACACCAGAGGATGACACACACTAGACCTTCCTTCTAGAGCACTGTCCCCCATACGGGTTGTCTTAATTCTTCACCAAAACAGGTGAGTTACTGAACCATCCAAGGTAGACTCATTTCTGATATTACTGTATGATTTAATAAAATAGGAGCCATCTCACAGAGGTCCTAAAATTCACGACAAAGATGTTATAGACACAAAATGCAAAATTATAATAGTTTGTAAAGATGCAAACAAGCCTAATCTAAATAAATTTTATGAGTAGATTTTGCCTTTCCTTGCCCTAGCAGTTCTGTCACTTTCCTTGGTTTTGGGGTCTATAGGCTGCAGTCCCTGAGAAAGTCACCAGATTAGGATTAGGTAGGTGGATTCCAGGGTCCTCACCCCTGTCCTGTCCTAAAAGGTGTGACTGATAATGTCCTTACCTGTAATTACACTGGCTCCCCTGAACTGATCTCTTATTTTTTTTTTTTAATGTGGGTACCGGGAGTCGAACTCAGGACCTCGCGCTTGCCAGCCAGCGCTTGTGCTACTGAGTGATATCACTGGCCCTTTTTTTCCTTTATGTGGGTTCTGGGAGTCGAACTCAGGACCTCGCGCTTGCTGGGCAGGCGCTTAAGCTGCTGAGCCATCTCACCGGCCCTGATCTCTTTTCAAGGGAAAGAATGGAACTGGTTTGTTTTTTAAGCAAACAACTGGAAGTGCAGTGTTGCCATGGTTGGGAAGTGGTTTTCCTCCAGAGTTCCTGTGCTGGGCCAGCCGCCCCTTGGTCCCACTGTGGCAGAACAGAGAGGAGGAGGGACATCTAAGTGGGGCCTGGGGAAGGCAAGGGTCGTCACAGAGGGAGGTAGGGAGGTGGCCCTGCAGACCCCTCTGCACACAGGTTTCACTTTCTGCATTTCAGTCCTGTTATGACACAGCCAAGGTCCTCCCCAGAGGCCAAGCAGATGGGCCACTGATCTTGGGTTTTAGCTTCAGAGCCTGTGCCTAAAAAAACACCTCATCACTTTATAAAGGACCCGGAGTCAGGGATTCTGGTATCGCCAAACAAAACTGACTAACACAAAGGCCAGTAACGAAACCCCAGCTTCCAAGTGAAAATGTGAATTTTAGAAAGCTGGAAAACGTAGCGACACTCAAGGAAGTTTCTGATAAAGGAAGCTTGTGATGAAGTCACAGTGACAGTAAGGGGATGACCCACAGACCCTCATGACACACGCTCCACCAGGACACCTGTGCCCTGTAGGGAGTCAGCATGTTCCAGAACCCAAGCACGGTACCAGTGTTAGGACAGCCACAGATTTCCACGTGAGGGGATGCAAAATACCCGGATGGGTTTCCAGAGCCACCTTTGAGGGGTGACGGTTTATCAGTTTCATCAATCAGAAAGGAATATCCACGATGATCTGAAAAGGCTGTTAAAACTGTTAGGACACTGTGCCTTCTGCATTACCCACCTGTGGGGGCCGAGCGCGCCCCACCTAATGCACAAGCGGGAGCCGCCTGTCAGCGCACACATCCTCCCGCGTGGACACGTGTCAGAAACACAGCGCTGTATTTGTTTCTGCAAACTGACCCCCAAATTCGGATAATCACCCTTACCTGTCAAAATAGCTAAACACTGTTCTGGACTATTGGAAAACAAAACAAAAGGAACACATCACAGCAACAAACAGCAAACTAAAATCACAGTGGACTCAACTAGGGAGACTATGTTATTACCACACATCTAATTTTAACTTTTTTTGAAATCTTGGCATGATCGCTTCCTCTCTCTGTGCTTGCACTTCTCCTGTGTGGAACGGGTTAATATCCGTGCACATACTCAGGGAGGTGGCAGAGGCAAAAGCGCTTCAGGAAGGCTAAGATGCTTTACGAGTATTACAGATGCACAGTGGCAATGGCTACTCGGTAAGGTTGTTCTAAGAATTAAGAGAGACAATTGTAAGCCCCAGGAGAACAGAAATGTGCATGCTTCTGGAACTGCTTTCTGCCTGGCACCTAGAATACCTGACACATAGTAGATGTATAACAAATATTTGTTGAATGAATAAGTGCGACAAGCCAAGTGACGTATAAAATACATTCTTGGTCTAAGGGTCTCCTAGATCAATTCTATGAAGGAAACAAAAGCTATTTTTGGATTCTCACTATCAACACCCCGGCAAGATTTTCATTTTGAAATGCTCTCTTTGATACATGATGGTTATTTTCTCCCCTGCTAACTGTAAACTCCAGGAGGACAGGGTTGGCGTGTGACTGGCTCCCCACCGTATTCCCACCTGCTGCCAGAGACGTTTTAAAGCTGGGGCATTTTCAAAGACAAAGAAGCAGTGCTGCTCATGGCAGTGGTGCTCAAAGGCTGCCAGGGACTGCGTCCCTAAGTGAGCAACAGTTGTGCCAGGTAGGACGTGTTCCTTGTCTGCATGTCACAAACCCTGGTGAAGGATAACGTGGATACTTCCAGGGTGGCCTCACTGCAGGTGGGGCGCAGGAATTCAGGGGATCAGTGTCACCTCACACCTTCTACTGGGATGGAGACACAGGCACATCAAAACCAGCCACCCTGGGGACCCGAATGAAAAGCAACAGCCCCAAAAGACCCCACCAGCAAAGCAAGCCAGGAGTGCCAGCGCTCCTGTTTAAGTGGACGCTTTGAATACACGATGATACTGAGCAATGCTTTGTCAGTGGCCCAACTTCGCTAGGGACCAGAGAGTCAATAATAAATATTTAAAATAACATTTTTTTTCCCCAAAGCGTCCAGCTTGGCCCAATTTTGGAGCCAGTGTGAGGCCCGGTGTCATGGAGACAAAACAGAAGAACTGCGTCCCCGGATGCCGCAGCCGCCGCCTGCTTCGCTGCAGCAGAAAAAAGAACTGCCCTGGCTTGGAGAGTTTCATACCGCGGCGCTGATATGTAAGGTATTATTTTGTCTTTTTGACAGGGTCCAGTGCTATTTTTAGCCAGGCTGATACAGGGTTAGGCTGGGACTTAGGAAGCGATGGTGATTTATCTGAGGTGCTCCCTCCCCACCCACGCCTGTCCTGTTACTCACGGTTTCTAAGGCACAAGCACTGGCCTCCCTCTGACTTTCCCTAAGTGTCTCCCTGGTGACCCCTCCAGTGCCCCTGGGCTGCGGGGCTCCTTCCTCCTGCATCTCTGCAGCTGCCACCAGCTGGGTCCCCATCCCTGCCGGCCTCCCTGCCTGCTGTATCCTGGTGTTGTTTCTCATTTAAATGAACAGTTGGATTCTTTTATTTCCTACAAGTGCTGGATTCGCCTTATCGCCCTCGTTCCTTTGGGGGTTGCCAATTGGTTTTATCCACGGATGTATCATTTCTCAGGCTTCCTTTTTTTTTCTTCCAAAGAGAAAGAACCTCTCCGTCAACAAGCCTCTCCGGAGTGGAAGATTAAAAACCTAGACATCACCTACCTTGCAGCGGTACTCCCAACTGGGTTGTGGAAAACTCAATTAAATGTGTCCCCATTGAATACTGCATTACAGTGCATTAAACAGAAAATTCTTCAAGCGTGATGACAAGGCTGGAAACTTCGCCTCAAAGCTGTTCCTTGCGGCTTTCTTTAGCATTTCAGTCTTCATGGCACAAGTCTCCCATCGATACAACTCCAGTCGAGCTATAAAAAGAAATCACAGAGCCCCACAGGGATGAAAAGAGACGGGAGGGTGGGAGCTGGCCCCAGCCCAGGGCCACTCCAGCCGACGGTGCTGGGCTCTGGGGTCTGACCCTGGACGCTGTAACTCCTTTATTTCCGGCAGGGGAATTCCCTAGATTTCTTCCTCCATCGAGAAAATTATAGTCCCCAGAATACATATTAGAAAGACACAGGAATCCTTCGGGTAAGGGATTTACGCAGACACACGTGTGCAGGAATCGTGAAAGCCTGATGAATATGTTAGTTTCTCCGGAGTTAGTCCCTTCACAGAACAAAACCGAAAAATGATTCCACATCCGTGCCAAACCTCAAAACTGTTATTAAATGTAAGCCATATTGGTTTATTTTTACTCCTTGTCCTTTTCTAAAATTTTTATTTATAATCTGGGTCACCAAGGAGTGATCCTCGCCATCCACATAAATGGCATCTTCCAAGCTTGCTTAATAAGCAACTCACACAGATTTACACAGCGTAGACAAAAACTTTGTTTTCGTCTAAATTTTGGATATGACCATATCACCCATCTCACTGCCACCAATATCTGAAGCATCTTTCTGTGTTGACATTTTGGCAATTCAAAGTACAGAGCACCCCTCTTCCCACTGGTTAGTACCTAACCCCGTGCTGGGGTTGGGCATGAGAATCGACTGGCTAATTTAGACCACAAGGATCTATTTCAGGCGCTGTTTTATGTTCTTTATTGATGAGCATTTCTTTATATCTGTAGTGTGGGGCTTCCCATGGTATTTGGTCTGCAATTTGATGTATTTGATTTGAAAAGCTAAATGGTGTTAGTAATAACTAAGAGATATTAGTGCTTAAGGAGAAACAACTCCCTGATTATTAAAAGATAATACAGTACTTTAACATGGAGCTAGGGGGCATGGTGATACCAGAAGTTCCATTTCCACAATTAGCCATTTTAGTTAAGTTATGAAACAAAAAGAATGTTTGTCCACACATATGTATATATTTATATAGTTGTACTTACACATATGTGCTTTAGATTTACTATTCTTATTTTCAAAGTCATTGTACGGGACTTGATTGTACCCTTGGGTCTTGGTTTAATTTATGGGCTGTGGTTGGGATTTATTCACTATTTTTTACTACTGTCTGCAGCATTTTTAGTGTAGAAAGTGCTGCCCATTCTGGACTTGCATCACCAGATTGCAACTTATAATCCTATAAGGGAAACACAGCGTAAGAGGAGTTCAGATGGGGCTCCAACAGGCTTTTCTCGATGGACAGCACACTAATGACCGAATATATGCTGTTGGAAATCAAGAAATGAAAACAAAAAATAAAAAACATAATCTAAAGCGTGGAGTCAGAGCCCACTAAGCCTAAAATGACCTCTAAATTTAATTGATAAGTGTATTTGATTAAGTTTCCAGTTTTTTTATTCAGAGTTTTTAAAGATGGGCTGATTATTCATAAAGTTAATATGAGTTTAATATGAAGTTAAGTTAATATGAAGAACAACCTAAAGACTTTTGGAAAGTATTTATCTTGCTTTCCCACATTCTTTGCTAGTATCAGGATAGAACAAAAGATGCTTTTCTTCATCTTAGGGCAGACGTATTACCTAATGAAGCTAGCAGTGATTATGCAACCCTTATCTCCTGAAAGAAATCTTAACGTGCGGAACGCTTTTACTTGAACTTAACACCTCCCTCTGTTGTTGCTGTTGTTTTTCTTCTTCTTCCTCATCCTTCTCTCCTCTCTCTCTCAGTGGTTTGGTAAGTAAATCCCTATATCATACTTTAATCCTAACACTCATGTAAACTATTGAAGAAATTATTATCCTTGTCCTCAAAAGATTTAAAAAGTTTCTCCAAATGAAGAACATAACTCTATAGAAACGTATTTCTTTACAGTTTTGAATCCAGATTAAGTATCTGAGTTATTCTACATTTTAATTAGAGTTTTAAGGACATTTCACAATTTCATTCTATATAAACATCTAGTCCTTTCTGGGTCTGGGGTGGATCTTGCTAAAAACAGCTCGTAGTAATTACGCTTGCTCCATGCCCCTTCTCTCACTTTTCTAGTCCACCGTTGGTTTGTTCTTGTGTTTCTGAGTGGACTGCCCATCGCCTAGCACCAGTGGATCTTTCTGGCTGGCCAGAGAACTGACTTACTCCCTCTCGTCTCCTGTGCTTCCGTTCCAACATTTCTGAACATTTGTTTCAATGAACAGATTGGGCGCATTAGTTCATCATACTTTCAGAGTTGAAGGTTAGGGCATCGCAGGCAATTGCTGTTCACCGTATGATTTCTTGTTTCTCAGAATTTTTTTTTCCTCTTCTTTTTTTAACATATGAGCAATTTGGGCTCTGAGAAGTTTCTCAAAACTGTATTTCTTCAGCAATGGTTCACAGGCTTCTATAAAATACCGATCAAACCACATTCTCAGATTGTTCTTCGTGCTTTACTCATTCCTGGGAGGAGTTACCAAAGCTGTCTGATAGTGTCCCGCAGTGTCCCTTTCCAGGCTTCTAATTAAGTGTGAGTGTACCGCGTTCCTTTAAGATCCATCTCTTCCTGATATGTTTTATTCCTGTTCTTGGACTCTGCTTACTATTACCCATTATTTCTCCTTTAAGTAATTGTTTTACCTCTTGGCCATTCATTTGTCTTTCTGGTTATTCCTTTCATAGCTTCAATTGCCTATTAACTGATACAATAATGCTGATATTTTTCATGGCTTTGGCTGTTTTCATCCAGGGATTTCAAAGTGCTTTTAAGATAGCTCTGTTGCTTTGTGGAAGGCAATTAATAAGACAAAGAGAAATAAAGACCTGAAAAGTGAAGAAGCCCCTGTATATTCACACACCAAGACCATTGGAAAATCTTTAAGTTTCATTCATCTCCGAATGACTCTGGTTAGGTGCTCTAGTAGATAACTGATGGATCTGAAGGTACAAGAAAATCTAGTGATGCATTTTAGTTTATTTCTTAAAGACTGACCAGGGTGAATAAAATACAAAGGTCACTGAGATACAAAAGCAAAGGATTTTGACTCCTGTCTTTTCTGACTGAGCTTTCAGCTAAACTGTCCCCTGATCTGATGTCATAGTTCACCAGAGACTTCCAGACTCTTTCAATAAAAACTATTTTCCTCTTTGGAGGAATCCGTCCCTGCTGATGTGAAGAAAACAGCCCAAATATCCATCAATAGGAGAATGGATTAAAGATGGTGGTAGAGTCATTCAGAGGGAATAATAATGAGCAACAAAGAGAACCACAGATACACAAAACAGGAACGTGTCTCTAAAACCTTATGCTGGACAAAAGAAGCTGTAGGAGTATGATTTCATTTATATGAAGTTTAAGTGTAGATCAATTAATCTCCGTTAGTAAACAGCAGTGGGAAACAAGCAGTAATGACTGATTGGATTCCGTGTTTTGATCAGACACAACATTTGTGTATTTCCTTAGAGGTCAACATTTAAAGACATGAGGGAAACTGAAAATGCAACATAGGACGTGTCCCCTGGAAATGCTATATTTACATTTTATTCACATGATAGTTTACCTCCTACCTTTGAATGTTTTGCAAAATAAATTCTTTTTGGTTTAGATTCAAACCATTGTGGGCTGAGTTGTTTCATAGATTTCGCAGACACTGCAAACTTTAATATGATTAAAAGCTAAGTGCATGGGCAGGAATGAGCATCATTTTATTTGTAGGCACTGTTGTGTTGTGGACAAACCCAGCTCTACATTCTGACCCTGCCCTTCACTAGCAGCTCTACAACTCTGTCCAGAATGCCCAGTTTCTTACCTAACATTACAGGGACCTTCGCACAGCATCTACAGGGAGATGGCGTGCACCATTTTGCTGTAAAGCAGGTGCTTGACAAATGTCAGTCCCTTTCTTGCCTTTACTCTTACAGGCTTCATCCCATGTGGATGGACAGGTGTGACCCAGGTTTGATTTCTCTGTGGCACGATCGAAACCCTGGTTGGGGGTGGAGGTGTGTTGCTGCACAAAACAAAATCCCGGGAAACAGTAGGGACATGAAAGCCACCAGCCCACCTCATCCTTCAAATAGGAAAGCATTCAATACAAATTGTTTTATATTTGATTGCTTCCCAGCCCAATCTACTCTCTCTCCTTATACTTAAACTAGGAAGGAAGAAGGAATCAGAGAGGAGAGAGCTAAAGCATTCATTCGGTCATTCAATGGACACTTTTCGAGTGTTTCTATTAGTCAGGAATTGATCCTAAACTCTGTTTGCTCCCAGGACTGAACTTCAGAGGAAGTACTCTGCACTCTGGAATTGGAATTTCAGCAAATGTTTAAAAGGAGATGCTCTCCGTGGAATGCTCACTGGATAAAAATCTTCCACAATTTTCAATATTCCTTTCTCAAGTGCTATTAGTATCTCAACAGATGCCAATACCAGAAGGATCTCCTTCCTGCTTGACAGCACCCAAGAGTCCTCTGTGGACACAGCCTCTGAGAGTGCACCTGAAGATCCAGGAATTTCTGGAAAAGCAAGGAGTTCCCACCATGGGTCATGGTCTTGCATGGCACCCCCATCCGTCCCACCAAGCCAGGACTTTCTGACCTGGAGGCCACCGTGTGGGACTCATCTGTTTGCTTAAGCATTTCCTAGCAAGGGACAACATAGTGGTGTTGGGAGGACAGCATGACATGGATGCAATTTATTTAAAGCGGAGCTGAATGAGGCAATTACCAAAATATCCATTTAGTCCCTGACCACTGATGGGCACATACTGGTGCTGTAGGACAGACCCTGTTGCACGGTGAGCGACAGAGGGACATTGAAGCAGCTCTTCGGAGCAGTTCTGAAAAGTCAGAACTTTTCAGAGGTCAGTAAGGAAACCCTGCCGAACCCAAGGGTTGCAGCCATGCACTCTTTTCCTAGTTGGTTCTACATAAAAGAGGGAGGAGGAAGGAAGGTGCCAGAGTATGTGTGTGTGGGGTGTGTGTGTGTGTGTGTGTGTGTGAAAAACTTTGATGTACGAATCAATTTGTTATTTTTGCCCCACCCCACCCAAAAACATTAGCTCATGAGTGTAGGACTAGTAGGATTAATTGTCTGTTCTGTTCACTCCACTGCCTACAAAATTGCTTGGTGCATAGCACACCTGCAACAAATAGTACATGAATAAATAAATAGATGAAAAAATAGAATGAATAAAAGGAAAATAGAGATGGGTTCAATCTGAGCTGTTCCATTTGTTGGCTATGTGTCCTGGAGAAGTTAGTAAGCTCCTGGAGCCTCAGGCACCCGATCCCGAATGTGAGGAAGGTCGCCCTGTCTCACAGGGTATGGTCAGCACGGAATTCCAGGAATTTTATTTATCAGTGCCATGTAAATAAGTTGTTCTCAACCTAAAATAATGGCCTATTTGGGGTTTTGTTTGCATAACAAAATACAGTTCTTTGGCTTCACATAGTTGGAAGCGAAAATCCCAAATAAACCTTATATCATAGTAAAGGCTATATCAAAGGATTTTATTTAATGGGGTGAAGAAAATATTTCCTGATTTTTTTATTACTATAGGGCAGATCTGACACCATTAGTTTTCCTTCTGTCATAAATACAGACGAGGAGAATTTGACAGGCTTACTATAAAACGGTTACAGATAAGTTCAGCATCTTTCCTTCCACGGAGACCTTTTTACACTCAGCTCAGATGGGGATGCTGCAATAGAATGACCACGGTTTGATTTTAGGCTTCTGGGTCACAGTTTCACCTTGACAACAGTTCTTTCATTTCCAGCAGTAACATTTGCTAGGATCCCTAAGGTGCTTTCATTTTTGTAAGGAGTGTAAAAAAGAAAAAAAAAAAAAAAAAAGAAAAATAAATAAAAGAAGGATGGGGGTGGAGGAGATAAATCTCAATTCACATGCTGCAGGACTATCTCTGGGTCTCCGGCACAAAACTTCAAATCCAATCCAAGAACAGGATGTGTATTAGAAGTCTGCAGATTTAAACCGCATCCACCATGATCAAACTGGATTTATAGAGCGTCGTAACTCTCCAGACACCAGCCAGCAGCTTATTAATTTAATAGACTCCTGTCCGTTCACGGATGTTCCTGCCCTGACAGCCTCTCTAGATAAGGCGAGAGCCTTTTGACAGCACAGAGGGCATATATTTTTTCCTCTGTTTTCTCCTGCATGGGGTTGTGGACAGTTTGAAATGTGTGGCTCAGCAAATTTGCTTTTTCCTTCTCTTTTTTCCCCTCCTCGCCTTGCAGGAGAGATGACAGAGGCAGCCTCCAGAGAAACCCAGGGTCAAGAGGCCCGTGTTCCCCCTCAGAACTTGTTTAGGATCATATTTTGCAAAATCACAATGAGTTGATTTAAAGGCATACATGCGGGGACATTTTTACCACAGAAAGAAAAAGCATAACAATTTAATGCCCAATATAAATTAAGAGGTGTTGGGGAAAAGAGGAAAAACAGCAGTAAATGTTTCCATAAAACAGTATAGCAGCATTTTCTTTCCTTTTCTATAATACCATTTGTGGGAATGAGGAGGTGTGCAGAGAAACAAAACAAAACAAAACAAAACAAAAACAAAACAAAAAACACTCAAGCTGTTGCTTATTTAAAGACAGAACAGGAGGAACTTTTCAATAATCTCATGTGTCCTTTATGATACTGGTATGCTCTAACTGTGTTTGTTATTTATCTCTAACACACAAACAAATTCTCAGACAGAAAGCTGCGACCCCAGAAGGTATCAGGTGAACCGGATCCATTCCACATGCACCTCACTGGTAAAGTCACACCAGTGACCTCAGTGGCCTCCCCACACTTCAGCGCATGCACAAGTCACCCAGCAGCTTGAGGAAATGGAGATCTGGGTGGGTGGGGGCTGAATGGGGCCTGAGGTTCTGTATTTCTAATGCTATTGGGCAGACCACACATTAAACACCAAGGCAGGGGATTTTTGAGAAAGGGGTAACCTAGCTACAGACAAACTACACCCGAGCATCAACCAAGGTAAAGCAGAACTGGAATACACTGGGAAAAGTTAACAGATTCCCTATCTGGCACACAGTGGAACTCAATATGTCAATGGCTTGACCAGTGTGCAATCCCCCAAATGGCATGTCATGGCCTTTTCCCATCTTGCTTCATTTTTGCATATGTATGACGATGATTATCTTAACGTACCTTGAGATTGTTGACTTAGGAAGTATATTTAAAACTATAGGGCCAGGGTGTAGCCCCGTGGAAGAGCACTTGTCCAGCATTTACACAGTGCTGGTTCAATAGCCAGTACTGTAAAAATATATATATATTTTTATACATATATATATATATATGTATGTATAAAGAAAGCCATGGGTAAAATTAAGTTTCTTGTCCATTTTCCTAAAATACATTTCTATTTACTTCATCTTACTGATAAAATGTTCCTCACCTATATCACCAATCAACATGCAAAACTTTGAGGTGAGAATTTCTAAAATAAACTTCACTTGTCCTCAATATCCTTCACAGACCCCTTTATTTGCTCACACAGGGTTAAGATGAAGCCAATCTGACATCGCAGGTGAGAAACGACTGAAATAAAACACAGTTTCACGCAGAAGCTTATGCTCAAATTACAAAGGCGTAGGAATTTATTTGCATAACAAGTTCTGACGTTGAAAGACTCTAATTACTACTTCCTATTTTCTAGACAAATTATACATCTTTTGGAGGGGAGAGAAGTATCATGAATTACTCATGTTATCAAATTCCTGATGAAATCTTAAGCCCCTCCTGGTGAATATTTGGTTAAGTTCTCATAGAAAACTCTCCTCTGAAACTTCCAGTTCTTGAAAGAGTGCAAACTAACAGCTGTTGAACAGGACAGCAGTCATTCTTGAAAATCTTTATTGACAATGGGCACCAGACAGTGATGATAAATACTGGATTTTCAAAGGAAAAACTGGCTAGAGGTAATTTATTCTTATTGAATTTCAGTAGGCGGTAGATAGAACTACGCACACAGAGAGACAGAAAGACCTTATCTGCTCGCGTCAGCCTCTGTTTCGGACCCAGCCCTTCGGTGGGGATGTTCTCGCCTGTGAGAGCGCAGCGTGGGATCTCAGCGAGCCCTCTGTGCGCCGACGCATTCCCAGCCCTCAGGCAGCTGCCCCAGCCAAGAGCAGCACCTCAGACAGAGGCACTGTACCGCTGGCGACTCCATCGGAAATCCGCACCGATATCCGTGCCCAGACCCCAAACACACGCTACGGCTCCACAGTACCCGCTGCATCTGTGTGTAGATCTTATGGGTCTCAAGCTTTTCTATGCACTCGTGCTGACCCCGGTAGCACAAGGCATGCTGTGTAGATGGGGACATTCCAAATAAGTCCTCTCCTCCCAGGCTGCCCAGACTTCAGCATCTTACACTGGGTATGGAACAATTTTCTAGACTCAAGGGAGGATGGCTCTGTGGGTCATGGATTCTCAAATGCTTCTCACGCGGGTAATTTCTGATGCTGTACAAGTCACATCAGAGTTTACCAAAGGGTGCATCAGGGAGCTCTGAAATAATACCCTGAAGTTCAGTGGATGGACACATGAGCTGCCTGCGGGGAAGAGAGGTGGACAGTGATCTGTGCCACGGAGCTGTCCATTTCCTGCAGGACAATGTACAGGTCCACCCCGGGGACACAGAGCAGAGGTCTTTTAAAGGCACCGAGAGGGTTTTCATGCAAAGAACGGTGAAGTGCAAGGGCAGATAGGAGTAAGCACGGGTAGCCGAGGAGTTTGCTTAACTGGGTGTGACCGGGCGCAGGATATCGGCGGAGGATGAATGAAAAGTGAGGTTGGTTAACAACTGTCCAGGAAATATTCTCTGGCAAGCACATAAATGTGGAGAGCAAAGACCAGAGGATGGCGACACTCAGGGCACAGATGGTGAGGGAGAAGCTCGTGGGATAGGAGGACAATGACGGAGAGCAGGAAGCTCAGGGGAGCACCGATAAGAACACGAAGACAAGAAGTGGAGAGGCTTCCTGGGGAGAATAGTGGGTGGTTTCCTGCGCTTATTTCTACTCCCTCTCCCCAGAATAACAGCAGAGAAGGAAGAAAGACAGTGAGGGCAAAAACAGAGAACCAAACACTTGAAACCAGAAAATGGTGGGGTGAGGGGCGAGGGCAGGCATGGGAAGCTGACGGCACACACTTGAGCAGTAGCTGGCCAGCAAGAGGCCAGCGGCTCTTCTGCAGGGTTCTGGAAGGGACCAGGGAGCCCAGGCAGGGGGACCCCAACAAACAGAGCAGGCAGGGAGGACCAGCTGTTCCCACCACACCTACCACGCCCCGTCCAGCACAGGGACATCTCCTGCTCCGTCTCTGGAGAACTGGAAGGGAGAAGCCATAGATCTAGGGACATGGGGAGGGCAAGGAGGTGCTGCAGCAGCCCCCAGGCAAGAATAAGGGACATCTATACACTCAGCTGGGAACTAGGACTCAGCCCCATCCTCCCACTGAGTCCCTGAAGGCTGGCTGCAGCTCCTGAGTCTCTGACAGGACGCCGGCATCCTCTGGGGAAGCTCAGGATGCCTGCACACAGTGTCACCACAGACTGGGTCACCAGGGTGGGCGTCATCCTCTGGTCTACCCACCCTGCCTCCTCTTCTCAAGTCAGACAGACATGCATCGCTCTGAGTCTCCTGAGAATGCCCACCTCCCAGACAGGGACATGGTGGGCAGGAAAAGGTAAAGACGAGGCGGGAGACACAGCTCTGCCTGAGCGTCCCGAGTGCTGTCTTCAGAGAGACACAGGAAATTATATCTGTGTAAAATATGTTGGAAAAAGGAACTAAGAACAAGAAAAACCTCTTGTAAATTACAAATGGGATAGCTGAAATCCAGTAACCAAGTTAAAGTATATTTTGAGAACATCTTAGAAGGCTGAATAAAGTTGATGTGAAGATTTCAGGAATATTATTAAATATACATCTTCTGTTTCTTTCCATATTGGGAAGAAAGCTGCAATCTACTGGTTTATCCTCTCCTTCATTTACTAATATTTCCTGGATGTCTTTGGTGTGCCATGTACTGTTTATAAAACAGACAAAGCTCTAGCCCTTAAAGAACTCCCATTCTAGCAGTGAGATCGACACTAAAAAGGTTTAGTAAACAATAAAATGTCATCTATGAAGATCAAAAAAAGAGAGGATGTGATGAATGGAACATTCCCACTCCTTCCCAATTCGTAAGTTGAAACTGTCCCCCCGGTATGGCGGTGTTAGAAGAGGCCTTTGGGAGGCTGTGATAGTCAACTGAAACACCCAACGACATCAAAGCAGCACAGCTCTGGGTGAGGAAGACCCCCCTGGGGAGGACTGTCACCAGAACGGTACAGAAGGGAAACGGAGAAGTGAGGCTCACCTCTGTTTCTTCTGAGGAGCTCCAGTCCCCGCCTTTACCTTGGACGTCAACTCCTGGCCTCCAGCACAGACCCTTTGCCTCCTGATATGGACTCACGTGGGACACTACGGCGAGCTCCAGGACTCGATCCTTTGGATCCCCGGTGCACAGAGAGCCCTTCTGTTCTCCTTCACACCTGACTCTGTGGGTGGCCCCTGTAAGTCAATCTTGTAAATCTTATCTATTTGTGCATCTTGCATTACATTTGTTTCTGTAGTAAGCACTGCCCAGTACAGAGGTGAGTAGGACAGGAAGTAGATCCCTCCTGCTGGGACAGCACCCCGTGGAAACCGGCACAACACACACCTATCCCTCTCCTTCAGCCTTGGGAAGGCAGAGCCGGGAGGCTGCTGCCTGCAAGCCAGGAAGGAGGCCCTCGCCACACCCTGGCACTGGCTGCACCACCCTTCTGAACCACGAGAAGTAAGATCTGCAGTTCAAGTCACACAGTCTATGTATTTGATTATGGCAGCCCAAGCTGACTGAGACCAAGGGGGTTCCGTCTGGGAAGGGAACATCCGGGGTCCATTCTACAGAAAGCCAGAGACAGGGCAACAGGGACAGTGTTTGTCTTTTTAATCAAAGGCAGGTACCTGAGCCCCTGGTGTGGAGTAGAGAGAGCGGTGTGGAGGGGGAGAAACCACGGGGGGTCCAGGGCAGATCCTGCAAGGCTGCCGGGCTGAGGGGGTAAATATGTAGAGTGATGCAGGGCTAGGAAAGCTTGTTCTGTAAAGACCCGAACAGGAAGCGCTTCAGTCTCCACAGGCTGGATGCCGTCGGTCACCAAGTTCCGCTCTGACGTCACCGTGTGAAAGTAGCTATGAGCCAATAAAACTTCACTTACAAAACAGGCAGCAGGTCGGAGCTGGCTCTGTGGACTGTGCTGGACCCTACAATTGGTTAATGGAGATGGGACGTCATTGGAAAGTGATTCCTAATCCTGCTTTTTCATTTCCGTTGTGACACAAGAAGCAAGGTCATCATCTCATGCGGAATCTTACACATCTGAAGGGGCAGAAGTCTAACACTGTCGCCTTGAAGGGTGATTAGAAAAATTAATTCAGATGACCAGGGTGCACCCCTTGAGGGCTCACAATTCCCTGTGGTCTAATGTAACATAAAATAATCAGCGCTGCTGTTTTCTGGCAGTGGTAGAGTGGGCGCAGTGGTGGTTCTTTGGTTTTATTTTGAACACATGTTTATATAGGACTCTTTGTGGATCAGCTACTATTCTAGGCACTCTACACATATTAATTCACCCAAGTTTTGTTTGTCTGGTGTAGACAGGAGAAATTTGGATTGGTCATATGGGGAATTGCCAGGCCAATAAAAGCCAGAAAGAGAGACATAGAAGGACGTGCAAGTGATCAGAATAATGAACCCATGGAATCTGAATCGGGTGTTCTGGAAGTAAGGACAGGAAAATGGCATTGGTAGGGTGAGTAGCATGCAAGTCATTAGATGCTGAAAAACTATGAGAATTAACTAACGAAGACCAAGAAGAATGATCTACTACCATGTTCTAGAGGGGTGTGGCCACCAACATCATTTCCCAGCAAATAAAGCTTGGCTTTATAAATGGTTGGACATAAGCCTACCTTTTGACACAATTATCTTCCTAAAAATCTCACTTTGGTCACGAATGCCTCAGAACTACCAGAAGCTCTCCATTGCCTGCAAGATCCAGTCTTCTGACCAAGCCTTGAAGTGAGTCAATATGAGGCCCTCAGAAACTTCTGGAAGAATGCCCATCCCTGGTCTCATTTGCAAATTCTCTACTCCGACTAAACTTCAGATAACTCCATGAACACTGTGCACCGCAGCCTGTGAGCTTCTAGGCCCACAATTCAAACTCCTTAAAATGCCTTCCCCCTATTTCACAAAAATGATGCTCAACTTTCAATATCCAACCAGAAGTCCACATCCTCTGTGACTCTCCCCCGAGCATGTGCCATTGACCTCATAAATTAACACATGACCTCATAAACAGAGCTCTTTTGGGGGCCTCTGCAGCCCTGGAGTGTTTCATATTAATTTGTATCCTTATAAAGTTTGCCATAAACGGGGCAGAGCATGTGCTCCAGCACGTGCATATTACATGGAAAATTATCTTATGAAAAACACAGTATTTGGACATTCATGGGCATATTTAAGAAAAATCATTATATCACCAGGAAATAAGTTAAATTCTAGAGATGAGGAAGTGTGTAGATAAGGCAAAGATTTCTTTGCTCTTTAGTTTGAGTTGTGTACAGAAGAAAAGCAGGCACGTAGTGAAGGCAAAGAAGGATTTTCACTTGCAATTATTTTTCTTAAATTGTAATAGAAAAATAATCAAAGAGAAGGAAATTATTTACAAGAAGGCTGCAGGGTTGGGTTATAGCTCAGTGGCAGAGTGTTGGCCCAGCACGCATGAAGCCTTGGGTGCTACCCTCAACACCGCATGTGCACAAAAGATATGAAAATTTTCCCCTAATTTTGTCACCTTTACAGAAATACTTACCTAATTTCACATTGTGCCATTCTACTATGTCCCCGGTACACACAATTTTAAATATAACTATAATCATCATAGACACAAAACCATAGATTGTGCCTTTTTTTACTTAGAATTAAAATTGAATATTTTCTTCTATGTAACACAGTGCTTTTAAAAACTATTTACATTATCTTCCTTGAGATGCACATACTCCAAGGAGTTGTCCCTCCTTGAGCTGACAGAGAGACTTTTAGGGTAGCTTTTGAGATTAGCATCTCCCCGAATGACAAGCTTATATCCCTGAGCGATAGGGACTCACCTCTCCAAAGACCCCACTCTCATTTTTATACTTATAAAATGGATAGACTCTTAGTTCTTATCATTTGCCAACATTCTGACTGAGTTTTCACCCCTAAGAGATGGAAGCCTCATCCATGCAAGGATCCAGGGTGGTTTAAGATATTTTTTTTCCTGAGCACACGATAGCACATCTAACTCACTCAAGTAATTAATGACATTATCGTGCAGGGCTATTTACCTGTATCTCATTAAGAAAAATTGCAGTGCTGAGCGTAAGCAAACAAATGTATTTTTTCACATCATATAGTACTCATTAATAATGACTAAGAATATAAGCTATTCATACATCCAGACTGGCTTTGAAATAACACCAGTAAATCATTAGCATGGGAGGGCAAGCAGTGAACGCGCTGTGAGAAACAGCGATGACACAAGGCCCAGTATTGACCAGAGTGACTGCCATCCTGTGGTTTGCAAGAGACAGTGGCTCTGTGACAGTAATGCAGGCCCTGGCGGGGTCGCATGCCTTGACCTTGGGAACCCCTCAAATTGGCAATTTGAGTCAAAACTGGGATTTTCCAAAGCAGCCATTGTGACAACCACTCATTCCTAGAACAGGAATGATACATTGCTCGCTCCTCAAAATATGTTTCTCATTCTGACAAAACACCACCAGAAAGAGTCTCGAATGTTCAGGAAACACATTGGGTTTCGGTGTCGCGTTATCCTGTGGTGCTCTGCAATCAATTACTGTTATACCGCCATCATTAATAATTTTCTTAATGAAAATGATTCTGTTGATCTCCGTTGTATTTTAATTATCAGAGTTAAGCATAATTACACTGCAGCTCTGAGCTGGCATGTGGACTCCTTTAGGGCGCAATTTTGTTTTAACACACTGATAATGTAATTTTACATTGTGTCGGTTTGTTTGGTTATTATCCAGTTGTACAATTCCACTGTATTCTGATAACAGATAATAACCTTAGTACCTCCTATATCCTGAAGTCATTTAAAAAGCAATATTGGAATTCCGCGACTAGCTAAGTTAATCGCCTTATGATTTTATAATTCCCACTGCTAAATATTTGGTTCAGCCACTCACCCTCTTTTAAGAATACTGTGAAACTAGACGACAGTTATACATTTTCTATGAATTGACTGAATAGTTAAATGCATGCTTAACTGTGAACACAATTTTTCTTTTAAATTAGTTTATTATTTATATAATATTAGACCTTGTGGTGAGGTTAAACATGTACTTGTAGATTACTTTGAAAATTGGCTGCTAAACTAGACACAGCTGTTTCAAAATTCTAGTAACATGCACCAGGGCCTCTGCTGTAAAGCAGAAGGTGGTCCAGGCTCTCAGCTGTCCTCACCGTGGAAGACCTCTGTGAGCACGCAGAACACTGCTCTCCCAACCTCGACCACAGGACAATCTCGGTCATTATTCCAACAGAGCCCAGGACAGGGCCTTGGACCCAAATGACAATCAATAAAGGGGTAAATTAATCAACTGCATGGCTAAATTGGTGCAAACAAATGAAATCGGAAGTTTGAAGATGGTCACAGAATGACTTTGAGATGACTGTGCAGTCTTCTAAGTGAGGTTAAATTCTTTTGGTTTTAAAAGAAAGAAAGAAATTGACACAAAATTAGCACTGCTATTTTAATTCTTGGACACTTCCTTTTTAAAGCTAAGTCACAGAATGATGACTCATCCTTTCTTTTCTGATAAACACATGTGCAAATGTGTGAAGAGAGCAGTAACCTGTGGGCCGCCATGTGGCATCTTCAGTGCCCCACTGGTTGCGCAGCTGGGAAGTGACGTCAGCAAGCTCAGGGTTGAACTCCAGCTTCATCGCCCATGAGCTACAGATCCTTGCATTTACTTAACCTGTCTAAGCCTCAGTTTGTTCATCTGTAAAATGAAAACAGTGCTAAGAGTTTGCTGTCATGGTGAATAAAAGGCGGAAGGTGATTAGAACAGTGCCTGGGATAGCTCAATAAATGGTAACTGCTATTAATTACTGTCACCATTGTTACCTTTACAGTAGCATTGAATACGACTTTCATTAAAAATGAAAGTTTCACGTGCCCAAGGGAAAACCACTGGTTTTCTCAGGCACAGGCTTTAGCCTTCGATTCCGTGACTGGTTTCTGCAGATAGGTGAGGATCCAGAGTGACAAACAGGGACCCATGGCACTACTCCCTATCTGTTCATTATAAATCCAACACCAGATGACCATGGTTTCCTACACACTTGTGAAATACCAACATGGAAGCCTGGCTTTCTTTCCCCTGAACTCGCATTAATTTATGACCACAAGGGCAAATTAGGCTGCACATAAAATAATCAGCAACATGATTTTAACGTAACACATGCAAACAGGTGGATAGCTGCTTCTTCATACAATTTTTCCATGCAGGCTTTGCTATTTCATTTTCAACAGCTAAGAAACCAGTGGAGAGGGTAAGTGACTGCCCGAGGTGCAGTCGATGGGTCACATTTCCCAGTGACTGTGGGTGTCCTAAGGAAGGAAACCTGTTATGGGAAAAGTGCAAGGGAGGCCAGGCTGATAGCTTTTCACCCTTTCGGTTGACAGTTTATCTTAATCTGGGGACCTGAACCATACGCCTGCTTTGAAATAACAATTCCATGCTGAACTAAGCAATGAAATGATATCTGATTTGCCAGGTACTTAACGGACAAACGCATGTGCAAGGTGCTGAAGGTTTAATTTTGAATACTCTTAAGTGACCTCTTTATTTTTCATATATGATGAAGTCACCATACTTTGAAAAACCTTAGAAAATAAAGAACCTCACCATGCATGGCAAGGAAAGGAGAGGACAGGGTTGGGAGACCATGGGGTTCAGGGCTCAGCAGAGGCCGCACCACCTCTCCCCAGGCAGAACGCCCACCACCTCCAGCCCAGGCTTTTTAGTGTGTTTCCACCACAGATAAGCAAATTAGAATGATCTGGAGTCCGCTGAGAATAATGGCAAAAACAGACGACCCAACCAGTCTGGGCCTCACTGTCTGGATGACCTAATTACTTTGTGGAATGACCAGGGACAGCTGAGGCAGGAAAAGCACACATCAGATTAGGATGTTAATGCCAAATGCTGTCCTTTTTTCTACTTCGATAAAATGAGACGATAGCCTGTCAAACAGTTCTGAGCGATAGAATATGAGGCTGTAACAATTATTTGATGGACACCAGGACATGAAAGCTTTTTAGTTATATTTAATTTTGCTACTAGCCCATATTTAAGAATACTTTAAGAACCAAGTCTGTCTCTTAAATGGTAATAGTTCCATGTCAAGTGGTCTATCTTTCTATCTTTATCCTATAAGAAAATACTATTTTACAAAATCTCACTGTTAAGCCCTACTTATACTATGCTGCATACATGAAATCCATGTTTTGCTGTGTGTGCATCATGCATGTGTGTGCATGTGTGCATGCATCCATGTGTTTGTGTGTGTGTGCGCACACACATGTGTAGGGACTGCGGATGGAACCAGGGCCTCGCGCTTGCTAGGAGCCAGGCCCAGGCTGCGCTGTGTCTGCAGATGGGCTCCATGATGCACAGGCCCTGGGATGAGGCTGTGAGCCAGGGTTTCTAAGTCATTGAAGTTTTAGGTGAGGCAACAACCGAGGAGCACACTTGTGACACTTGGCATCTGTGTTCCATCCTTAGTAAGAGCCCCTGGCACACCTGGAATGACGGGCTGCAGCCAGGGACAGGGACCCCAGCCTGTGAGCGGCCACTGCAGCGGTGACTCCTTAGTTCGGTGGGTGCTCCTCTGCCCCACCCCGAAGGTTCATGTGTGTGACCTCTCTTGGTCTCCAAGGAGGACCTTGCTGTGCTAGTGTGACGGGGATGGTGATGAGCTGTTCCAGGGATGGAGGTGTCAAGTGTTCCAATCACAACCCACCCAGCAAGCTCTTATGTCACTGGTGTCACTGTGCTGGTAGGGAATGTCTGGAGTTTGCCAGCGTCAGTGAAACTATCTGAGACCAATGCCTGTGCGAGAAAGAAGTTTGAAGACAGAGGGACAGTTTGGGGACAAAGTTAGAGCAGCTGGATCAAGCTATTCCTGACATAATCTCCCTAGAATCTCAGTGGTAGAAGCAGATGAATCCGTCTACCTGTACTCTTCTGCACAAATTTGTGTACATAAGCCGATTTCAATTGACTCTGTGACATACAAAAACAAAACCCAAGTGACACAGAACTCTTCGTTATGAAAATGGCTCACACGTGATAGATGTTCACGTTAGATGTCAACTGTCAAATCCTTCTACCCCTCAAGCCCTTCTGCCCTGAGGGGCCTCATCACTCATGCAGCCTGGGGAGATGGAAGCTGTCAGAGCAGGTGGGGCCTGATCCAGTGAGGACAGCGTCTGGGACGCTATTGGACCATGGACCCAAATGATCCCTAGCAGAATGCCAGATATTAGGGCACTAACTGGACTTGGGAGAGAACTCAGGAGGTGAATGCACACAGGTGGTCCAGGGCCTCAGCGCTTGCTCACTGCAGGACTTCTTAGAGCCTTAGCCCCAATGCACACTGTGGTTCTGGCGGGACAGAGGGACAGAGGTGCCGCGTCAGGTCGTGGACTTCCTTGTAATCTCAGGGTCCAGGGAGTGCTTTTTGAAAAGTGCTACACTTTATACACAGTCCTTATACTTCTTTAGGCAGAGAAGCCCGAACCGTTCGAGAGAATTTATTCACCAACTGACAGCGGCAGGAGGAAAGACAGAGGGGCGTTGTGTGGAGAACGCAGGATTTAGAGTTGCCAAGGCCTGGAGTCAAAGTTGGCTCAAGCCCTGTGATCACAGACGATCCTGCTAGGTCGCTAATCACAGGTGTGCAAGGAGGAACACAGGACCGACCTCACTGGGTTGTTTTAAAGTTTCATGCAGAAAGAATACCTTCTAGGGTGTCTCCTCAGTCCTTAGGCTACATTCACTATTAGCTATATGCCCGTGGTAAATGAATCACTAACCTCTACTTCTCATTTACCTCGGTAAAATGGGGTAGCGTGTGGTCACCGCAAGGGAGGTACTGAAAGATGATCAGATGGAATCAGACGGAACATAGAGTAGTTACAGCAGTGCTGGCGTTCGAACTGCAATACCACCTATTCCTGCAGGGCTGCTGATGTCAGGTCACCTGTTGTGGGTTAAAAACTACTGGACATCAGTCATTCACCCGGCTCATCCTCTCGTTAGGTGCAGTGCCTACAGCAGCGTCTGGGGACGCTGACCTTTCGTTCACCTAATCTACCCGTCCACATTTATGCTGTGTTTTTCTGTACAGGCGTAGTCCAGGGACAGGCTGCGATGGAGCCAGTCCTTGCTCTCCGGGAATAGACAGGAAATCAGAGAGAAGCCAGTGATAGCCAGCTTTCGTACTTCTGCTTCTAGGGTACATAAACTAATGACCACAAAAGAAATCGGAGAAAAGCAATGGAGAAAAGCAGTGTGGGAGATCAGGGAGGGGGTGCAAGGGCTGCCTAGTAAATGCTGGCTATCGGCACAAAAGGGTAAGACACAGCTGGGCTCAGTGTGCACTTTATGAGGTGAGTGATTAACTAATGAGATTCTAGAAATTACCCTCAAACTGTTTATTGACAAACTGGGATAGCCAGCCATAACACAAAGACATAAACACGCCCCTGTTAAAGTAAGCTACTGAATAAGGAATCATAACTCTGTTACCTAACAATGATCTTTCCTAAAAGAATTCCTCTTTTAAAAACGCAATGGATTTGGATCAAGACAAGGAAGTAGCTACCGTCACAGTTCCTTCATAATACATTGCCATAATGAAGGTCAGATACTTCACAACGGAAATCTGTCCCCAAGGATGGGAGGGACACGCTAAGACACCTTCTGTCTTATTCCGTACTCTCAGTGTGGGGATTGGTAAATGGACTTGCAACACCACTTCTGGTCGCTTTGATAGACTGCACTGGCACACCCTGGGAAAATCCACTTCCCTTTCAGCTAAGAGCTACCATGAACATCCGCACGGACAGCAGGTTAGAAAATTAGTGGGTTCGGGACCAGTAATTACAGAGAGAAAGGAGTATAATCAGATCCTGGTGTGCAGCTTGTTTTTTCAGCTTGCACATTCCCTCTTTCTGGTGTTTCAACTTTCAAAGGCCCACAGTAGTTTAGAGGCAATCCTCTTACAAGGGTACAAATTGTAATGATTATAGGAACAAGCTGTAATTGTTTCTAGTAAGTTTTTCAGAGTCTTTGATGTGATGATTAGTGTTTTACATGTTAATATATTGATAGGGGTGCTTACTTGCTGGTTCTCTTATATGCTTTTATGCTTTCTAGGTTCAATGTGCAAGTAAATGTTTGATCTCAGTAGGTCTATTTGCTTAAAAAAAAAAAAAAAAAAGAGAGAAAGCGAAAAGAAATTAAGCATGAGAAGCACAAGGTTTTGTAATATTTACGAAGACGTGCCATTAGGGATTTCACTGGAAGAGCGCAGAGTTAGGGCCCGAAACTTAAAGGTGGAGAATGAGGCCCGGAGCACAGCACACAGGAGAACGGCGCTGCCTGGTGGCCGATCAGTCTGGGATGCGTCATCAGTGAGCCGCGACATGACCCAGGCCAGGCTGATGTCACATGGAGCAAATCAAAGGCAGCGCTCTGCAAGCCACTGGCTTCCTCTCAGTGGGGCTCTTGCCCTTCAGAAATCACCACGGGGAAGAATTCTGGCTTTGTAAAGGTTGTGTTTTGAGCTGTCCTTTCGCCATGGTGACTTTAGGAAGCTGTGTGGAATTCAGGGCCTCTGGAGCAGGGACCTGGACATGAACCGTGAAACTGCAAGAGGAGGTTCCTTCTTGATAGCTAACACCTGAGAGGGGGGTCGGGCGCGCCCTCAAACTCGGCTCTCCACAGCACAAACCGCAAGGGAAGGGGCCATCAGACCACTAACGCGCGGACTACATCGTGGACAAGGCACTGTTTATGTTGTACAGGAAGAGAGGAAAGGCTTTGGTGAAAATACAGATTAGAGCAACTCAAGGCAAAGGGAGAGGGTCAAATCTCGGACGCCTGTGCCAGCGCTCGGGTGCCCTTTGCCAGGCGCCAGTTTCAGGACTTCCAAAGAGACAGGGAAGTGATCTGGTTTACCTTTGCTGTACACAATGCAGTTGTTTTTGTTGTCCTCCACGCCTTGCCAGGTCACATCCAGCAGCCACCTGGGACCAGCCGTCAGCACCATGGGGACCTGAGCCTTTGTCTTCTGCAGAAAGAACGATCACAAATAGATGCCATTTGCTTTCGTTGATTAAAGACTCAAATAATAACCGTACTAATCATTTTATTTTTTTACAAACAACTAAATCTCCCAAACTGCAATCCAAGTCCTTATTCCCTTGTCTGCTGGTATCTTTTTAAGACAACAGAAGCTGAAGGCGCAGTTATTGTCAAGGATCCCCCCCCGCATGATGGTGGATCAGGTCTCCAAGATTACACAGACCTCTTGGGGCTCTGAATCATAAAGAGAATGTAGACGACTTTCCCTGCAAAGAGCGCGTGTGTAGAAGTGAACTTCAGACACATGGTACCTTCCTATGAACAGGATCTCACTATTTCCTGAAACAGACAGGAAAGAATTTAAAGAATCAGGATCCGTTTGGAAGCTCTACGCTGCGCAGCGTGCGCGTTAGAGGAGGGACTTGCGCGGAACGGTAGGGACCCCTCCGCGGCCCGTGTGACGCGGGGCTGCGCAGTCCGCCCGGCGCTGGGGTAAGGGTAACGCTGCTGACCCGCCGTGCACGGTCTCCGGGAAGGCGACAGAGGGATCGAGGACGGACTCAGACGCACGGCCACTAAAGCATGAGGTCCCTCGCTGAGCAGCAGGGAGACGAGACCTATCTTTCTAGCAGAACACGGTCGTGTACGTGTCAAACTTAAGGCGCCACAGGGTCGGCATTTCTGGCTGCTTGGCACCCAGATTCTTTATCTATGAATCTCCTGTGATCCATTCACGGGGTGGGAGACAAACTGCGGAGGAAATGAGAAAGCCTCGGCAGGACGGTGCTTCCCCGGCGTCACCGCGCAGCGCAGTCGGGGGTCGCCAGTCCCGGCCCACGCTCTGCGCGTCACACGCAGCGCGGGGAACCGCGCGGGTCTCGAGGGACGCGTGAACCCACCCAGGCAGGACCCCGCCACGCAGCCCTCAGCCCGTTCATAAAATAGATGTTATTTTATGTTCTGACTGCCCCACGTCTGCGCTATTGCGATTCCCCAGTGGCCCTGGACGTCTCCACGCGAGGAGTTCTGTGCGATCGGGGCTTCCGATCCCGGGGATCTGGGGAGCCCACTTCCCCGCCTCGGGATAACGGGGCGCCTGTTACTAAGGTCGCTCAAGGCGAAGGCCCTCCCAGGGCTGGGAGTAGCAAGTAGGCAACAATCAATTTAAAATACTCTCTTTCGTGAAAAAAATCAGCCGTGATAGAGAAGATAGAGAAACTTCAGAAATTTAAAAATAACACTCAATACGTGAAATCAGAAGAGGGAATAAACCAGTCCAAATGCAACAAATTCTAGGACACTGATTAATAATTCTGATTAGTATATATCACATTTCGGTTAATACATTTGTGCATATTTGTTATATTAAATATATTATCTATATCGAATATATAATTTATATTACAATTATGATATTCAAATATATTAAATATAGTAACTACATTAAATATATTTAATATACTTTATATATTTGATTATATTAATATGTTTTTTGTTTTTTTTTTAATGTGGGTACTTGGGAGTCAACCTCAGGACCTCACGCGCCAGGAGGTGCCTATGCCTCTGAGCGATATCACCAGCCCTTTTTTTCCTTTATGTCGGTTCTGGGAGTCGAACTCAGGACCTCGCGCTTGCCAGGCAGGCGCTTATGCCGCTGAGCTTTCACTGGCCGGGTCTTAATTTTTTAACGGTGTATTTTAATAGCAAGCATAAGCATGAAAAACAGTTACCTGAAAGTCCTGTAAGAACAGTGATTTTATGTTCTAACAATCTATGAAAAATGTTATTAAGTTATCTATATTGCTATCAGTGTGCTCAGCAGTTGTTACTTATTTCTGTACTCAAAGGAGAATTCAAGGAGAAGCAAGCACTCAATCTGTAGTGGGTCACGGTCCACATCCAATCAAATATTAGGCTCATCGTTCAATGAATATTTTTGCTTTTACCAACAGTGCAACAGGTGACCCCACGGATACGGGTCCCAGGTCTGCAGGTGGCGAATGGGGCGGTCACAGGGCGAGTCTGCACGTTGGGAGTCAGTAGTCACCTCTGCAACATCTCCTGTCTTCTGATTAAAATAACAGATTTCAAAACAGGCACCAGGCCTTGTTTCTACCAACCGTCTTATTTCATCATAAACAGCTGTTTTAAATTATAATCTTTCCACTCCATAAAAAAGCCAGGTGCATTTCTACGCAGTAAATCACATTCTATAATTTTTCATAAGATAAAAATATCGATCACTGAAATTCCTTAGGAAATCTTTGGGTGTAAAGACAAGCAGTTGATTTGCCAGTACCTCAATCTTCCATTCACTTGTGCTGGGGCGATGAGTGAGTTCTTCCTGATGAAAGACATGGGTGACTTCTTAAAAGTGTAATGACAGGTGAACAGGCCCACGGTAGCGAGCGCTCAGGCGTGTGTACACTCCGGCATGTGTACACTCCGGCACCTGTACAGTGCTGGGGACTCACGAGGGCAAGGGGAAGCCCCTGTCCTGAGAGTCTCAGGAGAAGTCAGAGAGGAGGCATCCTCCAGGCCAGGCCTCAGAGGGTAAACGGGAGGAACTTAGAGCCGCTGGAACAGTGTGGCCGAGGCTGAGCGCTGTGTAAGGGCGCAGATGCACCATGGCAGGGAGGGTCTGGGGCTCTGCCTCACGTTCTTAGAAAACCTTTAGAACGTTGCTCGGTACATACAAAGGTAGTTTTCATCAACACGATCATCACTAATACTCTTGTCTGTAAATGGAAGAGACGCCGCACCACAAATGTCAGGAAGAACAGATTCGAAATGGACCCCAAAGGCCTTCTACCTATCAGGAAAATGTGATTCATTCTACATGCAGAAAGAAGCCAGTAAAGATTTTTAAAGCACAAACAATGAGGGCACTAGGATTTATGCTTCTTCGTAGCAGCACTTTGTTAGACATTTTCTTTACTTACTTGGTCCTCCTATATATTTTTTCAGACAAGAAAATAGCAACGGAACTACTAAATAATTGCCTTTAGGTAGAAGGCAGCACCAATATCTACATTAAGCTCTTCTTCCTGCCATTAGCACCGTACGAAGGTTTTCTGGGACTAAACCATCTCCCAGGAAACACACATTCAGTGCTAAAACTGGAAAGCCCTGGGCAAACCAGGATGAGTTATTCACCCTCACCCGCCAGGCCCGCCGTGGAGCAGTGTCAGTGACTCGCATCTCTTGAGCACTCGTCCTGTGTTGGCTCTTCGTCGGGACGAGCTGTTTCATTTCCACTGCTCCAGGACTTCCCTAAGAGAGCACGTTCGCTAACTCTGCCCATAAACAAGTCAAGGCTTAAGAGGGGTTGATCTTGTCACTTAAAAATAGTTGTTTAATACCTTTCCATAATGGTAAGCAAGGCACTGTATCTTTCAAAAGTCTGGCTAACATTATGCCCAGGCACAGGTAGAATTTATTGATTAAGAAATTGTGTTGATCTTTCTCAAATGAGGAAGGGCTCAAGAGATGGAAGGAAGGGGGAGGAAGGAAGGAAAAGGGGACAAAAAGAGAATTAGGATGTGTTCTGTGCATGCACCAACTCCACCCAAAGTATGCAAATGGTATGTATGGCAAACACGAACAAATAAAAAGAAATACAAAATAAAAACAAATAAACAAATAGCTAGTCAAATGTTCAATAAAGGCCCAACTTGAAAAAAGAAAAAGGACTTATACTGAAAGGCAAACAGTTTGTTCCACTGCAAACCAATAAGGCCAAAGCAAAGAATGGAGTGAAGTCTGCTGAAAACTATACCCAAGCTATAAACTAAATAATAAGTAGATAAAAAATCTCAAGGGACCAGGTATTATAGTTTTCAGGCGGGGAGTCAATTTCTTTCTGAAGAAGTCAACTTTTGCAGAGATTGACTGCCTTCAAAGATGATTACCAAGTGAGAAGGAAGGAGTTAGCCAGGATTACATGAAATCTACACTCCAGAAAATCCATGAATAGAAAACAATATCCACACTGATCATTAGGTTCATTTTCCCATGTTCTTAAATAAGGATTCATAAAAATTCTAGGCTATTAAGAGAAGCAGCTCTAAATTCCCTTGAGTTTGTTTAACTATCTGATTCCACAAAGGAAGCAAGCAGGTTTCTTTGCACTACACAAGGGGTAAAAACTGGCACGACATCTTGGGAAAAGAGCAGATACAGAAGGGATGCTAGACGGACTATGGTCCCCAAAGATAGCCACGCGTTAATCCCCTGCAACCTGGGAATTTGTTGCCTGACTGGAAAAAGGAATTATAAACATAGGATTCAGGTTTAAGACCACAAGATGGTAAAATCATCCAAGATATCCATCTAATCTTGTGAGTTCTTAAAATTAGACAAGAGAGGAAAAGAAAAGCAGAGAGATCAACCCGAGAAGGATTTGACCTGTCTCTGCTGCCTTTAAGTTGGAGACAGAGACCATGGACTAAGGAATGAGCTAGGTCTGGAAACAGAAAAGCCTCCATTTACAGGAAGTGGGAAACGGACTTCCCCCAACTTTAAGGTGCTACCTTCTCCCAACAACCCCTTTAAACAGGGAACTCCTAGAACTTCAGGTAGGAACACGTCTGACCAGCACCTTGAATTCTGTCTCCTGAGACCCATACTGGATTTCTGATCTGCAGAACTGAAAGAGAATAAATATGTGTACGTTTAGCCCTTGTTTGTAATGGTTTGTTTCAGCAGCTATGGAAAACAAATACAAGAGGTATTTACTGATTCACGGTTCAAAAAGTGATGAAATTTCCTGATTAAATGTGTTCATACTGTGAACAACTTTCCCTTAGTAGGAATACCACCAAATCTTCAGGGTCATTCCACAGTCATTAATACTTTAATGATATCATTACCTATATTCAGCGTTCTTGCTTTAAAGTAGGAGAAAACATACCGTGATGACTATACCTGCTTCTATAATCAGGTGTGTAAAACATCACCACTGGAATCACGTTGGCTTTACAGTTGGGTGTAATCAAAGGGCATTACTGTTATTGGCTTAGATGATCTAGGTTTGAATCCTAATGGATGCTACAGGTGGTTGGATGACAGGAAAATCACCTACACGTTCTGAATCTCAGAATTTACATCTGCGAAATGGGGACAACCATTTCTAACATTAGGTAGTTCTGCTAAACAACCAGCATGGTGCTTAGTATGTTATGGATGTGCATCAAACTTTTACAGAATGGCCACATGAATAAATGGACTAAAATGTTAAAATATCAAAAAGTGTTTGCTAAATCCTCAGTATTTCTCAGACATTGGTAATGTTTACAGTGATTCTCATGGAAGTCAAGACTATTGACAATTAAAAGGTTGTGAGAGTTGTGTTACTAATCAATCATTTTCCATCAGTCTATTTTTGAGGCCTCTTTTAAAGTCAGGCATTCAACCAAGGGAACAGAAGAGGAACCAAGAGTCAAGTCACTGCCACACTGAACCTGTGAGAGCCAATGCATGATTTCCCATCACTCTGCTCTGCCAAAGGGACCATGGTGACACACAGGAGGGCAGACCCTGAGACCACAGCATCATGTAGCATCAAAAAAGAGAAAGGCTTTTTTTTTTTTTTTTGTGGGTACCGGGGGGTCGACCTCAGGACCTCGTGCGCCAGCAGGCGCCCGTGCCGCTGAGCGATATCACCGGCCCCTTTTTCGTATGTGGGATCCGGGAGTCGAACTCGGGCCCTCGCGCTTGCCGGGCAGGCGCTTAAGCCGCTGAGCCATCTCACCGGCCCCCGAGAAAGGCTTTTTAATGTAAAAGTTTGCTGTCACATTAAGGTTCTTGAAACCTAGTTTATCCTCACGCATATGAAATTTTTCTTGATTTTCCCCATTTTGAAATAGCCTCTAAGTTTTTCCGAGTTAAAGTTTACACTTTATCTACATCTCTTTCAGTGATAAATTAATTCAAAGCATGGTATATGTGCCTGCAATTTCAGCTAAACTGGAGTTTTTTGAAAACAGTAATATTGTGCACTTTTGAGGCTCCACAATGTAAGTTATATTAAAAAAAAAACCCAAAAAACAAAAACCCTGCACTCCTAGATACAGCTTGAACCCAGAGTTTCAGGTTTAGACAGCCTACAACTAGAAAGACTTGACAAGGACAAAAATGGGTCAAAAGTGTCACTTCTTCAGAATAATTAGAATCATCTAATGTGGATAAAAGAGGTCAAACTAGCATCCACTTCTCACTAACCTTTGGAGTTACTGGACCGACAAAGGAGGTAGCCTTCAATAAATGTTTATAGTCAAGGCAAAAGGTTAATGGAGATAAAAGTAGGCAGCCTGAAGGTAAAGAATAAAGGAGAATTCTAACCCAAGAAATGGTGACATAATGCTGTTTTAGGGATTCCAAATTCCGTTGGAAAATTCTGTTGAAGATTTCCAAATTGAGAGCTAGGAAGAGCTAGAAGCTGTAGGAAGATCTGGCCTGTGTGAAGAGCTTGTCAGGACACCCTTGGAAAGAACTAGAAGTGTCGTCTGGCAGGAAAGCTGGTCTCCACAGACCTCAGGAACCACACAGCACTAGGGCATTCCGAGGCCTCACTATAAAACGTGGTTTCATGCTGAAGAGAAGGAGCTTGATGTGTCATTTCTATAACTGAGACGCAAGAGAGAAGACTCAGGGTCTGTTTGCAAATTCTACCATTTTAACCATTAATATGTGTTTCTATTCTCTCAGCTATAGAAACATATTCTATAGCAGGCATGGAAAATTTTCAGAATTACTGTAGACATTAGATGTACATAGAACCAGAAACACACACAAACACACAAACACATTCATAGTACCAGAAACACACACGAACACACAAACACATGCATATGCACACAAATATACACACACACGTGCATACATTTCCTGGCCCTTAAAAGTTAGATGCCACCACCACTATCAACCTCCCCCAAAGGAATTATTCTTGATATCTAAGTAAAAAAATGGTACTGTGTGTTACTTGATTTTTTACTACAGCAGAGCAAATTTTACATAGTACAAGTTTCAGTTAATGTATCCAGGGATTCTCCACATAGGAATTCAATTCACATTCAACCTGACAATCATGAAAACGTTGTGTCACTCTCTTCTAACTCTGTAATGCCTCTGGTGACAGTGAGCTTAAGTTTTAAAAACCAACTACTATTCAATGGGAAAAATCAAGTCAAAATCTTGCACTTACAGGAGAGGAAAGAAATACAAAAAGTAAACATGATTTGAGGCCCTGTAAATTATATTTCCAGTGATTCTTGCCATGGGACAGAGTTCCAACATTATTTATTTGACTGGAGCTATACAAGTTTAACATAACCATTTCCAAACACTAAAACAGTACTTTTTTAGTAAATGTAATTTTTAAAGTTACACATTAAATCATGTGAATGTTTGTACCTGATGATACCAAGCCAATTCTTTTTTCTGAAAATAGAGTGACATTTTAAACTAAGTCATTTTAAACAAAAGTCGCTGGTCCTATAGGGTCGATTCACATAAAATAAAAGCAGGTACTCAAAGATAATACCCAATTAGTCCCCATGACTAATTTTTAATTAGTATGTGTTTGCCGTACGTGATGTTTCTATTCACCTCAGGAAGCAGGTGCACGTGCTAACACACCCTGGTCCCATTATTCCCCTTCCGCTCCCCTCTGTCCTCTCCCTCTAGATCCCCTCCCCAAGTTTTCATATTGTCTTAGTTACTTTTCTCTCCTGGCTGAGACAAAATACCCGACACCCAAAAGTAAGGAAGGAAAGGTTTATTTAGCTTATAGTTTGTGGAGGTTTTAATCCGTGATCAGCTCACTCCAAGGCAGGGTGGCGTGGTGAGGGGCACAAGACAGCAGAAGAAGCAAGAGCAAAAGGTGGGGAAGAGCAGGTCCCCCCCCAATGTGGGTGTAGCACTCACACCATCTCTGAGCCCTCCTCTTGTACAGGCTCAGGATGTGTAAAAAGTGAGGACCCTGGCCCCCTGCTGAGTCACTTAAACTTCTAAACTTCTCAAGTTGACACAATGTATCAACCATTATACATATTATTATCATTATCATTATTATTATTAGTTCATGTTTGCAATATATGATTGTGGGTTGTTGGTCCACATACCTGACACATCTTAAATATTTTATGTCCCTTTCCCCTCCTCCTTTCCCACCCTTGGTCTCTTGATCCCCTTTCATTTGTATAGGCTCTATCTCCCTGTTTCCTTTTATTAGTCCTTGATTTTGCTCTTTACTTGGCTTATACTTTGGATTAATCATATGCGAGCTATTGCTTGGTATTTAAGCTTGTGTGTCTTATTTCACATAACATTGTATTTTTGAGGTGCACCCATTTTACTACAAATGTCCCAAATGTATCATTCTTTATGGCAGAGTAGTACTCCATTGTGTGTAATACAATGTTTTCTTTATCCATTCATGTGTTGATGGACTCAGGCTGCTTCCCAGATTTACCTATCATGAGTTGTGCTGCTATAAATATGGGTATCCATGTATTACTGTAATATGACATCTTTAACTGTTTTGGGAAGATAGCTAGAAGGGTCAAATTTTTAGTTTTTTGAGAAATCTGCATACTGATTTCCACAGTGCTTGTACTAGTTTACATTCCCACCAGTAACGTAGAAGGGCTCCTTTCCCCCCTGTAGCCTCACTAGCGTTTGTTGATTTCTTGATGATGGCCATTCTTTCCAGGGTAAGATGGAATTTCAGTGTTGTTTTAATATGCATTTCTTGAAAGGCAAATGAAGTTGAATAGTTTTTCATGCACTGAGAAGTGTCTGTTCATTTCACTTGTCCATTTCTTGATTGGGTCTTTTATTTTGGGGGGGTTCCAACATTTTAAGGGCTTTATATATTCTAGGTATTAGTCCTCTGTCCGAGGCGTAGGTGGCAAAATTTTCCCCATTCTGCAGGTTGTCTCTGGACTCTGCTGCTTGTTTCCTTTGCTGTTCGGCAGCTTCGCACTGCCGAGGGTTGGGATGTGATTCGGTGCCCTGTGTGCCCCACTCAGCAGCAGCTGCCTGAGGAGGTCTTTGAGAGATGCACCCTTTCCCTTTGTTTTCTGTGTCTGAAAACAAGGTGAGAGTGTGTGCGTGTATGTCATACAAATGTAAGCAAATAACTAAGAAACCCCCAAACTCATGCCAAGGAGGACTATCTGCTCTCCATTTATTGTTTGGGAAATATCAAAACCTCATAAAACATTATCAAAGTTGCATTGCTTGGAAAACATGGTATGGCCCATTTTTGGACTCACGCTCCAAGTACTGAAGGATATTCTAAAAGGAAAAACGAATGAAAGGAGTCAACAAAAAGGACCCCGGTGTTGTGCTGTAAGAACCATCAGGCACAAAATAATCAGGACAGGAAGCACCAGGAGAGCTGCATTGCAAGAGTGCTTTTTTTGAGCACCTTCGAAAACGTATCCTTCCAGGACAGTGTGAGATGAAATTTCGAGACCTTCTGCTAACAAACGTCTTCAAGTTGACTGTCGTATGTGGGATCTTGAGTTTGATAAGAGACTTCTAAAAAATGAGTGTGAAATAAAATGAGAGAATTCTTGGCTACTATATCCATACTCGTGTCAGACAGCTTTATCTCTATGAACCAAAAATTTAAATAATCATTATCTCTGAGGTATATTTGCTTTTAGTTCTCAGAATTGTTGGAGCACATTATCTTAACATGAGTCATTGGTTAAATATAGGGGTTTCGGCATAAGAAATAATGATCTCGTTAGAAAAAAGACCACAAATAATTCTATACATGCAGGTTATTAAAAGCAATCTCTTTGCCTCCAAATAGAAAATAAAACATTCCAAAATATTTAGCAAAATAATATTATGATTTAAGATTATTCTACAGATAACAGATATTCCGTTTTTCAAATGGGAAAAATTTCTAAATGAATATTAAATATCTAAGCGATCCAGATATTTATTATACTTTCATTTTCAAAAGAGAATAGACTCATTTATCTCCCCTTTTGCCAACTTCACTCCCACGGCCTCATCTGTTCTGCACATACGTTTGGCTCCAAGGAGAGGAGGAATTACTCCCTCCAAGCTGGCAGCCGTCAACTCCAACCTTTTATTTTGTGCGGTTCTGAGAGTCGCAGAGGGCTGAAGGAGTGTAGCTTTGCTTCTGGC
Organism: Erethizon dorsatum; assembly: GCA_028451465.1. Lineage (NCBI taxonomy): Eukaryota > Metazoa > Chordata > Mammalia > Rodentia > Erethizontidae > Erethizon > Erethizon dorsatum. The sequence continues at coordinate 2,584,529 of CM051828.1, forward strand.
AGAATTTCTGGGCTTGCACCTAGTGCAGTGTGGGAAAGAGTGTGGAGACCAAGGAGGGATCAGCACCCTGCTCGTGAGTAGCCCTCCTTCCATAAAGAGGGCTGTCAGAGAACCCTGCAAGGGGCAGGGACACCGAGAGCCCCAGTACCAGTGTGTGGCGGGGCCAGTGCTTGACCCTGAGGTCTCTCTCCCTTTGTACGATGATCTCGTCTGTCCTTACAGCCCGCTAACACTATCGTCATTAGACTTTCTGCTGTAGACTCAATGCCCAACCTGAACATGCAGAGCAGGATATGTGCAAACGTCTGATGCCCTGGCCAACTTAAGAAAAGGCTACTCTTCTTATTGGTGAAACAGGAAAGAAAGCCATCTTCATTGACTGCATTCTGATGTGCTAACCCTCTCAGAGAAAGCGGTGGGATTGAAATAATATATTAGTTTGAAGAATAAAGAGACACATTCACCTTCAGCTATTAACCACTTATTTATGTTAAAAGAAATAGTGGTAACTTCTGGTGAGGATTCTGTATTTGCGGAGTGCCCCATGGCATCCTGAGGGAGACAAAATATTGTGGCGCACCAAGTTGGCCCCAGATGCCGAGAGGTGCCCATCCTTCTGAGCCATCAACCACAATAGGCAATGCGTCCTTTGGTCCCCTTTCAGGTTTCCTCCCAATTACTGTCATTTTATCCAGTATGAATTTCTAATTAAAAAAAGAAGAGAGAGCAATTTTGATAACAGTAATACAGTAAACTTTATTTTTTTAATAGTAAACTTTATAAGCCAAATATCATTTTCTTCTGATGACATTGTTTCCATTATGGGTGTACCTTTATGCCCATAACCATAAGCTGTCAATAACTCACCATATTTGAAATTAAATTATATCTGAGATTATGATGTTTGAAACTGATGAGAAGAGTCTACAGTAGACTAGAACTGGAAGGAGAAGGGCATCTCCCCCCCCAAGGGAGAAAAAAAAGGATGGAATTATTAAACTAGGAGGTGGGTGCTTTGGGTATGGCAGGTTGTCGCTGCGACAAATTACTGAAAGTTAACGTTACCGAAAGTCAGGTGCAGAAAACTAGAATCTTGGCAAAGTGGTTGGCAGAAGTGTGAAAGCGTGAGAGTAACTGAACAAAGTTGATCTAATCGGAGAGACATTTTAGTAACAAAAAATATTCCTGACACTTAAGTGAGAGTCTGCACATGAGTTTGGTTTTCAATATTTTTGTTAAACTAAACCAGTACGTGCAGGACGATCCTAACTCCGCACTTCCCGAGAATAGGCGCCCGTGTCCCAGCACTGAGTCTGGCCCTGCTCTGGAGGTAGTGACCCTGCTCTCCCTCAGGGAGGACACGTTTCCCTTCAAACGTGCTCCGCTAGGAGGACCTGGGCGCAGCCTTCTCACTTGGAAGCCACTAACAGAGACGCTCCGGAGCCAGGGTTAAATGAGATGAGCCTTTATCAACACAGCCCCCGGATGAATTTCTCACGTCTGATTTTGCTCTCTTACTAATTTTCCACGAGATGCTCCTTAGGAGAAACACTGTCTCTGTGTTTGTTGTAAACTCTAATTTTTAATGTTAAAATATTTAATTTCTTAATAAAGTATGTTTTGGAGAATATTCTGTCATACGAGAAAATTGAATTGTACATAATAGCCTATTCTGTAAAAAGGATTAGGAAAAGAAATAAAAGCATCAGTGTGTATGTGGGAAAGGATACTTAAATAATGTCGGTATGACAAGCTTAAATATGTACACATGACAAATGATTAAGGACAAATACTGATGGATTAAATTCTGCCTTTAGTTGTATGTGAATTATGTTCGGTTTGGAAGCGGTTCATTTATGTTGTCCTTTATTTGGGGGGTGGGATGCTGGGAACTGAACCCAGTACCTCCAGCATTGTAAACACGTACTCAGACGCTGGGCTACACCACCAGCCCCAGTCCTGATGTGGTTTTTGGCAGATAAATCATATAATGTTATGTATACAATCGTTCCTATCGGTAATAGCCAGTGAGCATTATTTTTGGATTCCTCTACACTGATTTTGATTATTATGTAAATTACTCTAGTTTTTAAATAATCACTCTATATTTTATAGAAAATTAAGTATATTTGTTATTCATCCAACAACACTTACTGAGTATGTAGTACATAGAAAACTTGAAGGATAGAGACAGAGGGAAGATAAGTTACATTTCTGGCGCTCACGAGGTATTAATAAGAAGAATATCTAAATTGCATACACATGATTATTTATATCAACAATAATAATCGAACCTATGATTTTTTAAACTTCTGACTGATACATTTGGGAATTACAATGCACACTTGATGATCTGTGACCCAATGACATTGTAGCCACAGGTGAGAAGTGGTGAATAGACTATTTTTTAAGGATAGAGTGGCTCTTCGTGATGATTTAGGACAATACTTTAATTTTACAACAAAAACAGTGAAGCTTTCTCCAATATAGATCCATCCGAAAGTCCATACTTTTATAATGATATCTAAAACCTAATCATAATGAGCTTTCGCTGCATATTTTGAGTTAAGCCATGCACCTTATTTCTGTTAACCATCAGTTTAATATATGCCTATTTAATTATTCTAACTGCTAAACAAATTATACCATAAAATTTTTTAAAAAATATTTTAAAAATAAACAATTGGCTGTACTTTGGGAAATACAGTCACGATGAATGCATATATATTATTTTAAGTACATGCTCAGTATGCCACTTAATATACTTTATTAATCAGTAGTCAAAAGATGGTTTAAAATTTCGTACTTTGAGGTGGAGATGACTGAATTCACACATCCTTACCACTCAGTACCCATGTGACTTTGGGCAAATGCTTAACTACATTGTATCTCAGTTTCTTCAACTACACAGCAAGTACTGTAAGTTTTATGTCATGGAGTCATCCTGCGACTGAAAGAGTGTGAACGCAGTGTGTGTGAGCGGTGCTGCTGTTCTGGAAAAGCGTTTCCGTGCTTCCATGTGTCCCCTAAGAAACATTTTTTCATAGAAGTGCAGAATTCCCAGTAAAACAACTGGAAAAGTCACATATTGCCCTACTATACAATTATAGCATTTTATTTTATTTTATTTTATTTTTTTCTGTGGGTACCGGGGGGTCGACCTCAGGACCTCGCGCGCCAGGAGGCGCCCGTGCCGCTGAGCGATATCACCGGCCCCTTTTTCATATGTGGGTTCCAGGAGTCGAACTCGGGCCCTCGCGCTTGCTGGGCAGGCGCTTACGCCGCTGAGCCATCTCACCGGCCCTATAGCATTTTATTAAGCAGCAATGTGCTAAAATTCCAGGTGCTATGTTACTTTTTAAATTCATTTTCAGAGCAATTGTATGCAAGACACTGTTATGTTCTCTTTGTATAAATAAAATCTGAAACTGTAAAAAGCTAACAATTTATCTAAATTCACACTGCCAGAAACTGCTTTATTCATGAACTGCCTTCTCTTTTTCTCTTAGTTATCTATAAGAAACTGAATTCTTTCCATGATGTTAAAGCAATGAGAATCTTAGGAATTGTGTTAAATATCAATTCTTCATGTCCATGAAAACTAGCTTAGCTGATCTTTCCTGAGTCAGTGGGTAGTAGTTTCTGTTTTACATTATGCATGATTCCTAGCTGTACTTTGTATAAGCTAATTGCATGGTGTCTCATTAATAATCTTCAGGGTTTTTTGAGGTGTGGAATTATAGCATTTGTGGTGAATTATTTCTCACATTTGCACAGTTTGGGGTCTTGTAAGTCTAGTAGAGATACTAAATATGAGTCCTCAAATGAGGGGAATAGATTGAACACAGTCTAGTTAGTGATATAAAATACTGAAAAACAAGTAATGCTTTTTAATATTTTATTTTTACAACTGCAGGCATTTTTATACTGGTAAAGATGATTTTATCCTATGCTGGACAAAAATATCCTCCTTAAATGTTTCCGGTCACGAGCTGAATTCATGATGGGGTCCAAGGTGTCTTCGGGCTCGTGTTCACGCAAGTCTGCAGTGACTGTGCCGAGCCTCGAAGAGCGGCACTGTCCTGGTCCCAGGGCTTTGCTGTGACGGCCTGGGCCTGCTCCTGTCCGGCCTGTGGGTCCGTCCCAACCTGCAGAGCTGGTCCATGGATGCCTAACAGAACCCAAAGGAAGGATCCACCACGAGAAGGAGCCTCTATGTCTGGGCTTGATCAGTGCGTTCCTCAGATCAGAAGTGAGTTGCTCGCAGGTAAATGGACCAAAACCAGACAGAGCAGGGTCCCAGCCAGCAGAAATCCAGGCCCACGCTGGGAAGTCCAAAGAGTGCCAGGAAAAAGCTTGGGTGGACATAGCACAGGGGCAGGAAAATGCAGTGCAGAGAGAGGTGGTTATCTTGCTTCAGTGGGTCTGAAACCAGACTTCCGGTGTAATTCAGGTGTTACTTACACAGTGCCCACAACACTGTTTCCAGGATATGCTGATGCTGAGGAAGGAAACAGCCCACTCGGTTCACACTTTTGTGAGCTTAGATACAACTAATCCTGTGGCTAAAAGCTTGGGTTTTGCAGCCAATGGCTTGGGATTAAATCCAACCTTTGCTGCTTAACTATGGTGTGGGTCTTGGTCAAGTCCTCTATCGTGCCTTATATCAGTTCTTTATTATTATCATAATGCCTCCTGGAGTACTGATTATGTAAGTCAATACTTACCAATTACATAGGCTTATTCAGGAAAAATAGTAATTGTTGATTTATAGTTATCATATGTACTTATTTAGGGAAATAAAGTTTGAGAAATAATTAAATTTCTACGAAAATCCTGCATCTAATTTATTCTAACATTCAAACCAGAATAATCGATGTATCATACATATAAATGTGTAAGAGACTACTTTGGCTGAACTTTTTACCTTTCACCTGTTTGACTAGTGAGGAAACACTCCCAGCACTGCTCAGAAAATGACAAGATTTAATGACCACCCAGCGGTAGCTGAATTAAATCTCACCTTGAATGATGAAAAGCTCTATTTACAGGTTATAAAATAATTAATTTTGTTTACGATACTCCGAGTTTCCCACCTACGGCATTTGTGAGTGCCCACGGGATATAAACATTTACTTATAGGACATATGAAAGGGAACTGGGAAAACTGGACATTGAGTTCCTAATTATGCTACTCCTCTGCTTTGCACCCTCCCTTGAGATCTCCCTCTCTGGTGCAAAATCTTTAGAGTATGAGAATTTCTCTTGCATCATATGCTAGAAAAATGCCTTAAGTTTAAGTATCATAATTCTGGGTATTTTTTTTTCCTTTTTTTTTAACTTCTTTAATTCGTCAACTATAACAAAAATCAAAACAGGCCAAAACCAACAAAATCCCCCAGGATTACAAAGTCCTTTACCTAAGGTAGTTCCTATGCCATGTTGGTTACACATGTTTAAAAAATGACTGGAGGAGAACGCTCTAACCTTAGGTTTGGTTTTAACTTTGTCAGTAAGTGGTTCAATTCCTTTGATCAGAACTGGTGACTTCCCTGAGCCAGTGTCCTCAGCTGTGGTGTGCACCAGGACTCCACCCCTTCTACACACCGTCCGCCTTTAGGAGTCCACATGCTCTCATGGAGGAAGTCTAGAAGCAGGCTTGAAGAAAGCATGGTACCTACACACAAGGGAGTACTATGCTGACAAAATATTCAAGTCATTTATAGGAAAATGGATGCACCTTGAGAACATAATGTTAAAATAAATCAGACACACAGGCTTTAATATCACTTGGTTTGTCTTCTGTGAAAAACTCAAAATATAAATACAGTAAAGAGGGCCGGTGAGATGGCTCAGCGGCGTAAGCGCCTGCCTTGCAAGCGCGAGGGCCCGAGTTCGACTCCCGGAACCCACATACGAAAAAGGGGCCGGTGATATCGCTCAGTGGCACGGGTGCCTGTTGGCGCGCGAGGTCCTGAGGTCGTCCCCCTGGTACCCACAAAAAAAAAATAAATAAATAAATACAGTAAAGATCAAAATAAAAGACAGATAACAGGAAGTAGGGAGACAGATCTTGTGCAAATGGGAGGAGGACCAAGAGATGGAGGGAGGGAGAGTGGGGGAGGGGAGGGGATGACAAAAGAATGAAGATGCATGGTGTCTGTGCACCAGCTCCCCACCAGGAGTGTAATCATTATGTTCAGCAAACAGGTAATAATAAAAATAGAAAGTAAAATAAATAAATAAATAAATAAATAAATAAATAAATAAATAAATAGGCTTGCCTTGTCTCTCAGCCTTTTAAAAATGTCACTCTCTTTTCCTGATGTTAAAAACAAATTAATGTTCTCATTTTACACTTAGATATTTAAATCATCACTGTGGCTACAAATATAAATAACAGAATGGTGCTGCACTTCCTGGGAACAATTCTGGGGGCCCCTTCTGTACACATGCTTTCACGAGACTTTAGAATCACCTTTGAGACTCTCAAAACATTGTCACGAACTCACAGGAAGTGGATGTTCCTGAACTCGACTCTGCACAAAAGAAAAAGTAAACCACACACTCCAGTTAGGTCATCTGGGCCTCTTTCCTCATGCGGGGCAGTCTTCTACCTGCTGGCTTGTCTTCCAGATGGCCTCGGAGTACAGCCCAGGTGGGGCAGGAAGCTCGGACATGCACCCTTCTATATCGGACTCTTCCTGCCTGACCAAGTTCTAGTTTCTAATAAGCAAAAGTATAAGAGTTTTCTTGTCACTAAATGAGACTTGTTACTACCTTTCCCACCATAGCCGCCCGGGGAAAGGGTACCAATGTCAGTGAGGGTACAACATGGAAGATCCTAAGACCTTGTCCTTTTTGCCTAAGTCACACCATCTGACAACACACGGAAGAAAGTCTGATAGCTTTACACCAGACTAGTTTAAGCAACTCTAAAGTAAACTCAATGATAAGGCCAGCTGATTAAAGTGTCTTCATTTATTTCATATCATGCTAAACGTGGAGTATAAATAGACTGGAAATTTTTGAAAATCCCTCTCATTTCATTGCTGTGAATAGACTAAACATATTCAGCAAAACCAAATTATCTTGTAGTTTTTCCTGTCTTAAAAGCAAAAATTGGGGAGGGGGGCGGAGAAAGGGCAGAGAGCGAAGCCAGAGATAAAAGGAAGGGTCCAGGCTTGGGACTGGAGCAAAGAGTCCGCCTTCCAATAAGACTCAACAAACAGCTCGATCGGAGTCTAAGTGACGGGAGACAGCCTGTGGCTCTCGGATAGCTGAGTAAAGCCAGCAAAAGTAGCATCATGAATGCATAATTATAATTACGCATTAGCGTATGCATAATGATCTTAAAATCAGTAAATAAAGAAAAAAAGCATCAGAATTTCTCAGCTATTTTCAGGATACTGTTACGGAAGACTAAAAATGACTAAGATTGTAAGGAGGGTGGCTTACTAAACTTTTGCATGGAATATGCAAACTTGAGGAAATAACTGATGAGTCGCTATTGCTTTGAAAATCTCCTAGGAAATCCTGCTTGAGCCACTTCAATCAAAGAAATGCAACACGGTATTTCAAAACATAGGAACAAAAACACCCAGGAAGGCTCATCTGTAAATACCCAGGCTTGGGGACAGAAATAATAGTTCAATAATATTTTGGACTTCTGATATTTGTCTGATAAAATCTAATAAAATAATGCATTTTTCTATAACTATTTTGGAAAACATAGTGGTATTTATAAAATGGGAAAAAAAAGAGCTGCATTTCAGATGATGAATGGTGAGGGGATACTGTTTTGTTTTTCGCTAACTACTAAATTCCAAAAATTTAATCACAACTTCTCACCTGGAAGTCTCTATTTGCAATGTAAATTAATTTCTCTTCGGCTTGCCAAAATGAAGTTGGAACTGCGGCTGAAGAGTACTATCCCAATACTCCTTCCTACCTTAAAGGATATTCACATCATGTAGCTCCTATTTCTTTTTAATGGAACTCTAACTTCTATTTTTTGGGCAAAATGATTTGATATTCTGGAACCTAATCTTTTCTCACGGTACTATTTTTACTGCACTGCTGTGGACTTGGGCCAAGGCCTCGTCATTCTTGTAGAGTCTAAAATGGAACACGCATCTCAACACGGCTGTCAGTGAACCTGGAAGCTAGGACTGGGGCTGCTTCCGAGCCCATTTATTCTTCTTCAGCAAGGCAAAAAAAGTATCACGGAACTTCTTTCATCTTTTTTTTCTTCTTACCTTGCCCCCTTAACAAAACTCAAAGGGACCATTCAACATTCTGTTCTTTCAAAGCTGTTCCTTTATTTATTTCTCTTAATATCTTGTTCATTTTCTTGACCTAAAATCCTTGTATTCTTGATTAAAACTCATCATCTTTTGATCCATAATATTTGGACATTTACTCCCATAAGAATTATTCACCCTGTCTATAATCATGTCTTCCAGTGTTCTTCCTGTTTGGCTCCTACACTCCTTCCTGTCCCTTCTCTTTCCAACCCTTTGCTTCCCTCTCCGATCTCTCCCTCCCCACTCGCTTAGTACACAGCGTAATTTTTAACCATGATCATCATTTGACTATGTTGAAACAATGAGCCACCAGTTGAAAACCTGAAATCAAATCACCTATTTGGCCTGCACATTCATTTTTAGGATATATATGATGTGATTCCTGAAATCTAGTTCAGTTGAACCAATCAACCCGTAGATAAGGTACCGATCGCTCATGGACAAGGGCAATCTTGAGTGTTGTTTAGATTCCAGTAGAGCAGGCATTTTGAAGATGTCGGCAAGATTTTAAATTTTGAATCATGGAGAGGAAAAGGTTCAAGCATTAACAGGGGACATAAAGTCTGCCACTGGCCATCAACGGCTTGGCTGTGGAAATAAGAGAAGACAACTAATTGGGAAAGTGACTCAGATGCTAAAGAAGCTTTGAGATGACCACAGAGGGACAGAGGTCAATTGTGTGAAAACAGTGGAAGATGATCCAAGTTTTCCCCATGAATTTAGAAGGACAGGAAAATGATCCTTTTTTTAACCTTCCACTACTTCTGGTCCAGCCAAATAAAAATGATCTCCTTTATTTCGTCTTTTGAGAACATCTGTCTTTTTGACAATGTCCTGGCTCACATGCTAAAATGTTACAGACACACAGACAATTTAAATGTGCTGTGACCCTGCACAAGGAGAAAGCGAAGGAGACGGGCAAGTTCACAGACTCCAATAAAGAGCCAAGTCTAGATGTATTATTAGACATCTGAAAAATTCTTCCACACTGTAGCCAAATATTTATAGCTTGCTTTTGGTCAACAATCTTGTTTATTTTTCAGTATTGTGTGGAGTGATGTTATTATGTTGACAAAGTTAAATGTGCTATAGACATTCTTCCTCAAGCTGGAAAAAAATAGTGTGAAATGATTAAATACTGGGGGGTCCTCCTTATAAATGAACTCTAAAAGTTCACTGGGAAAGTTACCATTTGGAGCTCAAAATACATTTTTCACCTTCACCAAGCAATTCTCACACCAGAGGCCGTAGACCCCTGGGGTCTTAAATATTTATGAGCATTTATTTTTAATCCAATGTCTTCATTTTGATTCTAACACAACAAACATGAAAACAAATGTACTTTTGCAATGTATAATGGCAAATCATCTCTTTTGTAGTAAAAATGCACTTTGGAAATATAGTAAATAGAATATTTTCCTTTATTTAACTTGGTATTTCTCAAATGGCAGGTTATAGATTCCCAGAAAACCTTGAATCTACTGGTTTTTTTTTTCTTTCAAAAGAACTGATATCTGCCTCACTCCGAGCAGAGTACTGGCCTAAACCCAACACTGAATGGTTGAGTCCCAAGGTTAGCTTACAAGAGGGCTATTCAGCTCTTAATCTAGCTATATATTATGTTTAAATTCCTGTGTCCAGGAATAAGGGTCATTTGTTAGTGGAAAGAGGGAAAGGGAGGAAGAGTGTGTCCTCATCCTTTCCTGGTCATAGGAAAAATTTTAAGATGATTCATCTTTGCCTCTCCCATCTGTTTCTGTGTCCTAGGTCCCAAAATTTTTCTCCTTTATCTTTGGAGTTTCTGAGGCTCTTCAACGCCTCACAATAGTAACTTTATTTGAGAAATAGATGTCTAATCTTACAGATTACTCCATACACTAAAGTGACCCCTCTCTCTCTCTCTAAGAGATCAATTTTCAGGGGAAAAATCTGACTGAACTGACATTCAGGAATGAATAACTGCCATGCTACTGAGATGCCTCCTATAAACATAATTATTAAACTATTCTTTGTTTTCAAAACTCTTTCTTTTGCTTTTTCCAAATCTGAACAGATAGAGGCTTTCAATCTTCCAGGCTTTTGTCTGTCAGTTCATCTTGATTCTGAGCGTCTCCGGTGGCTCTCTTAGCTAAATATTTGATACTCGTGGAATGGCAGGGGTGGACGGTGAGTATCCTTAAGTTAATATAGTAAGCATGAGGAGCTCAGAAGTTGCCTGTAAATAATGGATAAACTCGCGCTGCTGAAGGCTGACACGCTGACTTTGGAGATGCTGTGAGGGGGCTCCCTGGTTACCAAGGTACCAGGTGGACCAGGGGTGAACTCTACCCCCGAGCTCTGTGTTCCTCCTGCTTCAGAACCCGCTCTCTGCCGGTGCTGAACTCTGGTCCTCGTGCGCATCCTGGCCTCCCTGAGTGGCCCTTGTAGCTAATTGGCAGCCGCTGCTGCAGGCAGACTGGGCTGCAGCAGACCTAGTGCTCTCCTCTGCCCTTAGGAAATCTCTCTCCAGGTGGCATTTGAGGCCCTGGGCAGGTCAGTGCGTTCACTTTGTTTTCCTGTTATTTGGACAACAGATAAATTAAGGATTTCAACATTTTGGTATCACTAGTCCATCTTTTGGACATTCTGAAAATAAGTCCATTTCCAATTTGATACATTTTTTTCAATTTCTGGTTGATAGGCCACCTACCAACTAATGCACAATAGAAACAACCACAGAGAGCCCACTGCAATTTAGTATAAAAATGATGCTGATATCCAATTTCTTACAGCATGATTACCTGGGTGTTATATGCTGGATTCCAACACATTCCTAAAAACAGGGAATATGGGCTCATTTTCACTAAAAGTTTAAGCAATCGATGCTGACCTTCATCTTTTTCCACTTCTCCAGGAGCTGTCACACCAGGTCTCCAGCATCAGTCATTTTCCAGAACTGTAGACAACCAGTGACATCTTTTCAATGTTTTGCTCTTCTTTACAGTGTTATAAAAATGAATCTTATTCTGTTTTTAATCACAAGCCTTATCCAGCAATCAAGGCAGATATATAATAAGCTAAGCTACTCTATAAATCTAAACATTCCCCACAAATGGAAAAGATACAGCCTGGGCTTTCTGATTGTTACTAAGGTGACTATCTAAAATGAAAATCTGATTAACCCTTTTGCTGCCTGGACCTACCCATGTTCCATGTTCCATGTTCGCTGACTTCCCTGAACTTATCTCTCTTTTTCCCCCTCACGAAATTCATAATTGCCTTGCTCCAGAGTAGCTATGCTCTGGTTCTCCTATCTGAGGCTGAGAGGGCTGCGATGTGTCCCCGGATGGCTCCAGAGGAAACTAAGACCGCCACAGACATTAGAACAGAGGACACTCGATTACTAATTTAAGGAATCAGCTTGATGAAATCCTCGACAACTTTAAGGATTTCTGTTCAATAAATAGCAGAGTACCACTGTATTTTCCTTTCACTCGGGAAGTGATTTGACAGTAAAAGCTGTATGTTTCACAAACATATTTTGCTCAGCTATTTTTGAATGACATTAGCAACTGTTAACATTTGCTAGGGAGAATAATATTTCAAAGCACTATGCAGAATTTTAGCCAAGAACAAATATCCATCAGGCACCATCTACTCTATTTCTCCAGTTAAACAAAGAAGGGAGCTCAACAGCCAAGAGTGAAACACAAATGTCCACGGAGATTTGACGATACCGGACTATACACTAGGAATTCATTAGTAGTTAGATTTAGAAAACTAAAGTGGGACATAAAATCATGTTTAAAATCCCTGTATTTTCACAGCATTAGCACTCAAGTTCCTTTACAATTCCCACTCCCCACAACCTCAACCACACTTTCTGGAGAACCTTTCTAGAATGGCATCCAGAGGGGCAGGGGCTGTCCACTGTTCCTGACCTCATGCTCAGCTTCCCCTTCCTCTTCCAGTCAGATGATCCATCCTTTCCTCCTGGACCCCTCCCTGCTCCTCCCTGCAGTTCAGACCCATCACTTCCTCAGACCTCCTCAGCCCTGTGCCCTGGGGAAGCATTTCCCAATTAACCTCCCTCCCTCGGCTCACCCTTTCATGTCCCCGCGGAATATAATTGTGCTATGCCGTTTTGTACTTGTTGATACATTGCTTGTAATTGCTTTTTTTCCCTCATTGTGTCTCTGTCATTGTGTTTGCTTCTATTTCATTTGTCTACATTCCATCCCATGCCCTTGCGCCTTCCTTGTTCAAACGGGGTGCAAATCTCTTGTCTTTTCAGAAGCAGCACCAACGAGCTAACAGCTGGGCTGTGAATCAATAAATACGTTATGGCTAATTCAAAATAGGTAATTTTCATGAATCACTTTAGTTTTAAAACTAAAATCTCTCTATTGCTTTATACTTCATACTGAATTCTGCAAAATAACAGCTCCACTAGTAAATGACCTCAAATCAGCTCATAGCCAATCTCTCATCTCCCAGCCTTCCTTTAGGAATAGTTCTTCCTGGATATTTTCATTTTATTTTTTACTATCATAAAATTTAACATGTCTAAAATGAAATTCATTCTGGAAAAAACAATATTCTCTTTATAGTTAATAAAATTATTACAGGTACTCACCAGTTTAAAAAACTTTTGGCATATCTATCATTTCTAACTTCTAAATATGTTCAGGTTTTACAAGTGTTATTACACAGGAAGAACTGAAGAATGCTTGCTACCTTAGTGACCTATTCTTCAGGGTGGGTATCTACACAGAGAATGTGGGGTGCCTTGCTTCTGAAGATTAATAATTGAAGCCAACATGATCAAAAGTGTAAAAGAACACATGGCATGTGCCAGTAACAGTCAGATATTAAGAACATTTAATTAACTGTGTATTTAGCATGTATTAACTACATACACAGGATTAGAGAGACGTTTAAAAACTAATTTAGAAGCTGAGGTCCAAAGGAGCAGGTTACAAGTTCAATCAGAGAAAGGAAGGGAACTGGAGCCTGGTTTACCTGGGGCAGCGGGGGACTCTGAGCACCACCCACCTGCCAAAAGTCCTGCCTCGTGGGGAGCGGTGGACGGCCCGCTACCTCAGAGAGGGGGGTGCGGACAGATCTCTGGACTTGTGCTTCCTGCTTCCGGAAAGTCGTGAGCTCACAATTGTCCAAAGTGGCATCCTCTTGTAGAGTTTCACAGATCTGAATGTAACTTCCTCCCTGGAGGATGAAACATGCCCACCGGGGGCTTAGAAGCAAGAGGTGATCTTGGATATCCCAAAGTCCTCCTGTGTTGCCTTCCTCTTCTTATATTTCCTTATTTACATTAGGTACAATTTATGGTTTCAATTTCTTTGGAAGCATTTGTATGCAATCAACAAACAAAGTTTCAGGTTAAAAGGTGGTTTACTTAGTAGAGTTTCAGGCATCAACCAAGCAGAGAAAGGAAGAATTGTAAGGAAAAGAATTCATACCTCTGTGATCTTGCTATTAGGTTGTTACCCAGTTGCAAGACAACCCTGTAAATCTATAGAAAACAATTCTAAAGGGTAACAGAGGAGGAGTGAGGGCCAATACTATGTGAAGATACCCAAGAACCTACATAGACACCTTCACGTCAAAGGAAGGGAAGATTTTGGTGGCTTTTTTGGAAAGTTGGCATGGTCTTATGAAGGGAGTGACCATTGCAATCTCAGGGTACATAGGTTAGGATCATTTGGAGGAGGATAAATATCAACTGAAAGCAAACTTTTTCTTCCCACGAAACTAAGCAAATGGACCAAGCAGGAAGAGGACCACGCACGGGTTATCAGCAACAGTCGCTCCTCTCCCTGGGGACGTAGAGAAGGAAGTTGTTCTGAGAGCAGCAGGTTTCTTCTTTGGAAAATAAGGTTGCACTGGGTTTCTTCCAGCTCTCATATTCTCTGATTTGGCAATAAAAAGTTAACTTGGGAATGCTACCAAAAGATGACATATAATTTTCCAAAAGGAGACAGAAAAATACAGCCAGTGATGGTTTAGTAACACGACAGTAACGGTGCTTGTGCACATGCTCTGAGCAGGTGTTGTGCTCTGTCCTGCAGGTACACAAACTCCTAAAATTCACAGAAAGCATCTGCACGTTATGTTACACTGAGACACACGCAGATCAGTCAAATGGTGCCCAGGGCCCGGAGCTCATTAGCGATGGGTCAGGACTTAAGACATGGAATTGTGATGCCAGTCCCTGGGCACACAATCACATACTGTACCAACCCAAATGCAAATAAGATCTGGAAATTATGTATGTAGACCCATATAAAATATACACGAGGAATGGATAAAACATGTTAATCAGAACTAGAAAACATGTTCCCTAGAATATCAATACAATAAGTATGACTTCTCGGGGTGAGGAAAGATAGTATTTAAATCAGACATATAAAACCCTGTTAAGTATTGTTTTATCTCTTTCATACGTACATGCATTCCAACCATTTTTCCTCTTTTGGTTGTCTTTGATTTATTTATTTAGAGCCTAAATACCGAGGACATGAGAGAAGAAAGAAAGAACTGTCCTTAAAGGAATAAAGAGGAGAGGAGATGGTACTTAGAACATGGTTAGAGGTGAAAACCACAGTCCCAGTCACTTCCACACCAGGGATTTGAGAAGGGGACAAACTCGGCTGCAGACCCAGTGATCATGACTCAGAGCAACACAGGAGCGAGAAAATCCAGGAAGAGCCCAGGTGAAGTTCGGAACCTCTAATCTAAAACTGTGCTGGGCAGCCAGGAAAAATGCCCAGAGACTGAGAAGGGAAATTATACCAAATCTAGTCACATGATTTTGACTAGGATGATTTTGAAGACAAAGGGCCCTCACAGAGAGATAGATGTAGGGTTGCACTGGACAAGCCTCAACAGATCAGCATATGTTCCCACTCCATTTTCTCAAGTAGAAATGAGAAACTAATCAGCCTACATGACAAAGCTTTACTCTCATTAGATTAAAAAATGCACGGAATACTCAAGAAAGCTTACATTAAAATACACTGTGTCCAAATCAGCACAGAAACTAATACAATGGATTTTCAAGGAATAGTTGCTTATGGCTCAACCTTTGGAAATCCACAGCTGTCAGTCCTCTGGAATTACTTATCAAGCTTAATGACATAAAGGAAACAATAAATCAGTTGCTAACTTCACCTGCTGGTAATAACAATTTGGGAGCAATTTCCACACATTCAGATACAAGTTATATTTATTAGGTACCTTCTTGATTTCAAATATTACATCAGAAAAACGTACATAAACATTCCTCTCTTTTAGGAAAAATCTCTTAATTATTCACTGAATTTCTTTAGTCATGAAATCAAAGTTCAGAAATGGATCAACTCATACACAGGCAACAATGAAGAGTGTGGTGGAGTCAAGGCTTGAACCAGGGGCAAATCTTTTCACTTTCAGTTGACTTTTGATAGCCTTGATCTCAGAAAAGCCAAAGATGGTTGAACATACTCAGTGCTTTAAGAAAAATAACTAAGTATGCAAACCACAGCTTCAAATAGTTATTTCAAAGTAATTTACTTGGCAGTAAGGAAAGCAATGAAAATCAACATTTATTGAACTCAGCAAGCAATATGCGAGAATCTTTTGGCAATGTTATTTCATTCATTCAGACATTCGGCAAATATTTCCTGGGTGTGTTGCAGGCACTAGCGAAATATTAATGAAACATACAAGCTATATGTCCTTGTGGAGCTTGCTGACTTCTTTGGGTGAAAGGAATCGACACATGAACACCCACTGTGTAACTTCAGGTTAGGCAGAAATGGGAAAAAGCAAAGGCAGAGGCTCCTGTTTCCATGGTTCACTGTAACAGTAGTGTTTCAGAGAAAGCCCTGCTGTCAAGGACATCGGAGCATGTCCTGGATGGAGACAAGGCAGGAGCCAAAGGGAGATCTGGAGGTGGAACATTTAAAGCAGGGGAGCAGTGAGCACAGAGGAATCAAGGTGGAAACCTGGCGACTCCATCGGGGCCCCAGTGAGGTCAGCAAGCAGAGAGCGGAAGTTAGTGGGTGAGGGAAAGTCCAGATCTTACAGGGCCAGAGGGCGTGTAAAGGGGTGAGACATCACTGCATGAAACAGCAGCCCTGGGTGGCCTGGGCTTTGCATGTTAGACACCATCTGGCTACCTTGAGACCAGCAGTCTCTAGAAGACATGAATGAATGAGTGAGTGAATGAATGAATGAAAGAATGAGGGGATGAATGAATTAGGAGGCTGGTGGTGACCTGGGCCAGGACAAGAATTCTGAAGTGCTGGGAAATGATAAGATGTGCAGGGGAAATTCACTGACTTGCTGGGTAAAAAGGCAGTGAAGAAAAGAGGAAGCAGGGAGAACTCCCAGGTGTGGGTCTGGGCCATGGTGACAATCGTGGTGCCACTGATCAAGATGAGGGAGACTCAGGCAAGGGCAATTTCAGACTGGGTGGTTTGAGGCTCCCATCACCACATCTTCCTCGTGCGGCAGAGATGTCAAGTAGCTCAGAAGACCTCCTGCACTGAGGTTAAACACGGAATCATTACTGATTAATGGCAGTTGAAGCCTGGGATATGAAATCATCTAAAGAAAAGAGTAGAACCCCAAGATTGAGTCCCATTACTTCCCGATATTCAGAGGCTAGATTCTTGCACCCAGGAGGCTGAGGCAGAATCATCACTGCAAATGCCAGGCCAACTTGAGCTACATAGTGAGTTCAAGGCCAGCCTGGATCATATACACACCTGTATCAAAAACCAAAGGAAAAAAATGCATTCCAGAGGTTCACTTCTTAGCCAAAGAACAGAAAATGCATCCAGTAAGGTGAGGGAGGACAGGGGGTGTGCCACGGAAACCATGCGCTGAAGGAAAGAGGGAATTACGGACCAGTTAAAACCATGGTCACTTAAGGAAGCCTTACAATTAATCAGCCTCAGACTGAATACCCACCTACTTTTGTTTTTTCAAACAGATGCAAAATCTGAAATTAAGAGAAGCCAATTAACTCTCCTAATATCACACAGCTAATGAGTGCTATCGATGGGACTTGCGAAGGTGCTACCTGATTAAAATGATCATCACTTCCACATTTTCAAAGCGAGTGTGGGCATTAAATGCAGAGATGAGAGCTATTACAAAACTGTCCTGAGAGAAAATCTTGGTAAGACTGATCACCACACCTGGAATCTCATCTATTAGAGAAAGACATGAGCATCTAACAATTAAAAGTTGCATTTTGGTGGAAAAACATAAATTTGTAAAGATGCTAGTTCTTACTACAATTCATCTGTATTGTCAATTTTGCAGCACCTTTTGTCACCGTATCTTTGTAACATTGATATAAATTTTTATTCTGTCTCCCTCTGAAATCGTTAGCATGTTGTGTAGGTTGACACTGTCCTGTGTGCTCCCAGCTCGGTGACAAACACTGGGGCAGCCCCATGTCCTGCACCGTGAGCAAGAATTTGCATAATCTAAATTTGCACACGGCTGCTGCCAAGCCTTGTTTTATGCAAGGTAACCAAAGCTGAGAAACCTTTTGGTACACGGTCCCTTTGCAAGCGCCTAACACCATTAAAATTTGGCAGCGAAGAGCTGCCATATGGAGAGACAATGCCTACCACTCCACGATGCAAAAATCATGAAATGAATCACAGAGATGCTCTTTGTCTACCTACAAAGTTTAGTTTGTTACTTAGGTTAAAGCTTTGAGCAGCAGTTTATCAGGAAACCTCTCAGAATAAATTCCTCAACTGGAGAGGGTATCACACCAATGTGACTTGAGTTAAAAAGTTTCCAGTGTGAGATTTGGGTAAACAAAAACAACAATGAAAACTCCACGAATGCCTCTAAATCTCTGTGGTTTCCCACGGTCAAAAAAGTTTTTATAAAAATGTGTGTCATCGCACTGTCCAAGGAGACCACATAAAATGTTCAGTGCTGATGCATACAAGTGTAAGTTCATGGCCAAAATTAGCAGAAGAAAGTAAAATCTGTCGCAGGCAAGCAAACGTATGATATGGACACGTGTTCATTTGTATACGAATGTACTTTATTCACTTTTCGAGAAGGCACAATATCCATGAGACGACGATTGATGAAGACTCAGTGAATCTTAGGCTTGGAATCCTGAAACGCGCGTGGTCCAGGTTCACAGAAAGCCAAACCTCTATTCCAGTGGATGTCGAGTAGGGAATACAGATGGAAACGAGGAAGATGGTCAGGCTTAATTTAGTTAATACTGAATATTTCTAATAACAGAGAAGAGAGATAAGCTTATGATTTCATAAGGCAGCACATCCTATATTTATGTTAAATCTCCTTTCCTATAATTGCATCCACAGAATAAGACTCCTCCTGTTCTACGTGAGGACCTTCTACTCCCAACGGCAGTTTATCCTGTCTGCAGTTGAGCTACTTCTGCTCTCCCTTCCAGCTCTGGAAGTCCATCGTGTCTGGGCTGGGCTGAGTCCTGTCCTAGAGTCTTCTATGCCGGAGCCACAGAGCCCAGGGTGTGCGTCCTGGTGGTGCAAGACCCAGCTGTCCAGCATGAGCTTCTCACCACTAAAGGAGCCCAGGAAAGTGGAAGGGAGGAGAACGAAAACCAACTTGCAGAGCTCAGAGCCTGTAACACACGCTGAAGCTGTCCTGATGGTTTTAAAATCCCTGCTACAAATAAATCTTGAGGCCCAGTGAATTCCCTTCCTTGGCTTCTACAAGCTACTCCAGGGCTCTGGTTCAACTGTAGCTACAGCGTGTGGTCAAGTGCATCCTCATGGACTTCAAGCAGTGGTCATAAGATGGAGCGCCCCACACCACTAACCAGGCACTGTCGTCTGCCCTGAGAGCTGCTACGCAGCTGCAGAAGCCCCTGAGCCATGTGTGTCCTGCAGGTCTCAACGGTCTGTCCATCTACAGAAGCAGCACCGGAGGAAGTGGACAGGAAAGGGGCTCTGTTCTCTTTTCTCTCCGATGCACTGGGCTGTAGTAAGAACTGAAGGGGAGGAAGGTGGGGCCTGGGACCATAGGAAAGGGCAGAATAAGGAGTCCAGGAAGGCAAGTAAAAAGTAAAAAAAACGTTTGTCACCATATACCTACACTTGGCATGAACAGACATGGCCAAATCCAGCTCATTAGAGGACGAGCCCAGGGAACAGGTGACAAATTCTCTGGAGTCCTCTAATAGACTTTCCTAGGCAATCACGGCCCTAGGATCTGCCATCTGTGGGCCCTGCATGGCGCCAGCTCCTGGCCTTGCTGTTTCCATGCGTTATCTTGCTAATTCCTTGGCTGAGGCATCTTTGGGGTGTGCTGGGAGGAATCAAAAGACTGCTGGCGATTCCCAGGGGCCTCACAGAAGGGAGCGCAGCTTCGGGGGCGATGGTGAAAGATGATGCTTTGGAGGCTGCCAAGAGTGAATTCAGGGAGGAGGAAGACGGCTCCTCCAGACCAGAGGACTTTGTCATCGAGCTCCTCGGGCTGCGAGGGAAAATTACAGCCAAACGCTGGTGACAATCAAGCACTTGGCACAAACAAAAATCTAAAATATGCATCTCTATTTATTTGTACTGAAAAATATTCATAATGAAAATCAGGAGGCATTTTTTCAGAAAAATCTAAAAGAAAATAAGTAAAAATAAGGACCACACTGCAACCGTGGTGCTAAAGTAACTGGTCAGTATTCTCGAGTCTAATCCAGAGTTATGACTTAGAAACAAATTTTTGGTCAAGGTTAGCCCTCATTAAAGACATTAGGTGTTTATTAGAAACAACCACAACACAACATGCTATATTTTACAAAAGTAGTAGCAAGGGAAGTATATAAAAGGACTTAAACATTTCAAGAAAACAAACAAAAGACTCGTGCCCTCACAGTTTTTAGCATGTATTATAAAGAGATTAATTTATACTATAAAATTTATTATAAATTAAATAAGAAAGAGGAATGAAGTAAAAAAATAATGAATTCAAGAAGAAAAACATTAAAAATATAGCAAAGGGGGATCTTTTAACCAATATTTATCACAATCCAAGATGTAATAATTAGCTGGAAATAAAATGAATTCTGCTCTTTTTTGTGGAACCTCAGTGTTTCCAACACCTTGTTTGATGTGTGCAGTTTTTCTTTACTTTGCTTTTTAAATCTTTCTCTTTGTTTATAGACATGGAAGAGCAAAAAGAAATAATTCTGACAAGTTTTGAATCTCTATATTTTCTTCTAAAATCTACCATTCATAGACCAAAGACAGCCTCACAATCTTGAACTCGTCGTTGTAGACAGAAAGCTTCTGATGCACTTTTTTTTATCGTGTACAACTTGTGTTTTAGGAACATCTGTGTTCACACTATAGACCAAAATCAACAGAAATACTATCATGAATACCTGAGCAAAACTCAGTGAAAGATACAGTGGGCGAACACTGTGGTCGGCTCAGCAGTGATTACCAACTCATGCTCCAAATTCACTATAAAATGAAAATCAATATTTCCACAAGTTCCTGCAACATAAAAGATAACCTTCATTGATTTTTCCAGACTTAGGCCTCTCTGATAAAATCTAATATAAATTTTCAACCATGAGGATTTAGATCAGAGCAGGGGTGATAAGTCCTGCACATCTCTTAAGAGGTGGAGAATTTTTTTTTAAAGTGCACGTTCATACTATTTATAATTTGCCCTGTGCAAGTGAAAGCCTTTTCCACCAGTGCTATCAGGAATCTCTTCTAATTTTTATTACTGTGAGGCTAAAGCCTGTTCCAGATAATTTGGAAATTTCAGGGGCGTTGTGATAGGGCTGATGGTGCAGCCCTAGCTGACTTGAGAAAGGGGCTAACCGGTAATAGGCTCCATGGCTGGGCTGATTAAATGTTGCCATAGATGAAAGGCCTGCCATTGCCGCAATAAATTAACCAATCACACAAATCCCAAGTCAGTGCTAATCCTGCCTTGATACTCTGATCCTCTGATCAGCTCAAGGAGGTAAAGAAACTGGCTTGTGACGCTTGGTGCTCTAACCCTGGATTTCATGTACACAACGGGCTAATGATATCTTGCTGACCAGTTCAATGGGATGAACTCCTCTCCCAACCCTTAGGGAACACCACGGCCTTCTGAGAAAAAAAAAAAATAGAAAGAAAGAAGGAGAGAAAAAAAGACAAAAAGAAAGGGAAGAGAAATGCTGATGAGCACAAAAGAGGTTCTGTGTTTCACTAGGAAACTGGAGGCAAGCTCTCCAGCACTTGTTAACTCAAATACTTGTGCAGCCAGGACCAGCAAGGGTCATGTTTTGTATCGTTTAGGTGTGGATAATGAATTACAAAGGAAGAGGATCAAGTAGAAGTGGGGGTGAGAAGAAAAGCCATCTGTGAGAGGGGCACTGCAAGAGAGCAATGTGGCCTTTTTTATTATTTTGTCTTTGGCACAATTTCGAAGCAGCTCCACGGTGAATATTCTGGATTTTTGTAGATCCACATTTTGAAGCCATGCATTGTGTTACAGGCACTGTGTTCCACAGCAGTGTCAGCACGATTCGAATCTGCTTTAGGAAGGGACTCGTTTCATCAATTACCAGGTCTGGCCACGCGTGGCATCTCCCGTTAATTATGCGAGGGCCACCTCTGTGACTGAGCTCTGAAACTGAGGCTGCGCTGGATGCGGTAGTGGACTCCATAATTGGGGAAAGTTTTTTTGTATATAGTAATTGGTTGCTAGAAGGAAGAAGGCTCTAGGGTTTTCCTCCGCAGTTTTACATACAAGGAGTTTTTGAAAGGACTTCATTATCTTTCTTGGTCAGTCCCAAGAAATTAAAACTAATTCTTCTATCTGGGAGAGGTAGGAATAAAGAGGGAGATGTAGAAAAATCAGCATTTTGGAAATGCAACTGGAGTTTATTTCATAAGAGAAGCTGTGAGGTGCAAGGAGATAGTCCTACGAGAATCTACGAAGGGAGATGAAAGGAAGAATCGATCATTTTTCCAAATGTGAATTTTAAAGATCACCTATGTGGTTGGTGAAATTTAATCACATTTATGCAATTTGATGAAAGAAATCTAAGAGATGGCGATTACAATTTGGCAAGTGGATATTCTAAGTCCAAAATGTATTCCTTGCTATAGATAAAAAGCCCTTTATTAAAAACAAAAACAAACAAACAAACAAACAAACAAAAAAACAGCTGTCATTCAGGTCAGTTCTCCATCCTATAAAACTTCCCGGATTGTAACTGCCTTGTCACCTCCCTCCTCCCTTATTTCCACGATGACCGTCGGTGTCCTGCAGCCTTGCGAAGTGACCTCGCCCATGGCAGCCCTGCCCACTGCCGGACCAGTCGGAGCAGCCGGCGTGGAGCGGGCCTTGTGGGAATTAATTAGTCAGAACACGAGACGCAAGGCTCACTCCCTGCCAGGCGTGCGGGCCAGCCCTAGAGTAGCACAGCTATTTCTGACCAGAAGAAAAAAAAGAAGAAAAAGAAGTAAGGAAAAAAAGAACTTTGATTTCAAAGAACAACAGATGTTGTAACAGCCCAAAGAGGGACTGAAGTAAGTTTTCTGCAGCAGAACAACAGGGCAGGAAAGAACTTAAATAATGACCTTGCGCAGAATGGAATCCTTTTGCATTCTCATCTGATGTCTTGCACCTGCAATATCTACTCCGATTTTATATTTATCCTTGTTAATGGTCTTATATAATGTAGTTAGAGTGCACCAGCGCTGCTAGGAATTTGATTCTCTACCATTCCCCAGTGAAAGACACGATTCATAAGGAAAATTAAATAGGAGACCGTTTAACATGCTGCATTACATGGAGATTTTCTCACTAACTTAGGCAAAGGAAAACTCAAATATGTTTTATGTGGGAGTTTTATTACTAAATTAAGATGGGCTGATAGCACTATCATCATTATAATATTTTTCTACATCAAATAGGACAAACAAGGAAAACAAATTGGAATGGCTTAAATTTATGAGAAAACATAATTGTTCTCTGCGCTTTTCAAGGATTGCTCTTAGTTTTAATAAGAAACTACATGGAGTGGGTTTCCTCTACAGCCAAGGGGATGTACGTGGCATGGTCATGGGCCAGACTCACAGGTGGCCACCGGCCTAGGGCAGGTCTCCTTCACTTCTTCACATACAGCCTTATAGCCACCAAGTACTGGAGACCTATCATCCCCCCGCCCTGACTTTTAATAAGTGGAAATATTTCAGCATTTGACATTTTTACACGTTATGTAAATTTCCAAGCTAATGAGAAAGAGAAAACAAACCAACATTTCAAAAGCTGGCCAATCCAGGCTACCCCGAGATTCCTTCCTGGCTTTCAGGGATGTTACGCAGAGCACAGGCATCACAGGGGCCTAACATTCAGTTTCACCCAAACCTAAGCCTCTGTTAGGCCTTTCTTGTATGCTGGTGCACAGTAACATGCAGCTGTCAGACCAAAGAAGAATCTATGGAAATGGAAACAAATACGTAAGCCTGAAAAATTATTTCAATGTACAATTCCATCTCTGCTTTGTAATGAAACTCCGCTGTGTAATAGAAGAGCTGGCAGTGTCACCTTTTGGAGTAGAGAAGCAGGGAGAGACGGAGGGAGGTGACTGTCCCTTTCTTGGGGGTTATGTGCTGATACCCACCATTCATACTCACTCCACTGAGCGTTCAGAGATAAGGGGCCCCAGACCCTCCCCATGGCTGCATCTTCGCGGGAACCTCATAATCATTGTTTAAAAAGCAGACACAACTCTGCTACCCAGAGACCTCCGTGCCTACTGTGACTGGTCTCCTATGACGATCAGAGGGCAGTTAAATTCTCACAGGAAACAAATCCCTTAACAGTGGTGAGCTGTTTTCTCACTACGGACATGTGGGTTTGGACCCCAGACTGTGCTGACTTCCACAAGCGTTGGGGGCAGTTCTTTCAGGGAGGCGGCGCCCCTCCTGCCCTGACTGCAGGGGTGACCGAGGTGGAAACGCGCCACCCTCACCACGCCAGGGTGCAGCTCTCTCCCTTCTCCCTTCCCTCCTGCTTCCTTTCCCTTTGGAAATCAGAATGTAAGAAACCCCTGTCCTTCTTCTTTGATGTTTTTATTTGTCTTGTTGTCTCTCCTGGTGACTTTCTCTTCACTCATTTTTATTCCTTTTAACCTGACTAGACCAGACCCGAGAAGACCAGGGCCCCAAGCACGTTTCCAGTGATGTGATTTCCAACCTGCCCTTTCAATCCAAGTGGGTACCACCATCCGTGGTGATTAGGGTGCACAGAGCCAGCAGCAGCCAAATCCCTAAACATTTCACCCATTTTCCTCCTCTTTTTTGCTTTCTTTCCTTTCAGATAAAAGTAGGATTGCTAATTTTGTTTCCTTTGTCTCCTCACTTGATTGATGTGGTTTTAAAATATTCTTTGATTCTACATGATACTGGAGTCAATTATAAGATACGAACCTTACATGGTTCTCTTTTGGGATTTAATTACGAGGACTGCATAGATTAAAATCCTGTTAGGAGAAACAGGTGCCTGGCCATGGGATTAAAATCAGTAAGAAAGATGGTCAGCGCCATAAAGAAAACTGGCAGAAATATTGGGAGCAAAATATTTAATGTTCTCTATTCACTGAATAAAAATAAAACCCAGCGTCATTAGCTTGGCCTGGGAAGTTCCCATGCCCTACATACATCCTCGTTGGCTACGTCTCACCCCACATGGCTTGTGCTTGCCCCAAACATCCTTGTTTCCTATTTTCATGTCTTTCCACGTGCAGTTGTTTCTTCTTAGAATTTACATTCCTAATCACTGTCTAAGGGAATCGGCCTTCAGAGCTTTTCTTAAAATTGCCCTCTGGATGCCTTCCACGGTGCCTGGCACAGTCAGGTCCATTTGCACCATGCCCTGCGGATGCTGCTGGTCATGTGGGGCCGGGGCCGGGCCAGCGCTCCCATGTCCCGCTGGTGACTCCTCCACGAGCACACCCCGGAGTGCTCATCGGGGGTCCCTCCTGTCCCATCTGGTAAGAGACGTGGCTGAGGCCAGACTGATGGGCCCTCCCTCCCTGGACTGAAACCCTGCAAAAAGGAAGAGACTGACCAGCCCTCCTCAGGCCCACTCTGCCCATGAAGGTGGCGCTGAGACCGCACTGTGGTTCCCACCATCATGCATGCCCATCTGGACCCTCCGATGGCTCGGTACCACCCGTGCTAAATGCAGCTCCTGACCTCCTACCTGTGCGGTGCAGGCCCTCACCTCCTCGCCATGAACTCTGTGTTTGCCTACGTTAGTCAGAGGTTATTTCTACTGCTTATTGTTTAAAAGAAACAATTTCTTGTGTAACTCTCCTCAGAAACCTTGGAATATGACAGTCCTATGCTTCTGCAGCTCACTCTCTCTTGGGGTGACCTCTCTGGGGACAGAGACCAAACCCAAATCATGGGTACACACATCCTCAGACCTCTGCCCAGGGCCTGGCTGCCAAGTTTCTCGTGAAGGCAATCAGGGAGTCGCAACCAACAGCAGTGTGAGGCGCTGTTGTTAAGTGGCAGTCAGGGAGGTGGCACAAAAAACGCAGTGGTCAGAGCTGTGACGTCAGACCTGAGCTCGGATCTGCGACTGCGCTTTCCTTAGCCAAGGATTTCTTGAGAAGTGACTTGGTTTCCTCATACGCAGAATGGAAAAACAACAATCGTTTCCCAGAGCCATGGAAACAGGAAACAACAATACCCGAAGCTCAGTTCCTCGAACTGAAAATATTAGCTATTGATATGTAGGTTATTAACAAATATACCTGCACATTAGAATCATGAGCCCACACACTTCACAACTGAGGAGACTGAAAGAATATACTCTTAACTCTTTAAAAACTGTCACTTAATAACGTTACCATACTAAAGCAAAGTACGATCTTTGTTTTGAAAGGTCTGATCAAGTTAAAATGCATTGCGTCAACCTTTTGGTGTGGAGAATCATACATAAAAATTGATTTTTTGGCATCTCGGCTCGGTGCTCCACCCAAGCGCAGACATGAAGCCCAGAAAGAGGTACTTTCCCGAAATGAGACAGCGAGAAGCCCAAGAGCCCCGCAGGAGCCGCGAAGGGCTGAGTTAAAAGCGTCACCCAGGCGTTTTAGTTGAAAGATGTCTGTAGAGCTCTGACTGCATTCTTTGTCAATGAACAAGGTAATCAAAATTTACAGTTTTGATTACAACAACCCTGGAGCCCCTGGAGTATCGTCAGTGAAACCCAGGAGCAGTTTGAATACCTAGGAGCCGGGCTGCATTATGGCGAGGTCAGCTGCGGAGCACGGTCGGGACTCCAGGCCGCAATGGCTCCACGTGGAGCCAGAGAGCCCGTGTGTAATGAACTCTCCCGTGACGATGCCTTTGCTCTTCACAGGGCTAATGTAGACTGACAGTCGTTCAGCTTTCAGGGAATTTTCTACTTGAAAAGCCATGATTTTTTGGCAACTATGATTAAGATCTACATATTCAAGGAAAGTACTGGCTCGGCCAACAAAGTTGTGTGTGTGTGTGTGTGTAATACATTAATGCAACTCCCAGCAAGTCTGTAGTCCTTGACTTGTGCACAAAGATATTTCCTTTTCCCCCTTGCAATGGATACTCACTGAAGAGAAACTGGCATTACCTCACATGGTAATAAGATGACTCTAAATGAGGCATCTGAGGACAGAAACATTAGAAATTGGGACAGCTGTGGACAGCAGATTTGGGACACTGGTATCATGTATGTAACAAATCTTTATTAATAAGTACATTAAATCCCATATTTTTCATTTATAACTGCTGCATAATTTCCTGTTAACACTTCATGTAAATTCCAGATAAGGTAATAATTTTTTTTCAGAATTCTATTTCTGTTTCATTATATGTTCTATACTCTGCCCCACAGGTCAGTTGTATGATTGAAGCATTATGCCTCATTAAAATTCCACTAGTTAAAACATGGAGAAAGAATTTGGGTAATTCTTCTCTCCATTTCTCGAATTAACCATTCCGAGACATTCCTGGGCTCCCGAGCCTCCTAACTTATGTACACAAATACACTCGCATCTACACCACTAACAAGTCCTTAAATATACACATATATGAGAAGCATATGTAGCCGAGACCGACGCTGGTCCAGGGTCTCCATGTCCTGAACAGAAAGCTCTTATCTTTCTTTTGCTCCAGTGGCTGAAAATCCTTGCCCTACCGCCTCCCAGTTCAGTATTTCTAGCTAGCAGCTGCTATCAGAAACCTAAATAACAAAAATATGCAAACTTGCACACTAATTCCCTTTGGAGATAGATCTTGGCTGCAGCCCTGTCATAAATCAGAGAATTTCGATATGGAATGAGGCAAGCAGCTCTAATCATTTCTGCATTTCAAATTGGATCACTGGCTCAATCACTGGGCTTTTTTAAACTGCTTGCCTAAGAGCAAATGTGAGGCAGGAGATAATTCTGAAGACATCTCTTCTTTTGTGGCCGTAGAACTCTTTTAACTGTTTCAAGACTGAAGGCCCCATTTCAGCGATAATAGCACAAATCTGGTGAGAGAGATATGGATCCTTCAAGACATCTTCCTCCTCTTTCAACTCACAGAATTCCATCAATATCTGCATATATTATATATATTAATATATGTGTGTGCACATGGGTTTTGTGTGTCTAAAAAGGAAAGTGAGAAAAAAATAAGGGAAACATCTGACATATATCCACAGTCTATTTATCCGTAGAATTTCCTGTTTTTGACACAAGACAGGTTTCAATTGCTCTAGGAGATAGCTAACATTTTTAAACTGGGAAAATGTATTTCAAATCAAATGAAACTGCACCAAAATGGGAAGGACTCTGGCGTTTGAAGGACGGTCTACCCATCTGGCAACCTTCAAGCGTCAGATGAGAACTACGAAGGCCCTCTAACCTGCCCAGCTGATTTCTGAATTCTTACTCTGATTGCATTTTTATATTCTCACATCTCAGATAACCCTTTCAAAACAATGAATCGGGGGAAGGGGGAAAAAGAGGAAAAAAGCTTTGCAGGCAATTACCGAGAGCAAAGAATCCTCTTGACCTTTTGATATTTTTGCTTTGAGTCTCCCTTCTTCCTTATCCAAACGATACTAAAGTCTTGTTGCTGGTTTCCTGTGCTACTCCAGGGCCTTGAAATGGAATTCGGCTCTAGATTTCAGAGGGTTTTTCCGATGCCTTATAGGCTTAATAGCGATCTGATGAAATATGAAAGCTAAGCTGTTTGTGTTCTGAAAACAGAATGAAAATGTTTATCAAATTTTTCCTTTACACATTAATAAACAAAATCACTCGGATGTATCGGGTGCTTATTTTCTGTTCTATTTTCACCTTTTAATGATTGATATTGTATTTTACTTCTGGGGACTAGGATATTGAATTTACCATTTCCTCATTATTAATTTTGTGGATTGGGAGAATGTTGATACCATGCTGATACAGGTGTTGGAGGACTTTAATAACACTACTTCCATTCTTACGGCAATCTAATAAACAATGCTATTACTGGGTATTTCATGTACAGCTTTATAAATTTCATTTCCACTCAGCAACATAAATAAGAGTGTTTTTGCTGCATTCTTTCAGATTCATTAAGATAACCCAATTTCCAAAGCTTATCAAGTAACATAAAACACAAAAACCCTTAAATAAATTTTTCATAATGTGACATTTCAGCATTAATGATTTTTCTGATGTACAAGCTTTGAACTGTATTAAATACTCAAGATAATAACATTTTCCCAACATGCTGATTAAACGCTATATTTATACTTTAATCCATGTAAGGTCCATGGTAATAAGAATAAAATCTTACATTTTTAAAAACAATTAGATCCACAGTCAATAACTACATTTTTGACAAAAAAGTATCACAAATAAAAATATTTAAGTAACCTAAATTACAAAGCAAAATGATTTCTTCACATTTAGATGTCACTTGTTTTTGTTGTTCTTGCCCCCTCCCCCTTTTGCCAAATAATGAATTCAAAAAAAAAATCCATGGAGTTCTGAGAAGTTGTGAAATTTTAATCTCATGAATATATAAAGTTTATTGTCTACAACCCAGTTTTTGGCTTTCCCAAAGAGGAAAAACATCAGAATCTGCTCACTGATTCATAGTCTGTACTTATTTTTGTTTTTTCTTTATCTAAGACTGTTCAGCTATGGCTTTGAGCTTTAGTGGGAGTTTAGTCTTAAAACTGAAGCTATTTTAAGAGAACAGGGGTGACTGTTACCCCACAAACTTATCTGCCCACAGCTGATAAATACTTATAATAACCCTGCATTATCCCTCTAATCCCTCCTATTTTTGTTTTGTTGGATGGGCACCAAACTACTAATACTATAGAAGACCTGTCCATGAACTCTTTCAACTCCGGTGTTCGTATTCCTGAAGCTCACTGTGGACTGGTTGAAAAGTTAGGTACACTTCCACATTTTCTCTCTCTCTCTCTCTCCACACACACACACATACTTTCCCTTATATTTTCACATGAAGGCAACGTTCCAATCTTGCAGACCACATCAATTATAGGGGACTCTTGAAGTTTTGAATAAAACATTTCTCTTCAAATTAAATCTCCAACTCAACAACACCCTGTCCATATCTATAGCCCCCCCCTCCACATTTATAGTGGCTTGAAATAAAACAATACAGAATCTTAAGAATAAAACAAACACATCATTTTTAATGCCTGTGTGACTCCAAACAGGCACACTGGTGGCAAGTGACTGCACACTGCCTGCTGTCGGACACATTGGCATTTGCCCTGAATATTACTATCATCTCGCGTAGGTCTCCTATCTGCAGTAGAAGACAGGGCAACAGTTTCACATGGCTGAAATACACCAGAGGGAATGTCTTGGCTTCAGCGCGTCACAGTAACTTCACTGGCAACTGAATTAAAATGGGACTCTTCAGAGACAAGAAGTCTGCCCTCCCCGGCAGTGCCTGGGACAGACTTCGCAGGCCAGGGTCATGTGGGAGCCCCAGCCTCACTCAACAGGAAACCAAGGGAGAATAATAAAAGTGCAGCTGTTTCAAAAAGGAGGGAGGAAGTGGCACCGTTGGAAACAAAAGGGACCGGAAGGTGAATCAAAGAGAAAGAATGAGCAGAGGATCAATGGCAGGTTGGAAACCAGAAAAACAGCAAGGAAGCAAGTGATGTGTTTGTGAAGGGAAAATCCAAAACTAAGCAAATAGTAGAGGCAGCACGGTGAACTATGGTCTATTTAAACAAAAGCAAGTACAATTTTATGGTGATCTAAGTAACATGGCAAACATCTAAACATTCCCCCCCTCCTAAATTCAATCCCCATATTAAGCAAATCCCTAATTTTTCATAACCTTAGGTTTTGTTGCGCTTTGTTGGCAAAGTAGCTTGCATCGCAAAAGTTATTTTTTCTGACTCTATATAAACACAGCCATATGGCTTGTAGACACTGCCAAGGTGGTTTCCTGTGAAGCTTAAGGAAATTCTTCTATGGACTTAATAAAGTCTTGGGGATCCATGAGAGAGTTTGGGACCTTCACTTTCGGTTCACTGCTTCTGATAGTGAAACCACGACCCAGTGACAGTCTGCTAGACTTCAACGGCACAGGAGATTCTGCCATGCATGTCGACTACGCGTGACAGGAGGAGGGGAAGAACAGGAGCAGCGCAGCCTGCTTTGTGGCGTCTGCTTCGAGGTCCAGTAGGGTTTCTCTCGCCCTCTAATGGGATTTCACCTCTCAAGTGACTCTCCAGTTTAACTGCTTTGTACCTTTTTGGTGTTGAGCTATTCAGGGTTTAAAACCAGAGGGGTGAGCGATCCTCAGATGGTGTTCAAGTGTGTCCCATGGGGTGGGCATTCCCCTGCCCTCAGCCGCGACCGCGTCCTCATTAGGTCAGAGAAGAGCACCAAGCCCACCCATCATAGGCTGCCACCTAAACATGCCCGCTGACTGGCCTGACATACATCCTCACTCTAGGAATTTAGTAAAAGACTATCTTAAATGGCATCCTGCCTGTGCGGAGGCAGTGTGGTTAATCTTTGACAAAAGAGCATTCACCTGTCAACAAAACAAATACCTAATGGAAGGCCCTACTGCAGAAGAACAAAGTAGGCCATTCAAGCTGCCAATAGAAAGGAAATTTAGACAAGATTGAAAGTTCGATCCCAGCATCATCATTTCCAGTGAGATAGTCCAACTAAAATCGCTACTCCCCAGCAGCCCGAAACCGGGCTACCCAAGGCCCCAGAGGGCGAGCACAGAGGGGCTGGTGTGATGGACTAAGGTCAAAATACTCTTTCTTTATTTTGGCATGATTTTTTCATATAAAACATGTTTTGAAAATTATTGTGAAAAAATTATTGGGAGGAAAAAAAGTAATTTTGATCTTCAAATTACTCCACTTCCTTTACATTTACCAAAATTTTTCTTTTCCTTTTCCACACCATGTATCATTAAGTAATCATGCATTCCGGTCTTTCCCCTATGCACGTAAGCAGATGAAACCTCAGGGATAACACATCTCATGCGTTTTAATCCAGTTCTCTCTTCCTTATATATTTTGTAAGATCTGATGCTTAAAATCCAACCAACATTTCAGTTTACTCCAAATGTATTTATTGTCATCAAATATGAATTGCCTACACCAAAGTTAGTAGATTTAACATGTCATGGGGTGGCCTCATGTTTTCATAATCTTCACTACTAGTGTCTTAAAATGTTCTGTATGGACGTTCCCAACTGAGGAAGATTTGTTCCCCAAATGGCAGCTGGCACATGTCCGGAGAAGACACTGACCCGCACCCAGGGGCTGCTGCTGTCATCTACCCAGCAAGGGTCCAGGGTGCTGCTGAATGCTCCCCGAGGAGCGCGGAGGGCTGCACACGAAGAACGTGGTACATGGGAGTACCGATGAACCGCCGCAACGCTCGGTCATCCCTGTTAACCTAGCCATGGTCTCCAGCTTAAAATTTATAACCCTGTGGAATAGTTTCATTGCTATTCATGCTTTATAGACACCCTTCACATTGGAACCGGAAAGAGACCTGTCCACAATTAATTTTTGGACTAATTAGGGGCGGGAAGAATTTTCACCATGTGCCACGTGTTCTGGGATTTTACAATAGAAAACAAGCATTTGGTATGCATTCTCATGCAGAAAGCATTTTGACTGTTTTGATGTTAATTTAATATGTCCACGGCTTCAATTTTGTAATAAAGTACAGTTCTTCTGCGCGTTTTCAAAAGTTTTACACTGGGGTTTTCTGATGTGTCATCTTCACTTTTATTCCACACAGATGCCATTTACCTACGAGTGCTAAACCCAAAGGTTGCGTCTCATATAGAATGCTTAAAGTAAATTTGGTTAAGTCTTTAATTAGGTGATCACCTCTATGAAGGTAGGGCTATTTCCCTATTTCCTATGTACGCTTAAAAAAAACCTTATATACACACAGGTACACACCTGTAGTGGCCTAAAACATAAATACTTTAGATAATGTGGTCATAATTTTTTAAATATGCTTTTCTATTCCATCTAAATAAAAAGATCCAGCCAAATTCAGTTGTATATATGTCTCTTAAAAATTTTAAGTGCTGGGGATTAAAAAGTTGGGGAAGCATTGGCTATTTCTAGTGCTAATCTGTTCTGGCAACCTTTGGAGGAAATATACCATTGGCGAGTCAAAACAAAATAAAGCACTGCATGGAAATAATCTTCCACAGAGTTTGAAGTAAACTAGCCCTACGATTTAGGACTCACGAACATATTTTAAAGCAGGCTGAAGAGTTATTTCATCATTATTAGATAGCTCAGCAGTTCTTAAAGTTTACTGTGTTCTCCTTTGCCTGCCACGGCCTTTGCACTTTAATTATGTGCCCCATTTCCCCCAAACACGTGCACATACACGTGTGAACACACACATGTACACACACGTGCACACACACGTGCACACAAGCACCCTGATTCCTCCCAACTCACAGATGCACTTGCGCTAATTTATCCTACATTTCTCAGGCCTTTTCTTAGGTCTCATTTCTATTTTTTTTTTAATTTTTATTTTTATTAGTACGTGTTTGCAGTACATAATGATTACACTCATGGTGGGGAGCTGGTGCGCGTACATCACACTTCTTAGTTCTTCCCTCCCCTTCTTCCTCCTCCCTCCACCTGTTGGTCCCCTTCCCATCTGCAAAAGATCTATCTCCCAGTTTCCTATCATCTGTCTTTTATTGTGCTCTTTAATTTATTTATACATTGGCTTTCTCACATAAAAGAAACCATGCAATATTTAAGCTATTATGCTAGATTTATTTCATTTACCATCATGGTCTCAAGGTGCATCCATTAACCACTACAACATATGTGAGGCCCTCTTCTAGAATTCTGCTTTACTGTATTCCTGCTTTCTACCACGTATAGTTCTATTGCCAATGGCCTGCTATCCGGTATTGCTCCTTTTTTTGCATGTATTCCACTAGAGCATAATAATCTCCAGGACAACACAACGTCGACCTCAAAGGCACTGAAGTACTGTGGTGCCTACGACTTGGCCTGGTACTCCCTGAGCTAATAACAAGTGTTCATTAAATTAATGCCTACAGTAAAAGAAGAAAATAAAATACAAAAACAGTCACCTTCTACAAGAGTGCTTCAACTCAGAATGCATGCAGAATGTGAACAATTATGAATTTATTTTTATGTATTTATTTTGGTACCGGCAATCGAACTCAGGACCTTGCGCTTGCTGGGCAGGCGCTGTGATGCTGAGTTATATTCCCGGCCCCACAATGATGAATTTAAAGCAATGAGTCAAGGTTGAGGTGATTTGGAGATCTACAACCTTCAGGAAGAAACCGGAAAGTTCTGAGTGCTAATACCAACTGTGTAAAAGAAAAACACAGACATAAAAAAAGCCAAACCACAGACTTGAGAGATCCATGTACTATTATTCACCACAGCTCCTCGGTATTTCTTTCACTGAGAAACTACATGCATGATGCCTGGTGTGAAAATTTAAAGAAAAGCAATGTTAAGATTTAATTCTCTATATAAGTCAGATCTTATGCAAATAATATTAAATAGTTGGTAATATATGACAGTTGCAAAGTGAAGCATGATTTTATCTGGATTAAATCCCAATGCGTCCCTGTCCTAAATCATGGGCAATATTATTTATTCAATCATGTTCCTCCTTCCCAAAAAGGGCCATTTGCTTCAAGTTGAAATTGATAAGAAGGAGAGAGAACACAGCCGCCATTCCAGTTTTTACAGACGTAGGTCCTTATCATAACCGATGTCCTACCTTTCGAGACAGAAACATAGAGTCCGGATTAGCAGTCCTATTATCTAAAGTGGTGTTTGCATGTAACTGATCACCCCAACTTGAGCGGGAAGATAGAGACTGCTGTCAGGTACCTTGTATTGTTCAAGACATTGTCCAGACGAGTTCCCCGTCCCTTATCGGGGGGTTTTATCGGGCTTCACATGATAAGGGCTGCTACCACTTGCCAAGTTGGAATTTTTGCAAAATTCTTTAATTTTCTGTTGTTAATCCATCAAACACAAACACATGAAGACTTATTCTACAAGAAGAAATGACTTGTTGGACTTTGAAGAACTGGGCAGAGCAGAGTGGGAGAAACAGGTCGTCTTCAGTTTAAGTTAGTTTCAAACCAGGCTACTTTGGGCTTTGACACAGGGGAAGAAGAAACCTGTGCCCAGGCTGAATTCATCACTCAAATCCACAACTATGAGGAAGAAGAATACTTTCTTTAAAGTATTATTTCTTGTTTTTGTTAGAATAGCTATAATAAAATACATTCTGTTGGGATATAAATAAAGGCTTAATTTGAAAAGCTTTAGGAAAAGTTAAAGTAAAAATTTAAAAGAGAATTAATAATGCTATCTGTCCACAATTAACCTTTAAAAACATTTAACCTAGCCAACTATGTTATTTTTGTTAGAGTACACCCATAATGTGTATTATAATGTAGGCATTCCCAAGATTTAAAAAAATAATAATTCTACCTTTGTATAGTTATTTCAGGCAGCAAAATGGCTAAAATATAATTCAAGTTCTTTTCCAAAAAAAAAAGTAACACTAAGCAAAATAAAAAGAAAAGAAAAATAAACCTATTTTATTTCATGAGGAGTTTTTAAAGTAAAGGGAAAGCATATTTGTTTAACACCTTCTCATAAACGTTTCAGTCACTGCAGATGACGTTGTCTTATGGGTTTTATGAATACAGGGACTCATTCCAGAGCTGGCTCCAGCATGGATGGCGCTGGCCGGGCTTGGGGCTGTGCGGGCTCCGAGCTGGGCGCTTCCGGGCTTCGCGGGGCAGCTGCTCTCCTTGACCAGGCGCCGTCCGCAAGCCAGCCCTTCCAGGTGGTGTGTGTGTGTGCGTGCGTGCACGTGTGTACGCACATGTGTGCTCACTCCCAGGGCCCTGGGAGGCCACCTTCGTGGACAGAGCTGTGTGCAGCCTTCCTGGCTCTGCGGCCTTGGCCCCTGCCAGCCCCTTTCCGCAGCTCCCATCTGACTACTTGGGAAAAGCCCTTTAGGACTCAGCGGACAGACAGGGAAAATTCCCTTCACCTTCCTGCCAGATGAAAGCTCAGTCTCAAGACCCAGTCGCACAGCTTCGGACAAACACACAAACCAAAGAAACACACCCCTTAGTTTACTCTCAGAAACACATTTCTTATTTGTTGCCTGTGATTTTCTGAGCACATCAGAAAGCGAAAATTTTTCTTAAAGCTTATTTCTCTTTGTAAGCATCTAACGTGAGAAATCAAGGCACCATGGAACATAAAACAATGATGTTTCTTCATACACAAGGATATAGTCCATACTTCATCACCAATAGTGGGGTAAGCCTCCTTATCGATGGGCCCCCACGGACCCTCTTAATCAGAGATTGAAAGTGTTAATAAGAGTGATGTTTTCTATAGTAAACATGTATAGAGTTTTTCTCATCATCCCCCAAACAACATAATATAACAACTATTTACATGGCATTCAAACTGTTAGGTACTGTAAGTAATCTAGAAATCATTTAAAAGTAGGAGGATGTTTATGTATTATATGCAAATACTACATCATTTTTTTAAAAAGGGAGATGAGCATCCGTGGGATTTGGCATCCCTGGGGATCTGGACACAAATCTTTCATAGATACTGAGGGAAAAAGTGACAGACAGGGAGGTTCCAGTCCATAGTGCGCTACTTTAGAAAATTAAATTCCAAACAGAGATTATTTACCCAGCAAGAAATAAAGACCCCTGGGTTTATTAAGACCAGAGATGCTACATGGCTGATTTCTCACTTCGGTTTTTCTACCCAGTGCTCAACTCAGCACAAATTTGAAGAAAACTATACAGATTTCTGGATGCCTATGCCTAAAGGAATTCTTTAATTACAAATTTATCAGATGTTGCTAACCAAAAAAGAAGTAACATAGACAGCGCAGCGTTTACTGTTCCCGGGCAGATAAACAGCACATTAAAAATTGAAATCCAACCAGGCATGGGAAGGCCCTGGGTTCATCCCTAGTCCTACCAAAAAAAAAGAAAAGAAAAAAAGAAAGAAAGAAAGAAAGAAAAAGAAAAGAAATCCATGGTTTCCAAACACCTTGACTTACTGCTACATTCGCAGTATACGTTGTCAGGATTTTTCAACTTTTGCACCACTGACATTTGAGCCTTGGTTGTATCATCATTCTTGGTTGCAGAGAGCTGTTCTACGCATCCTAAGATGTTTATCAGCAACTCTGACCCCTATCAACCAGATTCCAGTGGCACTGGTGACCTTCTCCAGCCTCCCCACCCCGCTCTTCCCACCTAGTGGCAGCTGAAACATCTCCAGGTGTTAGGAAATCTCCCCTGGTGACCGAGCGCCCCTGCCTGAGAGCCACTGAATTAATTACATTTCATGAATGAAGAGTTGGGAAGATAATTTTTCATTCTTTCCAACTCATCTTGATGACCTAAGCCAAGTAAAAAGGTTCCCCAAAGGCAGGTTGCCTACCTGAAAGCTAACACATGGGTGTGCTAGTTGGGAAAGTTATGGCTACCGCAGGCCCTCCCTCTGTGCTTCGAGCATGGAGTATTAGACGAACCCTCGACAAGACGAAGCTGTACAATCCCATCAACAAATGGTTGCACTCCAACGCTCACACTAGCTTTACTATTAAGCAAAAACAGGCACATTTTCAAATATTGATTCCAACTAATGTCTGATCCTAACAGGCATGATCTTATCAAGGGCCCACTATAATAGAAGAAGTGTCAGCGTTAAACAGAACGGGCTGGGATAAGATCCCAATCTCCGCGCAACGGTGGGATGGTATCGCAGCACAGGAACCATATTCCAAGTAATTATCATTAATAGACGCTGGCACGGATGAGCAGGCCCGGTGGGGGTCCAAACAATTTGAGGGAGGTGAAACAAGGTTGGTGAGAATCACAGTTTAAGCCACTAGGTGTTCTCAATGGCATTTTTTCAAAATTTTAAAAAGTAGATTTTCTGTGGCCAAGGAAGTGTGGAATGATTTTAGTACAAAGAACCTGGCAGAGGAAACGTGCCCCTTTATTACTGACATAGACGTAGTTCATCTGTCCTTTGGCTCATTGCATCTATTTGGGTTATTTCTATGCTTTGATCCAATTAGCGTGTCTGTAAATGGATTAGTTCTAACTACTGAAAAGGGTTAAGTGCATTTGTTATTTTCAGTCCACCGTGATTCAGTCAGATAAATTAATCTCCGTCACAAGAAATAGAAAAGGTTTGTTTATGTTCTTGAAATCCTTGGCCAAACTTCAATATATGCTCATGATACTACGGGAGGTATCTTAATGCAGAAATGGTTAAAAGTAGATTTTTCAACTTTTATAATTCTTGTCTTGCACTACTTTATTATTATTATTATTATTATTATTAATTATTATTATTATTATTTTGGTCCCTGTGCCTGAGACATGCAGAAGCACATGATGAGGAGCCATGCAATCTACCAAAAAGTCAGTATGCCTTTTTATTTGATTTAATTTATTTATACACAAACTCCTGCTCTGTAGTTCAAGGTGGCCTTGAACTCACTACATATGTAGCCCAGGCTGGCCTCCAACTCCCAGCTCTCAGCCTCCCGAGTGCTGGGATCGCAGGCTCCAGGCGTGCACCACCGCGGACTGGATGCTTTGTTAAGCAATGACAACTTAAGTGACGCAGGGGTGTTAGTAGATCCCATCTTCTGGAAGGTCTCGTATGTAAATCCACCGCTGCTTACTGAAACTTGTGCACTTTTTACATTGACAAAGTAAATATTTGCGTGAAAAGTGACAGTAGAGTATTAGTCAAATAACTGATGGAACACAAATGCTTTTGCTAGACACTGTTGCCCTGACTTGGTCACTATTCACTCTTTCTCTATAAAATAGAAAATGAAGTCCTCTCTTCCCACTGTGATGCAAAATTTAACGTTAAGCAAAGAGTTAGTAAATGTGGTCAAAAGCACGCGTGTTCAGTGATACACACACACACACACACACAAATATACACACACATTATATGAAACCTTGTGATTACTACAGGACTGTTACTGCTCTAATTCACATTCTGTCCGGATTTCTCTAGGGAGAAAAAACCCGAACAATATCTTAGTTTGTGTTTCTCTTCTCAAATGGGTGATTAATTATAGGCGCTGAAATCTTTTGGATAATCACCAAGGACGAATTCGTTGCTGGAATCAGCAGTACAGCAAGGACCCTAAATGTTACTAGTTGTTCACACGGTAAAGCAAAGCAGACTCCGTAGTGTGTATCTAGTCTACACGTAACGCAGTCGTTGACCTTAACCTTATCGAACTGTTCTATCACCAAGGTCAAATGCACAGTGAATAAATTCAGCTGGACACAGGCACACTGTATGTGTTCATGATGCAAGTGTGCCTGTACCTTGCATTTTCTTCATAAAAGTACTCAGAGGCAAAAATATATATTTTTAATTTATATATAAATTAACATATATATATCAACATATATATTAATATATATATCAATATATATATTTCCATATATATACGGAATATAGTGCACTATATTAACATATGTATATAAATATATATTTTTTCCGTAAATAATTTTATCTTTGAAGTAAATTAGTGAAATTTAGCAAAGACTTAGGATCCAAAATGTTAGAGTTTGGTCTTGTTTCCTTCTTGTCACGGCTTCTGCATTTGCCTTCACCCCGTAATTTAGGGTACACACAGGCAAACCCCAGATCTGCACCTGTACAGACAGCAGCAGACTTCGTCAGCACGGATCCTCACAGGTCTGGAGATGGTCGCTTTTTTTACTTTGACCCAAAAAGAGAGGCTGTAAGGGAAGCACTTCAGAAATTCCCTGGGGAACTGCTCTTAGAAGGGCCACCCGGTAGTGATGGGTGGGGACACTACCAGAGGCCCTTCTGGGTTTAAAGAAGCAGGGTCCGAGCATGGAAGACAAGAGGGAGAGACGGCGGGAATGTAAAGCAGATGAAGCCACGCTGGACCGGCTCCCAGGAGGACCACAGTGCGCCCCTCCACGGGCTTCCCAGGCTCCATCTGCAGCAGGGGGTCAAACAAAGCAAGGAAACAGCCAGCTGAAGAAATGTCACCAGTTTATGGAAAGAAACACGGGAACACTGACTTTTGCTCTTCCCTGCCGGAAGGGGATTTATGCAAAGAGAAAGCAAGTGCGCTGAGTGAAGGAGGTCCGGCTCTGTCAGCCTCACGAGTCCGTCTCATCTCTGCACACTTGCTCACTCGCAGTGGGCTCCTTCTTGTGGGACCTGGTAGACGACTGACAAAAGAAACCAAGAGGGAAGCTCCGGCCCGGACGCGGGTCCTCAGAGCCGAGCGCACGCCTGGCGAGGCTCAGAGGCAGGATCTGGGGCCTGGACTGGCTCCACTGCGTACACTGCTTTCAAAAATACGAAAGACAGTTTTTCCTTCTCATCCAATGCTCTGTATCCTACTCCCAATGATGAAGAATACCAGCCTGGATGCTAAGTGCTTAAAACCAAGATGATCTCTCCATAAAAGGACAGACGGAGCCTCATCTGGAAATCTTACTGCACTCAAAACCAGTGCAAGTTATTCTCTGAATCTGACAGAACTGCAGGTCCTAATTTGGTTTAAAAAGTAGCACTTTTACTTAGGCTATCATAAAAAACACTTTTTTCTTTAGTTATTTCACATGTCATTATATTTCAGAGTACACAGGTAAGCACAAGCAGTCGAAGAATCTTTATCCTATCGTCTCATAAATAGGAGCCTGAGGAACAACGAGAAACTTCATCCCAAGTCAGCATCAGGTTAGTAATGGCAATGCGCATCACAAATGTGAGTGGAAGCCGTAACAATGTCATTAATGCTTGTGGAGTCGGGAAGGTCGTTTCTTTTATCAGTTTGCTAGTATATTCGACTGCATTCCATACACAGCCCTCATCATAGAACATTATATAAAAACTTCAGGCTCTGACGTGAGCAGGTATGGTTAGCTGTCCCTTCATAGAGAACCTGCCCATTCCCGCGAGGAGACTACTACTTTCTTGCCAATCTAATATTCACATCGGTCTCCAGGTGACTTGGCCACAGAACCCAGTACTTTTGCCATGTTAGTGTCACTAGACACGTTAAAAAAAATCTCAGCAACTGTACAATTGGTTGACATGATTTGCATAGAGTTGGACATGACTCAAAATGTAAAATGGAAGCAAATTACTGGGAAAATTTTAAGTATTACATGTATTATGTACATTATGAATATGCATTGTTTGATGGCACAAAACAAATCAGCTCCTATTACACTGTGTTGCCTCAGCAAAACTGAGGAAAACAGTACTGTAAGATGAGTTAAAGGATTACAATGTAGTAGTTGATCAGCTAAAATGATTTTTTTCCCTTCCAGTTGAAGACAACTGTAGTAGCAAAAAAAAAAAAAAAAAAACACCTTGGAGAACTATTCTGAATAGTACACTACCTTTTCCTTTAGATGCATGAAACAAACTGACATAAGATATGTGCCTCTCTTTTCAATGTCCTCAGTTGCTCAGGAGATATAACAATCGAAACGGAGGACCATTTGTCCCCTACAACTGGAGTATAACACAGATTTACAGCAAATATCAGAGATACCTCGTAACAGTAATGTCATACTCAGCCACTCTGTTCCATAAGTCTAGTGACAAATAGTGAGGACTAAAAGTAAAATTCAATATTCCTAGTGCTATGAAGTTCTTTGAGTCTTGTATAATCACAAAATGTTCATCACACTACCTCAATGAAGGTTACAACAGTTTTGAATAATTTAGGCTCATGCTGAATGCACAGCAAGGAGAAATGAAAACGCAAAGAAAATCCAGTCAGAGCAATTCGTTCCTCAGTACCCACGGGGTCACGCACAGTCCCTCCCGGATACCAAGGTCCCTGGAGCTCCAGGGTCTTGCACGGGATGGCCTCGGATTTGCAGATAAACTGCGCACATTGTCCCATACAATTGTCCCAAAATCTAAATTGTCTCTAGGTTTCCTGTAATACCTAATTTAGCGGAAGTGCTATGTGGACAGTTGGGCTGCAGTGTTTTGGGAATCATGAAAAGGACAAAGCCTGCATGTGCTCCGCACAGATGCAGATGTTTCTGACCATCTCCGGTCTCCTGTGCTTGGATCCATGCTGTGGATCTCAAGGGTATGGAGCCCTGATTGTACTACAGACTGCACTTTTGAGCTGAGGACTCGCATGTTTCGCATTTCGCAAAACACTTTTCCTTCTCTCACCTGATCGCCCACTAAATTGCATCCTCCTGTAATGTTCCAGGTGGTCAAGAATTTTAGCACCGTTTTATACCCTGCATATTTAAATTCCTAGATGTTCTGTACTTGTTCTATATTCCCAATTAGAACACACAAAATATTGTTTATGATATTTGGGCAACTTTGGATTGTGTCATGGTCTAAACTAATAAAATTATCAGAAAAGTGTTGGAAACGTCACCGATACTATAATATTTTAACTATGATGAGAAATATTAAAAAGTTTGCGTCCCTCTTTGAACCACTGAAATGTGCTTTACTTTGTGAAAATTTTTTTATTTAGAAAAGTCAAGAGTATAAACAAACTTAAATTATAAACTGATTTTAATCTTTTTAATTGGGTTAAAAACTAACCATTTCTTCTCCGTGTGTGTGTGTGTGTGTGCGCATGTGTGTTGCTTCCCATGCATTAGATTTGTTTAAAGCAATATGTAAAGCTATGGATGGAATTCAGATCTACTTAAATCATCATACAACAAGCAATCCTGCCTGGTGTGAACTCCAACATTTATGCCCCACTTTGTTAGCAGAGTTCCTGGCTTAGTGCACCTGCTTAATAAACACTGCACCATGCTTTCCTTAAGACTTGTATATCACAGTCATCCAACACTGGAGAAAGGAACAGAGCTTAGTCCTTGAACTGTTAGTAGATACAACAGGGGAGACTGTTAAAATAATTACGAAACCATTAAAATAGTCTATCTTCTCACTTGACTATAAAGAAGAATGGTGACACACTAAGAAGGAACTCGGGACGGCGGGAGGGTGAGTTGGGGTGAGATGTTTACAAAGGTCTCTCTCTACTCTCCCATCCTCACCCATGTAACCAAAAGTTTAGACTGTGCCCATCCTAATGAGTTTATTCAATGAATAATTCCAGGGAAAAAGGAGTGGCCATGAAGAAAGGCAAAGGGTACACGCTATTATTCATAGAGATCTATTACTCCAGTGGTTTTTGTAGGAAAAAAAGTTGTGCTTTGAAATGACATGGGTGTATATGTCACATTGCTTTTATTCTTTCCTCTATAGGATGTTCTTTACCCAAAAGTGAAGTGTCTCAGTTAAACTCCCCAAAGCCAGGACATGAAAGTGGAAGAGGGGTTTCTCTAAAGCCAGCCTTCAGCAGGGCGGTGTTCTCCCAGGGGCAGCTGAGGTTTTTTCCCAAGCACCGTGCTTACTGTCCCAGGTACAGGGTCCCTGCCTGTCATTCCGCCACCTGACAGCCCCTGTGTTTTACTCTTAAGACACCAGACCAAGAGTGGGACGAATGGGGAGGGGGAATCCCAGCATCTATAAACCTGAACATGCTTAAAGTTAACACTAAATCGACCTGATGTGAAATTTTCCTGTCCACATTCACCAACTGCTCTCCATACATGTATTAGGGTGCATTACAAAATACTGGCTCGGTTCTGATGGAGCTTCAGCTGTCTTTATTTCTTTTTCTTGATGGGTAAGGATGATTTTATTTTAGCTGCCCTGAGAGTAGCAGATCAGCCTCTAAAGCTCACTATAATTCTCTTAGCCATCGGAATTATTTTTGAAACATTTAATGTGTATTTTTTAATCCAGCAAAAAAAATAACACATTTATTCCCTTCAAAGATCCCAATAAATAACAAAGGTACATTAGGCTCCAAAACAGCTTAACTGAACCATATGCGGATCCCGAGGGCTGCCAAAA
This sequence comes from Erethizon dorsatum, assembly GCA_028451465.1. NCBI lineage: Eukaryota > Metazoa > Chordata > Mammalia > Rodentia > Erethizontidae > Erethizon > Erethizon dorsatum. The sequence continues at coordinate 2,628,391 of CM051828.1, forward strand.
TGGAATCAGCATCGTGACAGCGAGTTTCATATTTCATCTTGCCATAAAATTGGAACCCACAGTATGTAAACTGCCCTGGCCCCTCATAGAGAACTCATGGTGACAATGGCTTGAAAACTATCAGCAGATAAAAGTGACCTCATTTGGACTCTGGAAGGCCCCTTCTGGTCACTGTTTGTGGTTCTATGTGTGTGTCTTTTTTGTCATTATGGCCTAGATCAACCGATCACAGATTACAGAAAAAAGAACCTAAAACAGCATCTCGAACCTTGCCTCCTCTGACAGTCACCGAATTTTGCCATCAAAAATTTCATTAGAAAACCTTCAAGGGGCAGCAGCAGGCTTGGCACTGAAGCCTCGAGATCACGTCAAGGGCCTCGGCGGCAGCTCAGGACTCGGCTGCTCCAGCCCACCGAGTCTCTCCAAAGCCCCTCGGAATCCTCTTTGCTCTTATCTGGCTGATTCAGACCCGAATCATCTTCCCAGCCTTCTGACAGAGGCTACAACAACTTGGACGAAGGGAGACACCACTGCTCATTGTCTCCTCTCACAAAACCTTGCCACAGGGCGCAGATTAACACCAAAAAATAGATGGCTGCAACCCAAGAGAGGCATTTTTCAGAATGCCTCCACCTGATCAATGAAGGCGTGGAGCCGACCACTGCGCCAAGCTCATCACGCACTCTTCCCTCCTCCTGGGCACCCGCGGGGGGGTCAGGGAGAGAGGGCACCTCTGCAGACCCCTGCTGTCCCGGAAGGGTGCCTTTTGCACACAGTTTTGAAGGAATGCAACAGGAGAAGAAATGCCTGGGCTCCTTGTCGACGTATTCAGGAGGACAGACTTTCAGGACACCTGAATTTTCATTAAGGCAAATGCTACCTTTCCTTGTTCCTAAGGAAACTGACTTGAGCATGTACTTGTGCCCCAGTGCTCCTCTCAGATGCGTGTGTGGACTTCACTGGGTCCTTCTGTGTGGACAGATCTGTGGCTTTGGAAGCCAGGTGGCACTGCCACATCTGAGATTCCAGGCAGACAGCAAGGGCCCCGGCTGCTCCTGTCCCTGGGACAATGCTCTCACCATCACAGAGGTGGCGAAGAACAAACGGTGTTCATTTGACTTCTTAATAAATGCTGAACTCGAGGGTGTGGGAAATACATCTGCTTTCTGAAACTCATCCCCATTTCTCCGCCTTTCGCAGTGCATCATTGGCTGCCTTATGACGGCCTCGCCCATTCCATTCTGGGCTGAGCTCTAAAATGCCATAAATGATGGGGGAATCAAGTCAATGTTTTAAAATACAAACCCGCCTCCAAAGTGATTCACATAGGACAAATTACTTTTCCAATTGTTGGAAACTCCCATTCACACACCTGAGAGATGCTTTCTTAATAAATCAACAACAACAACAACAACAGGAAATTCCCACACAAATAAAACACAGTGAAGCTGAGATAATTCTAAAAAACCAGTTTGACCACTTAATCTTTCTTTCTCTTCCTAAAAATGCGCATGCTTCTCTGGTGACTGTGTCAAGTGCTCCGGTCCGCCTGGCGCTTCGGTGGGCTGAGTGCTCGGGATACTCACACTCGCTCGGGATGAAGCATGCGTGTGCACGCGTACACAGACACGTGAGTGCACAGCGAGTGAAAGTGTGCTCACAGGATGACAATCAGAGGTGATTTTGAAGAATGGTCAGAAGTGCAAATCCTGAACGCACTGCTTGGGGAATAAAGGAACAAATAGTCCACTTTCTGAGCACAGACATGATAAAAAGGAATCTAGGTTTATATTTTTCAAAATGTATATTTTTCAGAGTAACTAAATGCATATAATTTTATATAATTTCACAGCAACTCTGTGATGTAGGTCTGGTGTAATAAGCCCTATTTTACAAATGATTACGGAGATGGCATCACCACTCTGGGGAATGACCAGTGAGTCTGCGAGCAGGCGATTCTGACCCACCCTGCACTGAGCCCCTTACTTTCTCTCGTGCTTTTGATCTGTGTCTGGTGGTGCGCGTTTCTCAAAATTACCGAAGAGAAACAGCAAGCAAACTCCTTCCGATGACTCATTCCCCTTACGTTTCATATTTTATTTATTTTTTTTTTTTGTGGGTACCGGGGGGTCGACCTCAGGACCTCGCGCGCCAACAGGCACCCGTGCCGCTGAGCGATATCACCGGCCCCTTTTTCGTATGTGGGTTCCGGGAGTCGAACTCGGGCCCTCGCGCTTGCAAGACAGGCGCTTACGCCGCTGAGCCATCTCACCGGCCCCCCCTTACGTTTCATATTAACCATGCTTCATGTATCTTAACTCACCTTCCTCTACCTGCAAAATTAATGTCTACATAAATTAAGAAGACACTGATTGCCTTATGTGGGAAGCCATTATTTATCTTCAGAAATCAGAATAAAACATATCTCACCTTCACAAATGTCTCTTTTGCACTAATCTCTAATTTTGGTCATGGTGCTTTATGGCACATGATTTGGTTTCTTGTATTCAAACTAATTGACTGTTCTTTTGAGATTTCTCCCCTTGCTCTTGTTATTTGGAAGTTCTTCCTCATTTGGAGGCCAAGGAGCCATCCACGCAGACGACTTCTGTGTAGACAACCTCAGAGATGCCCGAATCCTTGTTTAGCTCTCTTCCCTTGCTGTGAGCCAGCCCTCACGAACAGAACTCAGTGAAAGGGAAGGAGACACCACCTTGAAGATTAGGTACAAGGAGTCAGGGGCCCCGTCCAGGATCCCTCTCACCCTTCCTGTGCTTGTCTGGGGAAGCCAGTTGCCACCTCTGAGTTGCCCTGTGGGGTCACCATGGCAGAAACTGAGGTAACAGCCACGTGAGTGAGTGTGCAAGCAGTTCCTCCACTAGCTGAGCCTTCAGGTGACACCAAGGACTGTAAGCGAGACCTCAGCCTTGTGAGAGATGCAGCGCCAGACCTAATCCTGACCCTCAGAACCCGAGAATGAAAGGTACAAGGAAAACCCAAGTTTACACACATAGCCCTTGCCTGACCGGGGCTTCTGGGCCTCTCAAAGAGAAAGCAACATCATGTAAAATGGCAGCACAGAAGTTATGCAAATTATTAGAATCAAGGGGATACAGTTTTGTCAAATCACGCCAAGACCCATACGAGAAAAGCTGATACGAGAGTAAAGGAAGAATAATGAACAACTTGAAATTCAATAAAATAACAAAGAATGTTAATCTCCGAAGAGTTTCTAAAAGAGTTTCACAAATTTATAAAAGCATTTAATCAATATTACTCTACTTTTCTCTTATTAGAAATATATGCCAGGATGCTTTCCTCTGCACTTTGAATGGTTGGCTGGACAGGGTCACAGACTCGCCCGCACAGGAAAACCTTTCACGATGACAAAGATGGTCCATGTCGACTGACAGCTGCAGCTGAGTTACGATAGTGGTTAATGCCATTTGTGATTACCCACTGATAATCAGACTAACAGCAGACTCCAAAACGTTGAGAGTTTGACAGAATCATCCCTAGGTAGTTTTTAAGACCAAACTGAAGGGACACGAATGCTCTATCTCTGTCTGCTTTCTCCCGGCTATCACCCCTGGTTACCGAGTGTATTAATTACCACACTCAGCCCAGGCTGCCGCTAAATCCCCACAGCACCAAATGATGTTTATCACCGCTATGCAGATGACAGGTGAGTGCACACCAAACAGTTTCAAAACTGTTGTAATTCCTCCAAAAAGTCAAGTGGGAAGGCTCGGGAAGGCACGCCAGCTGCATAAGCAAATGACAGAAGTCAGCTCTGGTCAACTCTCAATCACCCCTCACAACGCTGTTCCAGTCTCACCTTACCCTCCTGCAAAAATGCACATTTTAAAGATTAGTGTTCTATAAATTACGTTAGGAAAACAACAGGGAATGCTTTGCAAACCACTTCCTGGCCCAGCATGACCAGAGCGGCCGTGAGGAGGCCTGGACTCCACCTCCCTCCCCTCCACCCAAGGCTGTCAAGCTTCCTACTTTTGGGGATTAGAGACGAGAGCGATGGTGAGACTGTTTTAAGGAACATTCAGGTAAGAGGTCTGATGCATGACAAAAGATGTGCAAACAGAGCCAACTTCCAATATAAACCAATCCGCAGCCTTCGTCCTTCACACCCACCCCCTGGGGCGAAGCAGAGTGATTCCTTAGTCTCAGCTTTAGACAGGGGATCTCAGTAGAGCAGCTTTGATGATATCAGGATGATACGAACAACTCATCCTCTCAGACATTATTTAACTTAACGGCACAACACTAACATTCATTTACTAACTCTTTGAGAAGATCACCTTCAATAAACGTTCTCCTTGGGGTTCTAGAAGAAGTGAACAATGACTAGCCTTAAATGAAGAAGAAAAGCATTTTTGTTTATTCCAACTTGGCCTCACTTAGGTAAGTAGGTTTAGCCACGTATCATAACCCAAAGGTCAAAATGTGTTTATGTTTTAGGTACAAACATGTAAGTTAGGCCCATAAATAAAACCGTACGTGGCAAGGGGTTGCGTGCCTTTGGGTTTTTATGTTTTCAGGTCAGTATTATTGTCCCAGGTGAGGATCTAATTCCACCTGCCGTTGACACCGTGATTCTGCCTTCATGATGATACAACCAGTCCCTCAGATCCACATGCAGGTGACTTTCTTGCTTTGCTTCCACAGCCCTGAATTGTGAAATAACTCTTCTATGTTTAGTTCCTTCCTTTCAAACTCACTTTCTACTGGATGTCTTGGATTATTTGGGCCTCCATTCCAACTCTTCTCCTCTCCCCAAGCACTCTCCCCCTCCACAAGAAACAACAGCCACAAAACTTCCAATTCTATTCCTAGAGGCCAGATCCTCGAGCCCTTTTCCAAGGAGCTGATGCATTAAGTGTCTGGCCTTCACGTCTTCTCTGAACAGCTTCCCTGTCCACTCCAATTCCATTAATTCTCCACATGGCAGATAGAGTATAAGTGAAGCCAGGATCTTGCCCTCCCTCAGGGACAAATCTACCACCTCCATCAATAATGCATTTCACCAACAGTTCCCAAGAGGAGCAGGGTACAATTAAAAAGGTTATAAGTCCTTGCACTACTAGAACCTCAGGGCATCTGTGAACAAAACTGGCTGAGGCCCAATTAGAGGAATCGGTACATTTGTCTTCTCTTGGAACAACCCTGCTCTTGTGGTTCCCATCAATTCAGTATAAATCTGACTGATCTTATCCAAGAAGTTAATAGAAAATTGCTCACAGTGGGCGACTGCCACCTCAGTTTCCAAGCAGAGACAGATGGAATTCCCCAGATGGTTTGTCACTGGGAAGTGCAATGCTGGGTGAGACTTCACAGAAAGCATGGTGGAGCAGAACACTCTCTTGGCCTTCACCCATGTGAGAGCCAGGGAGCGAAGGCTGACACTTGTCAACAAATGCTCATTGCCTTGGAGGCTCAACACCTCATCCTCCCTGACTGCCCCCAGGGTCACAAGTCTTACACTGAAATTAGTCAATATTTATCAAGAAACCTCCATGGTCGTATTTCCTTTAAGGGTGAGAACTCAAGAAACAGGTGTATTATCCTGCCCTACTGAACCTTTTACTCAAATGAGATTAAATTAAAAACAGAAGTTCAAACACAAATGCCAAACAGGCAGGAGACAGTGCAGTGGTGATTATGGGGCAAAACCGGGCAGGCAAAGCAAGATCGCAGCGGAAATGCAGATAGATGTGAAGTCCCAGGGAAGAGGCAGGATCCTGAATTAGGAGAGGTGTACATCCTTCCTGGAGGAGGAGAAAAAAGAACAAAAGAAAGAACTCCCTTGCTCATTTAAAGGTTGTTCCTTGAGCTCTTACCATAAGCGAGATACTTGCCTAGGTAGGAAGGGCAAGGGATAAAGATGGACAAGGAGTGGGTGGTCAGCAAGGGACACAGGTGAGGCAACAAGAGCTCACAGTGCTCTGGTCAGTCTCAGGCTCTAGTCCACCCTGAGCCGGAAGGAAAGACTTCTCAGGGGTTGTCTACTCTAGCCCAGGACTGCAGAGCAGCTGCTCTGGAGGTGACCTTGAGCAAAGTCTTTAAGAAAGAACTGAGGGGTCTGTGAGAAAGAGGGGCAGGGGGAGCTCGGCGCTTTCCAGGACCATGAACAGGACAGCCCGATGCAAGGGGAGAAGCAAAGAGGACAATCAGAGTGCTGGGGGTGGCTGAGGCTGACCTCAATTCCATGGACAGTGGCAAAAGAGGCAACGCCGTCAAGGTGAGCATCGTGGAGGCCTTTTCGCAGGCTCTCGCGGAGAGTCTGTGTTCTTCTGTGCCCTTTAGGATGATTTTAAGCATGGGAATTATGTGACTAGTATTATTTAGGACATACTGGGTAAAGAGAAAAAGAGATAACAAGGAAGGCAGAAAGAACAGCTGGAATACTGTGAAAATCCAGGGAGCTGCACCCAAGCTTTGGACTACAGCAGTGGGAACAGGAACGGAAGAAGAGAACAAAAACTGGGGATGCGGAAGCCTGTGCACTTGGTTTTCAGATGGGAAAAGCATCTTGGAAGACGTCTGACTCTGAATAGAAGGGGAAAAAAGAGGGTCTCATTCAGGCAAATGTAAGAGAGGAGTGTGGGTGTGTGGGTGTGTGCAACTGTGTGAGAAGACAGCCTGAGGGCAGCGAAGATGAGGCACAACTGACCGGATCGTCCCCCTGCAGAGGTGGAACAGGGGATGCAGAAGTGGGAGCCAAAGGTGAAGGAAATGTGGAAGTCAGCGAGAAAAACAGAGCACCGGTTGCGTAGATAGAAATGAACTCTCCTTCCGACTGTGGGGTCAGAGGAATGAAGTGGGAAAGGCTTGCAGAACAGTTGAAATGTGCTATATTCAAGATAGGGTAAAAAGCCAAGGTTAGAGATTCTCATGGTAAATTCGTAGCAGAAGCTCTGCAGGTTGGTCTGCTCCCCGAGGCCCTGGGAGCAGAGGGAGAAGAGAAGGAAAGCCAGAGTGTTTAGGGAAACATGCATCAGTTAACCGAAAAAGCCAAGACCCAGAGAGAGATGAGCAGGAGGGAAGGATGGTGCTCCTAAGCTAGACTGAAACGAGTATTAAGAAGGACGATGTCATTCACAATGTCAACACTGATGAAGCAAATACAAGACCCAACATGTATTGAACACCTATTACGTGACAGCAGTGAGAGGTCCAGATTGAGTCATCTGTACGAAACAAATCTACGTCCTCTAGAGTTTGGCTAACAGCTTGGGTTGCGCTTTCACACCCCTTTCATGACCATGTCCCCAAGCCTGGTGGGCGGCTTCCCTAGAAGCTCACAGGAAGTGAAGCAGTCTAGGTGGTTCGATGGGGAAGTAGACTCGGGAAATCCAGGAATGTGCAGAACTGAACAGGAAAGGGCAAAGCCCACGGACGATGCATCGTTAAGCCCGTCAGAGCCCACTCCCACCGGCGAGGGACGGGGGACAAGGTAGAGCACATCTCCTGCGCTAACCCGGAGTGAAGCAGGGTGCTTATCCACCCGCTGCCTGTCTGGCAGCGGCTGGGGATGACCTGTGGGCACCAGCACCTCTGGTGGGCCAGGGTTGCACTGGGAAAAGGCCCCAGGTAGAGAAGTCACAGCCGTCTCCACTGCCCTTTGGCAAGAAGTGAGCGCTGGAGACAGCAGGGTGGGGGGGTGTTTACTGCCATGTCGCGTACAGCAGGACACCAGAACACCAGCAGTGAACGTGGTTAAAGATGAATCCTGGGAGAGGAGAACCGAAGACATCTAATAATGATAAAGATGTGGATCGAGAATCATTGATTCTTTTCTCAATCCCATTTCAAAGGAGATAACTACACTTTTAAGATCCCAATTAATACGGACATTATTTCATTAGGAGGTCAATAAAACGTCTATCGGGCCCTTCCTATGGGGATTTCCCAATGTAGAATTCACTGCCACAAATACCTTGTGGAAAATAAAACAAGGTTCTATTCTGATTGAACCGAACAAAATGAGATTTTCCTATCAAATTTTATTTATCGAATTTACCAGGTCATGATGATTACATTGTAAGTTATCTGGATTTTCTCTTTGTATCCTGTTTAATTAAGTATGCACGTTGCTTGACTCAGGTAGTTGGCGGAATCCGCTACCGACAGCTGATATCAGACACAAGGGAGGGCAAACGCTGCTGAAATGCCACACACAACCTTTCGAATGACCATTGTTCTTTGATACTTACGAGGTACCGCCACGTGCTAGTACAGGTGGGATTTAGTTTATTACAAGGACCTTTGCCCTTAGTATAATACAGGAAGAACTTCAAAAGCACAATATATAAAACAGAAAATATTCCTTCAAGACAGGTATTGAGTAGAATTTGAAGTGATCTTAAAAACTGCCAATAGTCCTCTGATTTTCCCAATGAATAAAAATCACAAGACTCAGTAAAGAACACCAACTTAGCATTTAAGGTAAATTTTTTCTTCCATGATTGTATGTAATGTTAGCTTTTCCCCAACACTGAAATGGAATATTTGAGAGAAACATTTACTTGCTGACAACCAGTTCTTTCAGGGGTATAAGGTCGTAACTCAAAAAATGGAAACTTAAGGCATCACAGACCTCCAGATTTTGTGATGGTTGATTTTAGGCATTAACTCAGAAGGTGTTTTTGAGTTAAATTAATATTCAAATTACTGAACTTTGGGTAAAGCTAATCATGTGGGCTTCATCGAGTAAATTGAAGATCTCAATATAAAAAAGTAGATCGGGGTCCCCAGGGTCCCCAGCTTGCTAGGCCATACAGTGGACTTCAGGACTTCGTCTAACTGACCTCCATAGTTACATGAGCCAATTCCTTACATTAAATTTCTTTCTGCATTCACACATATCCTCTTGTTTCTGTTTCCTCGAGAATCTGAATACAAGACCTCGGCAAACAGTCAGATCTGGGCATGGAAAACCCCCGAGACCATGGTCTAGAGTGTTCATTGTTCAGTCAGGGCGGTCTTCTGAATTTTTAACTTGTTAGATTTCAACGAATCCATGTGTGTAGATGGCTGATTAGTAACTGTACTTGATATTGTTGAAAACTCACATATGACGTTTCAGTTTTCACAAAAGCCGTATGAGCTCTGTGGTGTCATTAATCCTATACTACAGACAACATTTCTAAGACTGTAGCATGAGATCTGGAATCAAATGGAATTGATCTTGGGCTAATTACTTAATTTCCCAAAGTAGCGGTCTCCTCCTCTGTTATAAAGGAGATAAATTCTATTTGCTCTAGTGTTGTGTGAGAATTAAATGTGACATAAACTATGTAAAGCACTTTGACCTGCCCCTGGCCCAATGAATACATTTAGCATGCTGCTACAGGTACTCTTGGTTTTAAAGAATGAAGCATTCACCGAGATAATGTGGGTGAGAGATACTCTACTGCTGCCTTCAGTGTCTCACATGATTCCAAAATGACTCCGCCAAACCAATGTATCTGGTGTTTCCACATCACCTGTGCTTACTGAAATGTCCTACGTGCTCCTCAATGCCTGGTCTGCAAAGGCTTCCTGCAGGAGGTGGCGTGTTGCTGCTGTGTTTCAGGACGGGGACCTACAGGATTTGGTGTCTAGCGTGGTGACTCAGCTAATTAGTGTGGGATTAATTAGTGCACTGAGCCAATACCATGAGTGGGTAATGTCACCTCAGGTGGCAAATGAGCCATCTAAAAGCATGTGCTAATCCAAGTCTGACCCAAGGTTGGGGAAGGAAGGGTGAGTGGGCTGTTTTATTATAAGGAAAATTTATTTTCGTGAGGGTAATAAAATTGCAGCACTCTTTGAATTAACTCCTAACTGCTCAAGGAATCTACTCACTACCGATTTTTTATACTGTCAAGAGTATTCCTGTGCTCAAAAACGGTGAGAGGGCCGGTGAGATGGCTCAGTGGCATAAGCGCCTGACCTGCAAGCGTGAGGGCCCGAGTTCGACTCCCGGATCCCATATACGAAAAAGGGGCCGGTGATATCGCTCAGCGGCACGGGTGCCTGTTGGCGCGCGAGGTCCTGAGGTTGACCCCCCGGTACCCACACACACACACAAAAAAAAAACTGAGAATTTCATAGATTTAAACTGAATTATTTAAAATATTAAATATGGCATAAAACAGCTTTGCAGGGGTACAGGAATATTAAAACAACAAAATAATGTCATAGAAGAAATGACTTCAATGAAAAATTATGCTTTCAGAAAATGGTTGATTTTGTACACAGCGCTGTTTAGCATGTGGTAATAAATGCCACAGAACTACCTACCACCATATATATACACGTCATGAATGATATCATGATTAATCAAATGCTGTATTTTAACATAGATCTTATTTTTACAGAGTAAATGAGGAAAGGTCCATCAGCTCTTAAATCAACTCTAGATGCCATTTTGTTCTTTTTTTTTTTTCTTTTTTTTTTTGTGGGTACCGAGGGGTCGACCTCAGGACCTCGCGCGCCAACAGGCACCCGTGCCGCTGAGCGATATCACCGGCCCCTTTTTCGTATGTGGGTTCCGGGAGTCGAACTCGGGCCCTCGCGCTTGCAAGGCAGGCGCTTACGCCGCTGAGCCATCTCACCGGCCCCCTCTAGATGCCATTTTGATGGCAATGCTCTTGAAGAAATATCAGAGGAATGACTAAGGGTTATGTTGGTATCTGATATACAGCAATAAGCATCCTATGGCTTCCAATGCAGTTTGCACAGTGCTAGGGAGCAAAGAGAGCCCCACATGAAGAGGGCTGAGAACACCAGGTGCCCCGCCTTTCAGGTTTAGGACCTTCCTCACCACCCATCAGCCTGAGAGGTCAGAGTAACTAATGGTGCTGTCCACTGGATCAATGGGACACAGTGTCCCACACAATTCAACCCCAAAAGACACGCAGTGTTGGTGGGGCCACACCATGAAACCTGGGGGTGAACCACAGTGGATCACCTCAAATAAAGTGCCCAGAGTATTAGATGTTCGGCCTGGACTATGACAGAAGGTCAACTTGTTTGAGCCTCCTTGCTTGCTGAGGCTGGGAGATCTTCGGTAGGAGCCCAGCCCAGCAACTTAGTGAGACCCTGCCTTAAAGTATAAAATAAAATAAAATAAAATAAAACAAAATAAAACAATAAAATGAAATAGACTGAAAGCAGATCTGTGGTAGAGCACTTGCCTCTGTGTACGAGGCAATGGATTCAATCCCTAGCATTGAAAAAAAAATTTTTCAATTATAAAATTTATTTGCTTCCCTAAAAAATTTTTGAAAGAAATTGTTTTTGAGGATTTCCTTCTGATTTTATATCATTAAACACTATTATTGCTACCATGTTTGTCATGTACAACAATTTACTAAAATATACTGCATACTTAGATTGATACATGAGCTTACAATGTGAGATCTCTTGTTTTATAGATAAATACATTGCTAAAGGAAGACAGAAACACAACCTTAGAATCTCACGTAGTGCATGAAAGTTTGGTGATACAAACATTTCTTACTTACTACACCCACCAATGCCTTCCGTTGGACCCCTAGCCTCTCTCCCATCCTCACGGCACTGAATAGAATCTGCGAATAGCCGTTTCTTTAGTGTAACGACTTAAAAGAGGAATTTCTTTCATGCAATACACTGAAGGGACGCATCGTGTTGCTGAACCCAGGACTTCCGTCCAAACCTCTCTGAGAGTTGCTATGTCCCTACAGCAGGCATCAAGCCATTTACCAGGCACGAGACTCTCCCTCCATAAATGGCATACGGACAGGACGGCTTTCGTCAGAATAAATACAGAAAGTCCTCAACCTAGGGACATTCAAGCTGTGAATTTCACAGGCGTACTGCTGAACACTCACTTTGTTGGCTTACTAACGAATCCCATTTCCGAACCATTCTCCTGGAATGGACTCGTTCCTAAGTGGAGGACTTGCTGTACATCTAAAACGTGCAGACCACGTAAGAATACAGAACATTTTCTTCACATATTGTCCATTACAACAAAAGGTTTTCAGCTATCATCTTTATCTCCAGTGGTAGGCTGCAAAGTGTCCTCCCAAAGAGGACATCACAATCTCTGGAACTTGGGAATGTTCTATTACAAGGCAAAGGTCAAGCAGCTGACCTTAAAATAGAAAAATTACCCTAGATTTCCTAGGTAAACCCAGCAAAGTCAGAAGTAACCTTAAATGTAGAAAAGGAAGAGAGAAGGGTCAGGGCTAGGATGTGGGTCACACAACAAGAGACTCAACAAGAGAAGCTCCATTGGCCACTGCTGGCTTTGAAGACGGAGGCCCCATGAGCCCAGGTTTGTAGGTGGCCTCAAGAAAGTAGAAATGCAAAGAAAACAGACTCTCTTCCATAGGTGCAGAAGGATTGCAGACACCTTGCAAGATCATAACACATTTTAAGCCACAAAATTTGTGGTAGTTTTTATAGCAGCAACAGGAAACAGCTATACCAAATTAGGCAGCAAAGCTTACCTGGAACCAAATATTACATCTTCGTATGGCCTTTGAAATATCTAATTAGTCAATTATCTATATAATCTTACTATGCAATAGACTTTCTGATCTCAGAACTTTTACAAAGGAGTTAAAAAATTATAAAGCTAATCATCTATCCTTGCTCTTAGAGCTACAAACACTATGACCAAGGTATAATAAAGTTGTTTATTTCTTATTCTTCATGTAAACTCGGAACACATGACAATTAGTTTGTGTCATTTTTAAAACAAAGGCCATTGTGCACATTATTAAATTTGAACTGGCTAAGCAGATAAAGCAATAAGCTTATAAATTACCTTATTAGCCAATCATTTAATATGAGTAACCCGTTTCCTTCTAAATTCTGCGTATACTACTGCCAAAGACAAACCACTTGGAGAATATCCAAGTTTTGCAGTCCATGAAAACAGCAAAAAGCAAACTTATTTTTAGTGATTTCACTGGGAAGCAAGCAGAGACCACTGCTGAGCTATGACGGAGTACTAAGAGTCAGCCACCTCGAACACCCACATACCAAGGAGTTATTGTTCAGGTCCATCTTCCCGGCAAACGGACCCCACGTTGTTCCCACTGGAAGTTGCTGGCGACTTTGAATTTTTCGCTCCCCATCTTTCTGAGACACCTCCAGCTCACCTGCAGACATAAGAACAGGCAGTCAGACAACTCGCACACGTGCCTTAGCAAGAGCTGCCCCTTCCTGTGTTTGCTTTACATGTACAGCGTTTCCTGGACTCATAAAAGAAAATTAATTACATTTGTCTGAAAAACAACTGATCTTGTCTTCCTGAAAGGAAAATGAACCTTATCATTATAATTGTATTCAAATTTAGTACAGTTTCTCTCTTGCACCTTTTCACACACATTATCAACTGGGGTTAGGTCTAAGCACTGGAAATTATAATACTTCTCCAAAAATCACTGATCCAGTGCCAACACAGATAGACGAGAAACACTAAGATAACGGAGGGTTAAAATCCTTATATTTCCTTGAGATTCTTGGAGAAAAATACCTGGATAGTATTTGAAGTACTTGATAATTTTCTGAAATTACTACTAGGTTCAAAGAATAAAAGAGTTACATATATAAAAAGTAGTGAGTGATGCTTATTTTCTTAAATAAAAACTGTTTCAACAAAATGGCTACTTTTCTTTATGTGATATTCTGGATGGATTCTATGCTATAAAGGTGTTGGAACAAAAGCTCTTGAGAAATTGTTTAGGACTGTCTTCTTCCTTGCACTTCCTCCAGGGTAATATTTTGAAATCTTTAAAAAGAAAAGAGGAAATAAAGACAGTCTACACAAATGTATAAAGAATTCATTAAATGGTTTATTAAGAAATATATAACTGTATTAACATGAAAATAAATAATTGAGGGCCTCAAAACTTCAAATAATACCCACTGGCTTAAACATGGTTTGAGGTAAACTGAAAAAAAAACAAAAAAACAAAAAACTCAACCAGCAATTAGGACTTCTCTGTTTTCTGTAAATAATTAAATTGATGATACTTACGCACTGACGGTATTGTTGCATATTACCATGCAAAATTTTTGTACTTTAAAATATTATCTCAATAATATAGTTTACTGGTTTTTTAATGATATTTATTCTCAGCCTATTCTTTAGTCAACATAAAAATGCAAAAGAATTGAACAGGAAGAAGTATAAATGAGAATTCATATAGAATAGAAAGTGCAAGAAAATTAGAAATGGAATAGGAGGCATTCAGCAATCCTGTTCTCGGAATACGTAGGTGACGGCAAGAAACATTATAAAATTGTTGCCTGGGCTTCTTTTCAAGCCAGTTGCTATGTTCAACTAGGTAGACTCAGTCTCGACATTTTTAAAATGTATACCATCAACCCGAGTTCAATTTTATCTGTCCTTTATTTCTCTGCATTTCTGTCACTCTCTCTTAATAATTAAAATTCCAGACACACTTTTTGTTTTTATTTTTGCTTTTCCTGAAAATCAAAATCAAACTATACAAGCCACATATTGTGCAATGCTTAAATTATCTCATTATGAACTATTAATTCATCGGTGTCAACTTGAAGGCGCAGTTCTCAGCACACTTTCGCGTTCACAATCAAAACCTTCACTTTACGGATGGCCCCCCTGTTCTCTTTTCTCTCACCCTCCTGGCTCTACACTGGACACCTGTGCTGAAATGAAAGAACCTCCTTCAATCAACACACACACCTCCTCCTCAGCTGTTTTCCTCCTTGGGTTTCTGTAGCTAAAGATGATCAGTAGTGAGGAAAAGAAATCCGGAAAGATATAGTAGGTCCAGGCTTCAACAAGATAGTTCTATAAATCAAATACCTTTGTGATAAATAACGTTAATGGTCAAGTATCAAACACTGATCCTTATTCAGAATCCAGAAAATATGGAATAATGATTTGTTTCTAATATGTGGAATAACAAATTGATTTCTGAGATTTTCCTTTGAAAGTGTATCTCACTCTTGTATAATAGTTGCGAGTAATGCATTGGAGTTAGGGGCTTTTCGAGAAATTTCCTCAAAAATGGGACATGGCCAATAGTTGACAGGAATGTGAAGAAACAATCTGAGGGAGAACATCACTGCATGTGTGTGTATTTATAGATGACATGGTTATTTAAACCTAGGATAAGTTTTCCATTTGAAAAGAAAAGGTCCGGTTTCTGTCACATAGGAATTTCCAGTATTCTTCAACTATGATTACATTTTCAAAAATTTCTTTACAATTTGCCATTTAAAGCTGACAAATATCTCATTCCCTCAGCTAGCTACTACTTATGAATTTTCTCTCCAAAACTTTCACTTGTTTTTACACGTTTTTTAAAATAATGCCCCATTTAAGTGATGCCAGAGGAATCATGAGAATTTTTGAAAACCCTTTTAAAAAGTAATTCATCTTTTCTTTCCGCTACTGACATATTTCATCTGTAAAAGGTTCCAGCTCAGTCAAAGCGACTCCTTATCTATACCTGTAGATTTACAAGCAGGTCTGTCTTTTAATGGATTAAGAACTACAAACTTGGGGTAGATCATAAAGTGATATCCAAATATCTCCAAAGTTTTTGAGTTGTGTATGCATTAAAATTTTAAACAGACCAAAAACACTTTTATGAGTGCTTAAAATGGCCATAACAAAAAGTCTAGTAATGGTCCAAGCTACCCAGTCAATCTTTCCAACTTTATTAGGTAAACAGCAAACCTCAACCTCCTTTGTTTCTTACCGAAAAGCTATTTTGAGGTTTAAAAAAGTCTTTTCTGTTGCTGAAATAATTATTAAAATTCATTTATCCACAACAGTGTTTATAGAAAACCACAGACATAGCAAATAACTAGCATGTATACAATTATCAAGGCTAAACAGGTTAATGACAGCAGTAAAAATAGGACATAATATAAATGGAAGTTATATTTAACTTACATGTTACTTAAGAGTATAATTCAATTTTTTCAAAGATGAATAGGTGTCATGAAATAGAAGAAACATCACTGTACTAAAGTAAAAAGGGATTTTTTAGTTCCAATTCTGTCCCAGAACACATCTGAATGGCCTTAAATAGGTTATACCTTTTCTGGCATTTTAGTTCATCATTGTTAAAAGGAGAATTAGCACTTGGTGCTCGGTGTTTTCCAACTCTGACAGTCGGTGTGGACTTGGTTTTCTTTCCCAGATGTGAGACAGTTTGCGAGGCAGACAGAGCCCTGGGCCAGTGGGTCAAACACCCAAGTCCTAGAGGCAGCTTGTCGTAGAACAGATGTGTGGTTGAAGCAACTGGACATTTTGAATTTGGAAGGCAAAGCTCCCACTTCTACTGAGTCATTTCACGCCTGCCTTTCTGCCTCCATTCACTTCCTTACTCATTCATTTACTCTCCAAATACCAAGTGCTAGACAGGGAGGTAGGCCCCAGGACAAAGCAATGAACCAAATAAGTCCTGACCTGGAGCGCACTGCAGGGGATGGTATTGGCATGGCTTGGAGGGTTAAAGTGATGGAATTTAGTGATTATCTAGATTTTAGGAACTATGGAGGGGAAAATCTGAGGGTGAACTTCAGGTCCACATCTTGGCACATGTGCTGGCCACCAGGTGCCCACTGAGCAGCCGGGGCTGACTGAGAATTTGGAGGAGGGGGATCAGCCAAGGACTCTGAAACGCGAAAGCAAGAAAAGGCCCGGCGAGCACGCGGACCGCACAGGTACCTGGGCCGAAAGGATTCTGCGGCCTCCAGGGCCGGAGCGCAGTTTGGGCTGGGTTCCACACGGATGCGAGATGGGCAACTGGAATACGCCAACGGTCAGTCACGGGCAGGTCCTTAGCCCTGGAACTTGTTTCTGCCGACAAAGTAGGAACGACACGAAGTACCATTCTCACATGGCGGAGGTGAACACCAACCCAGGTGGCAGACACAGGGCTCCTAAGGAATGGTTACCACTTCACCAAAAAGAGCGGAAACAGGCAGAGACGTCCTTCCCCAGCCATCCGACTGCTCGCTGGCATCCGTGGCCACAGTCCCTCTGTGTCACCCGTCCAGATCTCTCCCTACAGCACACCCTCCTCCACCATCTCCCGTGCTCCGGCCCCAGCAGCGCTGCCCAGGTGTTCACCAACCCCGACGAGGATGAGCCACTGGCCGCAGCTTCCTGCAGCTCCCATGCAGGCTCCAAATCCCTGCCAGGCCGGGGAGAGCTGCTGAAGCCCCGCTTCAGCGTCCAGGCCGTAAGGTTCCTGCAGGAGCTCCTTCTCACGCTCCAGCGGACCTGTGCGCTTGAATTTCCATCCCCCACATGCAGCCAGCAGGGTCTGCCTGACTCGAGGCTCCCCGCTCTCTCGAATGAGTGCTTCCTCCTCCTCTCCAGCTCAGCCCCCATGCACTTCCGCGATCGCCCCTGCTACCCCGCCCGCGCCGTCTCCCTGCCCACTGTGACGCTCCCTCGGTGCTGATTCAACACTGGCTGTGACATCCAAAGCCACGCTCCGCCACGCTGGAGAACAAACTGAGGTCTCCCCCGTTCTCCCACTGCATGTACGCCCAATCCCAGACATTTTCCACTTAATTGTTTCTTAGTGGATTCCCCTGGATAACTTTTTCACCTCAACGGGAATAGAAACATCATGATCTAAGATCCACAGAGCACACACACACACACAAACACATGCGCACACGCGCACACATGCACACACGCGCACACGCACACACGCGTACTCACGTGCATTCATTAACTTCTATTTATCTTCCAGTAAACGATGTGGTTTAGGATATGTGGTATTTGCAAACTACACATTGAAAACATGATCGACTGGGTAAAGATTTGCAAAATCTCATGTATCTCAATTTTTGGACAATTACAATTGATTTTAAAATCAAAAGAAAGTTGTCTCTATGAGTCCTCTTATTGTATTACAAAAATCGCACATTCCACTTATTCCACCTCCTCCTACGTTCACATGTTTTATCTCATCTGCAAAATATGGAGCAGAAAGAAAAATAAAGCGCTCTCTTTTCTGTCCAGTTCGTATTTTTGGAGCTATTCTTCAAAAAAGCAGCCTTACTTTTAACATGCTGGGTAAGTTCACAGAAAATATTTGAGACACATAGGACGGACTAATCAATTTTGGTAAAAGATAATATTGTTAGTGCTGAGGGCTGTTTCTCTTATCTTCTTGATAATGTATACTTTTAAAAGTCTGTGATTACTCAGACTTATGATAGCTTCACTTTAAAAAAAGCTCTAAATCAAATAGCTACCAAACATCTTGCAGCTTTAAAAACATCAACCCAGGTTTTAGTTTAAATAAAATAATTCACTATTTTAAAAATATTTGAAATCACCAGAGATGCCTCAAATCTTATTTTCATTGGGGGTCTTCAGGACATTGTCTTGTTTCCCTGTCTCTTTAGAAAGCAAAGTACACGAAAAAGGTAAAAGTCAGAAGCCGAGGAGAGAGGCCAGGGGCCATCGCGCGGGTCCCAGCAATCACGCTTCCACTGACTTCAGTGTTAGGTTGAGGACAAAAACACATATGGTATTTACAGAGCAACTCTTAACTCCAGGCTCAGATTCCATAGACGGACACGGTTGCAAGTAAATGAGATGAGAGGAGATCATATTTCATTTGCTGAAAATAAACTCTGGATTGGTTTAAGCTTGGTTTTATATATATAACCAAATTTCAAAGCCGACCACATGAATTGGCTCATAACATTTATCAGGCACTACTACGACAGAAGGCTAGAGCGTCAGAACCCATATGTATATTTTCTTCATGGTTGGAAAACATTATAGATCATGGTATCAAACATGGACAGCCCTGAAGCCATGCTGAGTTCAAAAAGTGCTCAAAGATTCTAAAAAGCTCAAAACATTTTCAAAGTCAGCCAAGGTGGCCAAAGTATGGCAGAGTTCTTGTTATTTTATGGTTTAACCATTTGACAGCTGCCTGCGAGATACAAAGAGGGTGAGATCATTTCACTGCTCATTATCTGTGTGACGGAACCAGGGTCTTGTACCCTTGTCCCCCTTCTCTGCTCATAGCAGCGCGTTTCATCTGCATGTGAAGACAAACAGCACCATTTCCTTCCCGCCACCTTGATCCATCTTAAAGCCCGGCTTGGCTCCGTGAATAACAGTTCCTCGGTGGCTACCGAATGGCTGATAGGGATGCCTTTTCTGATTTTGCCTTCCATTTTTGAGTCATATAGTCACAACACGCACTAAACTACAGTTTTGAACATAAACTTGAAATACGACGTTCCCTATTCAAGTACTCCAGTCAAACCCTGATAAATCAAGCTGGCCAAGCAGTGATCTTATCCCTTCTGACTCTTTAATAAATCGAACCTTGTAAGTTCCTACTGTTGGAAGTTGTCACTAAATGAAATTGTGACCTTATCCGGCACATGAACTTATCCTGCTGACAACTACATTTATTGTGTGGATAAGAAAGCGAAAAAAAGAATAAAGAAAAAATGAGATATTTGATAATTCTGATCTCAGCCATATGTAACTCTAACAGATGGGATCTTTTTGATGTTCCATTAATGATTTGCCAAAGATGAGTCTCTACTTAGAGAAAAGTGCTCACCCTAGGTAAGTGCCAAGGACTCCACAGATGGTATCAAAAGTGCGTGGAGAGGTACCAGGTGACGGCCACGCATTAGAAGCTGTTAGTCTAACACAAAGAGCCCTGAATTAGCTTGTAATTGCACTGGAGAAGATAACATAATGGTGGTGGCAAAATAGAAACATTCCCTTTGCACACGATGCATTCAGCACCTACGAACTCTACAGCAAGCCCTGGAATTGTCTAAATCCTAGAGCACCTTAAATCAATGCTTTGTCAAGAATGCAAAATGCTCCCCTGGGCTATCCTTTCTAAAAGTCATAGAAATCAATGCAGACAGCACTGTTTAGGAAGCAAAGGTACACACATATGCTACCAAGTGCTGGTATGTGTTTCAGTCTTAGGAACCTTTTACCTTACTATTCAGGCTGGCTTTTAGGATAAATTTTGAGGTTAGGTATTCTTTCTATTATAAGAGCCGTTGAAACTTGCCAATTACCATCTTTAAGAAGGAGTACAAGAGATGAAATATGTGTACGAGTAGCAGTATTGTTGATAATTAAGTAGACAGTTCTAGGTGCTTTATTTTTTGAACTTTTACTTTTATTAGGACGTCTTTGCAGTGCACAATGATTACATTACTCGTGGGAAGACAGGACATGGCCATAACACATCTTCATTCTTTTCCCTTCCCATTTGCAAAAGACCTTTCTCCCCAAGACTAGAAAATGTTTACCTACATATGCATATATAAAATAAATTTTATTATATAGGGAGCATATTCAAGGTTGGGAGAAAAGAACTGCCAATATTTTGAGCTTTTCCTATGGTCTGTTTATATGAACAAACAGGGAAAAAAAAAGAGCCCATTGCAGGTGTCTGAAAACATTTGCATGGAGTATACACAGCTCTGGCAAGTGTTTGGAGCAGGGATGGGAAGGAGGAGGCCCCTCTGACCTAGCCGATGACTGTCCTTGTCACAGGCTGACCTGGTACCATGGTCTAATCAAAATCCTGAAAATCAGAGTAAGGTCATGTTTGGGAGCTCTCTGGCTGAGCAATCGTCATGGAATTCAGCTGCTCGGCTGGCACACACCCAAATGGCAGCCAAAGTTAGGGGACTGCAGGAGGGTGACAGAGAGGCCAGGGCTGGCAGGGCACTGGTCAGAAGCAGCCCGAAGCTCCAAGTAGCAGCTCTGCAGAAAAATCAAGCACAGGTCCTGTCTGATGAGAAGTTAGTGGGGGAATGCTGTATAAGGAAACTTCAGGTTGCACATCAGTGGTCCTCGTTGATATTCATGGTTGTCAGTTTTAGTCAGGATCATTTCTTTCTGTAGCCACCACGTGACTTTCTCACAGGAAGCCATTATTGTCCCGAAGATGCCAGCTCACTTACACGGAGCAAGCCACAAGTCTTGGCGGTGTTACTGAGTGCAGACTACTGCTTTTGCTCCTTCGATGCCGATAATCACTCAGGATGTGGTCCTGTTTTGCAACATGGTGAGAAAGTTTAAATGGGATGAAAGGACATCTAACAAGGCTGGACATATCAACGATGCTTAGGCATCCACCGCAATAGGATGAGCTTTGCCTGGAAGGAAAGGTCTCTCTGCGGCCACATTTGGGATGGGGAAATGATACTTTCAGAGATCCAAAGGATGGCAGAATGATTTGATGGATGAACACAAAATATGGGAAAAAATTATGGCATTACTTTGAAAGCTTTTAGTCTAAACCAAAGAAGCAATCATATATTGTAAAGTACTCTTGTTATCGGGTAGTTCCTTTAGAAATGGCTTGCCAATTAAATGTATTTTAGGTCCTTCTTGCCTTGAACAAAGAATTGGACAAGACAAGCCAAAAACGGTGCCAAAAGTTGATGTGAAAAGTGAGGGGTGAAGGGGTAAGGGAAAAACTGGCTCTGCAGAGTGAACCTGAGCCAAATAAAAGACGAAAGGAGAAAAACAGCAAAAAAAAAAGTGCACCCTGGTCCAGAAGAGAGTGGGCTACTGTGAGGAGTCATGGTAGTCGGCTTCTCGTTGTGTCCTGTCTCTTTTATGCTCCCCACATCTCAAGGGAACCCTCGAGAAGCTCTGCATATGGGTCCTGGGAATTAGTTGGCGATGCCCTGGGGTCTTGTAATTGACTGGTTCAGCTTACCTTCCAGCCAGCTTTGCCATGCCTTGCCTCCTGTCTCACTCTCGGCCAGTAAGAAATGCACAGGCATTCTAAATATAGTAGTCTACGACAGATGTTAAAATCTTATTCAGGAAACAACACATTTGATGTTCAGTGATAAAGTATAACCTGATTATTTTTTAAAGAGTGTAAGAAAGAAGTGGAAAATAGAACCATAAATATACTACAAATTTAACATATAGCCAATGAATATTGATCTTAGGATTCTTGAGTCCATGCCTACCACTATTGCCAGGGTACCACATATAATATGGAAATCTTCTATGAAATGCTGATGTGGACCTAATTTAGAGTAATAAATCCTGTGCTGTAGTAAAGCGTTAAGTGAATAGCTCTTTAATTGTCTTACAGTTTAGTTTGATGTACCTAGTCCTTGGAAGAGCTAATTATAATAATGGCACAAGTTCTTTATTCTTAAAGGTGAACCTGTATTGTTGAAAATATTAGTGTCATAAAATACTTTCAAAAATCAAATCCTAAATATCAAACAAGCCATTTGCTCACAATTCTGAGGTCTAATAAAAGACACTAATAAAATATATAATGTTTATGTTTCCAAAGTTGTACATATTCCTAAATTATGTATAAATGACAAGAAAAATTCTGCTAAAACCATGCTCCTTTCCACTGATTTTTGGATGCAGTACATAGTCCATCTTGCTGTGTTTGGAAGCCCTTCGCTGTACAGTAGATTTCACAAAACACCCACCATCAGTGCGTGGGAACCTTACATCCTTTGAAGCCCCTCCACCTTCCTCCTCTCCTGAACACACCCTGGTTCACACAGAAATCCAGAGGTCACCTCTCCCTTTGAATTCCCACAGTGGGTGATTTCTACCTCTAAGATCCTCACTGCTTCTTCCGTATTAGAGTGACTGTCTCCCTCCGTGGGAGGTGCTAGGCACGCCCACAGCTGGCATGTGGCAGGCCTGCAGGAAGGACACAGACAGACTGGCTATCGCTTCTACCATAATAGTTATTGGGATGAGGATCAACCCTAACATGACTTTTGAAGTTACAAAGTTAGTAGTAATACTAGGAACCCACCCCTGGTATTTGGACCTTTTCAAACTTTATCAGACTTTCTCTTAAAAAAAAAAGTTCAACAACCAAACTAGGTGGAAGGACTGACTTCAAGCCCCAGTATCCTACTGGCAGCCATTAGAGTGGATTCATTTATAAGAAGATTTGGAAAGCAGAATGTGGCAGCCAAAGGATGGGCCACAGAGCCAGCTTTGAAGGAGGCAAGATGGCAGGGAAGATTAGAAACACAAAACACCGGGAAAGCATACTGGAGAAGAGTGGTGAACTTACTACGTGATTATCAGAGCTCGCAACAAACTTTTCATTTCTGCCAAAAAATTCCAGAAAGACAGAAAAAAGTCTAAGATAAATGAATTTAAGACAAGGAAGCCTCCCAACATAGATGAGTATTCTCCAGAGAAAACAGTCATTAAATAAATAAAACATGTCTTATTAAATAGCTCATGTCACTACCAACACAAAGGTAAGACAGAGGTTCAGTGAATGAGAAACCACTGTATTGAGATAAAATTACTGCCAAGTCAGATGGAACAAACGGCCGGCTTTCATTGTAACAAGTTTTAAGAGCATAGAAGTTATAATTGATGGTAAGAGTTTCTGTTCAACACTGCAAATATGTTAATATTAGGCAAAACAGTATTTCTAAGTACTTGGAAAATATCTTTTTTTTTTTTTAATATGGGTATCGGGAGTCAACATCAGGACCTTGCGCTTGCCAGCAAGCGCTTGTGCTGCTGAGCGATATCACCGGCCTTTTTTTTCCTTTATGTGGGTACTGGGAGTCGAACTCAGGTCCTCTCGCTTGCCAGGCAGGCGCTTATGCTGCTGAGCTATCTCACTGGCCCTGGAAAATATCTTATCAGGGATGTCAATTTAAAGAATGCTGTCCTGTTATCATAAAATATTCCTACTTCACAGGGCACAGTGGCACAATCCTGTAAGCCCAGGACTCTGGGAGGCTGAGACAGGAGGATGGCAAGTTCAAGGCCAGCCTGGAAAACTCAGTGACTTGGCAAGACACTGTCTGAAAAAAAAAAAAAATGTTACAGAGGACTAAGACATAGCTTATTTGGAAGGCCATTGGTTCATTCCAAGTACTTAAAAAAAAAAATCTTACTATTAGAAAACTTGCTTTGCTGTTGTTTGCTAATTTCACATGAAACTAGGAAAGCCATCCTGGAACGCATCACCTCCTACGGAGCACTAACAATAACAGCAGTGAGCTCATCTGTGCAGTATCTGCTGTGTCCTTCAGGCTTGTGATGCTTACAGACAGCAAACACCCTCTTCCTCTATTATCCATGTGACCGACTCACAGAAATTCTGATGGACTCGCTCGGAACTCATGGTGCAGTGCCTGACATCGGAACCTCACACGCTCAGGTGCCACCGTCATTCTGAGCTACATGTGTGAAGCAAGAAGACGATTCCCTGTTTTGGAAAAAGTCTCCATATTCCTAGCATATTAGTATAGTTTGATCACCATAGGTCAGAGCGCTCAATCACAAAAGTATTGGCTATAAGGGCTGCTGTGAGGCCCCGCATGTAAATCAGCTGGTGCTTCCCACCAGTGGCAAGAGCATCCAGGCGTCAGCACCCAGCAGCAATGTTTGCAATAGCGGGAATCTGCCAAACACAAAGATCACTCACCTTAAAGTGTCAAATAAATGCTAAGTCTGATTTCCTCTGTGGAGTCACTGAACTAAAACCAAAGACAGTAAAGAGCATTTTCTAAATCCCGGTTGGTTTCTTCATATTGTTTCTCTTAAATATCAGTTTTCCAGAAGAGAGTTAAAGGACCAAAGGTATAGCCATGTGGAAATCATGCTGCATAATTCTTGGCCTGAGTCTAAATATTCACAAGAATGCCGTAGGCTTAAACACTTACTCCCAATTTGTAATAAGAACTTATAGCATTTTCTTCAACAAATACATAATGTCCCTTAATTTTATATTTTCTGACATAGGAGAAATATGAAACTTAGGAGCACAATCGGAAATAATTGCATGGACAAACAGGACACAGCTAATGTGACATTATTAAATAGAAGGACAAATTCTTACATAGATTCCATATGTCATTAAAAGGGTGGTTGTACACTCCTGGGGTTCAAACCCATGTGATGCACTTTACTGCCCAGCTTGAGCACGGGTTCGTGTTGGCTCGTATTGACTGACTTCTTGCTACCTACTCACTTGGATTTCCTAATCGCACCTCTGACTTTGGTAGCAAACACAAGACTCTATAAATATAGCATTTGGTGTGATGCTGAGTATACAGTAGGTACTCAATAAATGTTAAAATTTTATCTTAGTATTTTATGACTGATTGTAATAATAAAAGACAGCACGTGACTAAAAATTGCTTGTATTCAACATGTAGAATTGCCAGATAATTGCAATTAGCCAAACTAGTACTAGAACCACTTTCCATTCAGTGGAGGAGAAAAAGAGACCTCAGAGTTTAAACTCAAACCAAAAGGTGACAGAAAGCGCACACAGAGCTGACTCCACCTGCAGGACGGGTGCAGCTCCGCATGCAGTAATCCAAGCTGGCATTGCTTCTTGTTTCATGGCTGAGCCAGGCAGAGGTTTGCAGCTGTGAAGGTCAACATCGAAGGCGGGTCACCCACTCCATTTCTTGGTAACCAGGATTAGCCGCTTCACTGACGCTCCCCACCATTACAGATTTCCAGAGAGGGGGACACGAGGGGCATGTGTGCATTAGTGAAAAAACAAACCACTTGCAAAACGATATTTAAAACAATGTAAAACACTCTTTCGGTCTTAGTAGCCACCATTAGATGTCTCATCTCTTTCCCAAAGTATTGTTAATTTCAAAATAACAAAGATTAAGATTTATAACACCTCCTGAATATGTAGAACATGCTGGAGGTTGTATTGAATCCTTTATCTCTAGGATTTCACTTTCACAATAAACTTAGGGGAGAAAATTGGGAAATAAATTAAAGCCCATGTTAAAACACTTAAAGCAAAAGCATCTTTATCAACTGTCATGATTTTTTTTTATTTTTAGAGAATATTGGTCTTTATTTTCTCTAATTTATTTGGCGTAAATGTATATAGTACCTCTTTTTCCTTTACCTCAGTAGAACACTTTGACTCAAATTACTGCAATTAAGTGTGACAATGTGGAGGGAAAGCGGTGACGAAGATTGGGATGTAAAAGAATCGTCCATTTACACAAGAGAAATAGCCACCAGGGTGCCACACCAGTTCCAGACACACACCAACATCCTGACTGCCAGGGATGAAGTGTGTAATGGACAGTGACATCCTACAATCCAAATTTAATGATAGGAAAATCAGAAATATTCCAAAGAAAGAGACACGTCCTCCACTATTTCTTTAAAAATAGTAATTATGATATCCTCCTAACATTTAGGAATCTCTCCTTATTAACATCAAGGATTCCTTAGAACTTTTAGAAATGCAAATATTATTTTTACTATTATTATTATTGTTCATTCTAATAATTTAATCTTCAAAACCAAGGATGTAAGACCTAAACAAAGCATGTCTTCAAGAAAAAATAGTATTTAAATCTACATTATAATTCACCTTTTTGAACTCCCCAAGCCAGTGAATGCTGAGCAGATCACGGTAACTACAGGGTGACTGTATTTACTGCTCCCCATGGTAAACCTATGATAGATAGGGAAATAGTAGGCACCATGAGCCCACAGTGGAGAAACGCGTGGTTCCGACCCATTCCCTTAATGAATTATTGCTGACCCGGCACACATTTGGGCCCATAATTGTCCTGCATTTGGGAGACGGCTTTTCTTAAGCAATTTTGCTCATCTGAGGTTAATGAAATCAACACTTCAGACCCACATGGTGTCTACCAAGAAGTAAGCCTTTCCACCTTTCCATGAAATCACAGGCACGTGAGCCTCAGGACTGGAAGTGACAGTAAAACCTTCTCAGTTTCCACGTCATTCTACAGAATTATAATCAAGCTGACAAAACCGGAGTTGATGTTTGAAAGAGGAGCTGGAAGCAAGAGAATCATATGAACAAGATCTGAAATGAGACTACTTAATAGAATAAATTCCAAAGCACTTAAGAGAAATTAATTTGCATACACACAATGCAATTACAAGGGAAGAAGCTAGCATCATTAGGGCAGGTTGAAAGAAGACTCCAATTACAAACCCTGTCCATTCCGCACTTGACCTCACAGAGAATATTGTTAGTAATAAACGTATTCTGCTGCTTCGAAGGAAAGCAACCAATGTGCACTTCTGTTATACACAGCCTAACACTCACAACAGGAATGACCATTGTCTTAAGTGTTCAGCCCGTGGATCAGGTTTCACTGCTCCTATTACTAACAAATTTCTTTTGGAACATGCCATTTAATTTTAGCATTTTACCCTTTGAGAAAACTAAAGGATCTAGGTTTTTGTAATTCAGTATACAAATCACATATAAGAATAAAAAGCAGACCTGAAAAACATCCTCCAAAATGCTTTTTGAAACCTATCTACCATGGGTCGGGATTGTTCATGCCTCCCTTTGGGCTTTCCGCCAACATGCACAGACACCTGCCGCACCGTGCACGAGTGTGCGTGGAAGTGCGTGTGCCCACCTGGCCAACATCAACGTTAACATCTGGCTGACTACAACCCAGTCATGTGCTTCATGAAGTCTTTCATTTCATCCTCATTGCTTCTTGGGCCTTGTATTATACGTGGACAAAATTCAGGACATAAAAAATATTGGAATGTATAGAGGAAGATAGGAAGAAGGAGGACAGGCAGAGAGACAAAGGAGAGAAAGGGGAAGATACTATTTGCAAAAGTATACAGTGACTTAAATTATACAGGAAAAAATGAACATAGAAGCCATAAATGAAGGAAAGGATACGTCATTTAAAATTAAAACTTAAGATTTTTTATACTTTTCTAATGGATTCAATTTCTTCCAAGTACATGAATAATGAATTGATAAAAAGATACACATGAGATTTTATAATATGAATCGAGTCAGGCAGTCATACGATAACATTTCCCTTGGTTGCTGAATTCATGATTCGGCCCTATATAATAATGCGTCCTTAATCCACGGGGAAGCAGGGAGAAGGAATTATATTTCGCTTCTCTTAAAGGGAAATGGAAGAGAGCTCATTAGAAAATGTTAATCCAGAAGGCTCTTATTTAACTTCTCATCATGACAGTGCAAATCAAACTAAACAGTCTGCTAATATCACAAAGATATTTTACTGCATTTGTATGGAGCCACAGCATAGTTACATTTGTTTGGACACCGGAAGCAACCTAAGGAACCATGCGACTTCTTGCATGCACTTCCAGTTCTAAAAGGTGTTACAGACTCACATACGTGAAACGGAAGAAATAAGAGTAAGACAAGTGGGTCGGCTCCAAGCCGATATCCGAGTTGTGATATTTTATTTTTGTGAATGGGTACCATTGGAGAAACAGGGCAAGGTAAATGAAGAAACTCTCTGCACTATTTCTTACCAGTGTATGCAAATCTATAATTATCTCCATAAACATTTCAGATAAGAATATGAGTTCATGGGCTGGTGAGATGGCTCAGCGGCTTAAGTGCCTGCCCGGCAAGCGCGAGGGCCCGAGTTCGACTCCCGGAACCCACATATGAAAAAGGGGCCGGTGATATCACTCAGCGGCACGGGCGCCTGCTGGCGCGCGAGGTCCTGAGGTCGACCCCCCGGTACCCACAAAAAAAAAAAAAAAAAGAATATGAGTTCATAACCTCCAGAGCTCATAAACTTCAGTTTTAAAATTATCAAAACAAAGCCATCCAAATGGATTCAAGCCATACATTACAGATAATATAATCAACAACTGAAGCAAATATATAAAATCTATATCTTCAGGTTTTATACAACTATAGTGGGAAAAATAATCTTGGATATCCAAATAGTCAACTCATTAACTAAAAAGCTGAAAAAGAACATATTTTGATACACATTTTTAGAATTCCAACCACAATATTTGCACTTGCTACCGAGAAGTAAAAATTAATTAGAAAAACTCAGAAAATAATTATTTTTCATGTGAAGAATTATCAAATACATAACACAGTATTCCCTCTTTAGAGTCCGGCTGTATTCCAGGTGAGTCTGAAAAAAAATTACGACAATTTCTTTCATCTTACTAATTTTCAAAATACAAAAAGACTTATCAATAACTGTTTGCAATTAGTCTTCAAATATTGTTTTTTTGTTTTTGGAAAAAGCTCCCTACATTTAAAAATATTACCAATTTCTTCAAAGGGAAGGTGATTTAAATGGCACTTGATGTCCATTTTCTCATCTGTCCTTTCTTAGTGAGATTCAGATGCTAAACTGGGACAGATAAAGTCATTACAGTACTGCAATAAAATAGTGGAATGTGAGAAATACACTGCTGAAATGGATTTAATCTGCTACACTGTTTTAAATGGAAATATACTGTAAGATTATACATTCCATAAAATGGCAACACAGATATTACTGCTCCCTGGTGAAAGATACTAAAATCTCCATTTATTTGGCTGGGGTTGGTATGGCCTTAGGTATATTCCTACAAGTGAATTAAATTTAATTGCTTATTTTCAGTTTCCTCAGAAAGTACTGCCTTTAAGCAAGTTGTAAATGCATTTAAATGGGTATGTTCATCTGGAACTCTGTTCAATAAGTCAAGTGTTTCTTCCAATACAGAGATTCCTCTTTGATCCAGGATATTCATGATATTTCACTTAGAAATACAGGCACAGCATGGTGGAAGTGAGAGGAAACATGTTTTGAAATCAAATGGACATGGGTTTGAATTTCAGCTTTGCTACTTAACAGCTCTATGAGAGTAGAGAGTTAGACTGAAAGCTGGGATCCTCATTTGTAAAAATGAGAGAAATAATGCCTATCCTACCCTATGGGATTCTTCTGGTAGTTAAATAGCGCAAGAGAAGCATCAGGTTAAAGAAAACAATACTGGATCAGGAATAACACTAACACTTGTTTAGGTTCTAAGAAGCATAAATAATAGAAGATGCCCTCACTACCCCCTTAATTTAGAAATAAGCACCAGATACCAAATTTGGAGGCATGTAATCATGATTTAATTCTGAAGACAAAAAAAATGTGAATTTTACAGGTCAGCGTGCAATAATAAAACTACCCCAACTGCCAGCTAAATGAAATGGTTTCAAAGTCGAGCACTGAGATGAAAATGATGTATAATGTAAAGAATTTCGCATTCATAAACATTCTCTCAAGTTAAATAACTTGGGGAAATGGAAGAAAAGGAGGAAAAACATCCAGCTGTAATTTTGTGAGTTTGGGGCCTTTTGCTGATTTCGTATCTTCAGTCATAAGACCACATTTCATTTTGGGGAGTTAGGAAACCTCATACAAAAGATCCACAGAAAGGAAGAGAATTCAGCCTGCTAAAAATAACTCTAAAATTTGAACATTAAAATGTATGTTTCATAATTTGTTTTACTGCTACACAGAACGAGTATTTTTTAAAAAGAGTTTCCCAAGTAAATTTTAAGTAGAGAATTAAATCCATTAAACTCACATTTATAACTGGAAACTATGTTTCCTGTCAATTGTTTTTATTAATTTTAATGTGTTGCTTATTGATTATGAAACAAATATGCTATGATTATTAATTTACCATACATTATAACTAACATTTTGCAATAACCACTATGTAAAGCTCACTATCTCATTTACCTGTTAAATATCTGAAGTACATTGTTCACGTTCAGCAGGCGAAAAGGCTAAGGCTTGGTGAGAACAAGTTGTTAGTCCACAAAGCCCTGCTCGTGTAGCAGAAGGTGCACTAAGATACCTCAAGATATGAAACTGACATGTTTACCATCTCAAAACCCTAAGTCCCTCCCAATATATTTCAGCTGTCCTAAAATCTTTAGTTAAAATTTTTTATTGAATAGTTTTCACATAAAAACATTCTATTATGTAAAAATAGACTTTTACCTTAAAATAAAAGAAGGGGATATGGAGATAAAGAAAAGCAGTAAGAAAGAAAGAGATGAAGAGGCATAGAAAGAGATTTGAAAGGAAGAAAGACAAAAGAAAGTTAATTACCTGAAATAATAATCCTAAATCAAATTTCAGTAACCTGAAATAATTTAGTAACCTGAAATTTAGTAACCTGAAATAATAACCCTAAATTAAATTTCAAAATACTAACAAAGAAAATTCAATTAAATAAATAACTCTTTTGAAACTACTTAAATAATAAGCACTGCAGGTATTTTGCTTTTTAAAATTGTATAAAGTCCAAATAGTGGGGACAAGTAGAGAAAACACAAATGAATAATGAAATAACTGGATAACAAGAAATGCCAAAGATCTAAATCTTCTTCTAGGTACAATAAAGGGACTTACACGTGAAATGATACCACCATCCCCTGATCTGAATGCACTGATACTGGACAACTTTCTGTTTAGGGCCCTGTGACTGTCTCCTACACCATATAATTATAACTTTGCAATAAAAAGAGGTATATAATAAATCCAAAGGTTTCTCCTCCAGCCTCACAGAGGTGCATGTAAATTGTTGGAGGTCAGTTTTATGGGTTCGTTTACTATCTGTCATAGTCACAACTACACATAAACAGCATCCTGTAGACAGTAAATACATCTCAGCAAGGCCTGGCTCTTCTTCCATGATGCGCGGTTACTGCAAGGAAGCAGTAGCTCCAATGTGCAGTGTATCAAGTGCCTATAGCAGAAAATGTTTAGAACAGTTTTCATGTGCAGATGGCCTTGAGGGTTGCTTTGAAGAACAGGGGATCTCACGCATTGCCAGTTATCCCATGAGTCCACACTCAGCCACTTCATGCATCGGCAACCCTCTTTGAAGATTAATTTAAGGCCTTTCGAAACAACTGACGTTCATGAACCATAATGTATCATCACTTCTGGGGTCTCAACCAAATACTATTCATCTATCACTATAGAATGGAACGCTCACTTCTTGGCCTTTCAGCTAAGATCAAATGTATGGTATAAAATACAGACATTTTATGAGCAATATATGTTGACAGTGATCACATACTAATATTGAGCTATACTCTTTTGGTAGCATATTAGTCAGCATTCTGTTTTTATAACAAAATACTGGAGGCTGGAGAACACATACAGAAAAGAAAACATACAGCTCAGATATTTGGAAGCAACTAGTCCACAGAGCATGACTCCAGCTCTGGTGTGGTGCACCTCACTGCCATGTCACAGTGGGCAGCCTCGTGCTAGCAGCATG
This sequence comes from Erethizon dorsatum, assembly GCA_028451465.1. NCBI lineage: Eukaryota > Metazoa > Chordata > Mammalia > Rodentia > Erethizontidae > Erethizon > Erethizon dorsatum. Next base: position 2,660,513 of record CM051828.1, read on the forward strand.
TGCAACAGGGAGAGCTTACATGGCAAATAGGACCACGAGCAAGACTGGAATCCCACAAGAACCATGGTAGTCCCTTCCAAAGGCATGCCTCCAGTGAACTAACGACCTTCCACTGGGCCCCACGACTGGTGTGTGTTAGAGGAGTGTGTGTGTGTGTGTGTGTGTGTGTGTGTGTGTGTGTGTGTAGCTGGAGATCCACCTCATGGCCTTGTGCATGCCAGGCAAGTGTTCTACCACTGAGCCTTCTCATTACCTCTTAATAGGGGACCAAGCTTCCAACATATAGACCTTTGCGAGACGCACTGGAACCTTATCCAAACTACAGCATGTAGGAAATATTCCTGGAAAGAATTTATGAAACAAAAAGAGCAAGAAGCAGGGGAAAATATGAACAATCTCATTGATTTAATTCAAAATGAAGCTCTATTTGTAAACAGAAGGGGAAAACAGCAATGGTCTTGAAGGGCTAAAGCAGCTTGTAACAATGGATAGTTGCAGAGGAAGTTTGAATATTATGTTGGTAGGAGTTTTCTTGCCTTTACAGGACAGACAACATTTATCAGTTGAAATATAATGTGAAAGTGCTGAAAATTTTTAAAAATGTCTAGTCTAATGGCTATAAGGTATTTCCAAAGAGATGATAACAGCATTTCAATGGTGTCCTAAATATAAGCTCTATCAGCCAGGATACGCAAAATCTATCATTTTGGAATAGGAATATTTCTGCTTCCATTGAAGCAAAGAAGGCAGGAGGAGATCCAGCCGGGGGATGATGTGTCAGTGGATTATTAGGCACCTTGGGGATAGAGTTCCTTTCATCCCCAAGTTAGCCACATGAAGTATCACCAGGCCCATTCTATACGCAAAAATGTAAAAGCCTAAGCAAATTAAATACCTTGCTCTGTGCATGTTTGGAACTTAAAATCAACACTGCAGATTGTACCACATGATACCCAGTCTTATTAGTGATTATATATGCAGTGGCAGCCTCCAGACCACCAAGAATACGACACATCTACTGTTTACATTAGGAAAGGATGACTTATTCATCTGCAAAAGTCTGCTATCAACACAGAGCCTATGTCAAAGATATTGAAAGAGTCCACTGACGTGATCTTCACTTTCCTTTTAGCCAAGACATCAAAAACTCATTCTTCATCCAGGAGTAGATGTTACTAAAATGGATATATAGCTGTGCAATCTCGTTTTGTGGGTTAGACCTAAGCAATGGAAGAACTGGTCCCGGCATCTCAGCTGAAACAGAGAAAACCCTGAATTATCACCAGCATCACTGGGTCATCCAGCGAGACTTCAATCACAATATTCTACAGTCTTAGAAAATGAGGTTGTGATAGGTTTTCTCATTTAACATCTGGGGCATGTAACACAGTTGTGCCATGATAATGTGACTCAATTTAGCATGAGGCATAGCACCTGAGAGAACTCTGAACATCATCACCATCATCTCTAGGACTTCAGAAAGTAAGGCCGTGATCCACTGTGTCAACTTGGGAGAATCAGTCATTGCAAAGAAGCAAGAGAAATACCCACATACGCCTATGTGATAGCTCAAGCAAGAGGCTCAGAGTGGACTTCTATTTGGCCACTCAGCAGTGCTCACTTTATTGGACTCATTCCAAAGCTCTCCCCAGTTTCAGAAGGGAGCCTGGGCCGTATCGCTGCTCTTTTCTGACACCCGTTCTCCCCCTGACAGCCCCCATGTTTTAGTACGAGTCTCCCCAGCACGAATCATGCTCGTGGTATGTGATCTTCTGGCCACCTTACTCAGTGTCCATGACGAAAAGCAGCACTTAAAGCCAACAATGTGTCCTGTGTTCGTAAATGTGTCTTTCCAGCCATCTCAAAGGATTTTCATTGTTTGTAACATGGGCAGAGACCCCATTATCTTGGTGCAAATAAAAGTAGTTCTTAACAGAAATCTGTTTTCTTTTATGAACACTATGAGAGGGCCCCTGAGCTCCACCTTGAGGAGTATAGCATAACAAAAAGATAAGGTTCCACAGTAAACAGGGAAAAGGAGAAACAGGACAAGGGGGAGAAAAGAAACTTGGCAAACAGCACAAGGCTTACTTATAAATGACTTTCTTCTTCATTTAAGATAATCGGCAATATCCTCCCAATAATAATAATACCCTGAGAATGAAGGAAACTGGTGGTATGCAGAGAGCTAACATAAATATTAAAATAGACCACATTCGTGAATAAATAGTAAAGTTAATAGCAATATTCTCAGTAAGATCTAAAGTCATCTACATTTAGAAGTATACAGAAGTCAGGCTACTGACTTCAGTCAGGCTACTTTATTCTGTTAGAACTGAGGGCAAAATAATACATAATTTATTCAAGGTCTTGTTATATAGGAGTTGTGTTTAAATTATCATATGATTTCAAAGTGTATCTTTGTTTTAACCCAAACCTGTGCTCATTAAAACTTGAAAATATTTCATAACTCCATGGAATTCAGAAGTCTTATCAAGACCTATTGCCTATGGAGACCAGTTCCCATCTGTAATTAAAATATTCACAAGATTGTGTGCAGAGCCTAGCAATATAAAATAAGAAATACATCAAACGTTAGATCACATTCCTAATTTTGAAAACTAAGAGTTACAGAAAGTTAAAAATAATGTCACAGACGGGTCATCAGAGGACCTGCGGTCCATGGACACGGATCTCCAGCACCCGTACATCACACTCAGGAACGGTTCTGATCAGAGAGCAGACGCAGCTAAACTCGCTCCAGGGCGGAGGCTCCGAAGGAGCTGGCAGCCTGCGGGAATCAGGTGAGCAGAGAACTGTAATTTGCAGTCTCCCGGACCTTCAAGGCTCGAGACTGACTTTTTACAAGTTCCTTGAAATGCTGAAAAGCAGCCCAGGAAAATCAAAGGGAAGGATGATCATCCAGAAAAGCCAAGCTGTAGACGCTAACACAAAGGTCAGTTTGTTTCCAAAGCAAACAAAATACTCCATTTCTATGACGGAGTACACGGAGTACCCGCTGAAACCCTGCTTATCAAGTGCCATTTAGGAGCAAGGTTTTGAAACATTTCCAACAGTCTTCCCTGTTCATCTCTGGGTGTAACAGTGGCCATTACCCTACCCATCTAGGATTAGGGCTCATTTTGAATCACCGGCTTGTAAAAAATGTGTATTAAATAGGAGTGCCTCGAGTATCATGCATTAATAAAAATAAAACCCATAACTATGGTTCTGTCTGGATGCTACACAGAAACACAAAAGTAGCTTGGGAAACAGACCGCCTCTGCCTTATGAATTATGAAGCTTCTATGGAAATCTGGAGCCTAACGTAAAGTAGTTTATTTAATGGGAAGCAGGCCAATGGCAAAGTCACTTGGAATTTCCAGTCTATTTATTCCCCAGTGATACTCCTTCGTATGTTTGATTCAGGACCTTATTTGAACATTCTGGGGAAAATTCTAAGAGCCAAATGCTGTGTCTTAGGAGAGATGCCATGTATTAGGAGAATGGCATTTTATGATCCCCATGGAACTAGAAAAACTTGCTGTCACCGTAGACACATCTTTCTTTGGTCATTTGGATAAAGGCACGCTCCTGTCTCCCTCCAATCTGTTCTCCACACCACAGCCAAAGCAATCATTTTCCAACTGTAAATATCATCCACTCCTCTGGCACCCCCGCTCAACGTAATTTAATGTCTTCCTGTAGCTCGCAGGCCAAGGACGAAAGTCGTTAACACTTTTTAAATCGTCTGGTTGTTTCCCTGTTCTCTGTTTCAGCCACCCTGAGCCTCTGGTAGCCACCGGGGACATCGCACAGGCCGCCCCTTCTGTCTGAACGTCCCCTGCCTCTCTCGAAGGAGCCGCTGCTCATCCTGGAGCTGGGCCCTCTCTGCAAGCGGCCCTCTGGTCGCTGGCAGCAGAGGGGAGGGGAGGAGAGGGTCGCAGCAGGGCTAAGGGAGCAACACTCCAAAGCGGTCTGCAGGACTGGCACTGGGTGGAACTGATACAGCACAGCTTCCAAACTCTCCAGGAACACCTTCCACTCTTTCTGTCCCTAGCTCTTCAGATATGTAAGATGACTTTTCATATTTTTCTTCTGAAGACTGCCTAAGAAGTCAAACATTGAACTGGGAAAGACATTTAGCATATTATGTCTTTGGTTAGCTCTTACAAATTTACCACACAGCGTGACACCCGGAGAGAGGTGTCTAGATGGCTGTGACTTTCATCAAAATCTGTAAACATCTTCTCTTCCAAAACCGTCCCTTAGGCCAGCCTGATGAAACTTTGTGAGAGCTCTAAGACAGGCAAGGAGAGCAGTCTGCTGACAGCGTCTTTACCGTAGTGGGAAACGGGGAAGTGGGTTCAGGTTTCCCACCTTCTCGCATGGGGCTCTGGTCGTGTAATATGAATGTTGAGAAACACATTCAAAGCTCACGTGTGCCTCTTACCAAGGAAATGTGTCTGTTAACTCTATACATTCTTCATTCTCCTCGAGCATTACAGGAATGCGTGGGTGAGCAGGTGTGGCTCCAGTGCAGGGACACAGTGACACAGAGCCCCTTCCCTCCAGCTTGCTCACGATCATCTTCCAACACAGGGTGTCGCCACATCCTCTGCTTCCTCTGCCACAACCGCGTGATGCTGCTGTGACCTCTGTCCTCTTCCAGTTTCCTCCATGGTTGCATGAGCAATGTCCAGCAGAACGGCTGCCTCCCCCCTCCATCACATCCTTCAGGGGGCACAAATATGCAGCGGACATTTAAACTGCACAACCGCCACGTGTAAATCAACAGGAATTTGTCAGTGTTGTCGCATCATTTTTATTCCGTAGGGAAGATGGGCACCGGAATTCTCTGTGCAGATAAGAGTCCTGTTCATTAACACTAGGGGAAATGTTGTCATGGCAAAGGGAAAATCTTAACTTTCTAATTATCTTCTTAAAACAGGCAACAGTGATTTCCTTTGGAAGAATTAAAAATCACGACTTGTGACTCTAGGGCAACAAAATTCAAAAATTAACAGCACTTGAGCTTGTCACTTCGTTCACATATGACCTTCTATATTACCATGTTGTGGTGGGAAAAGATGATTCTAAAGGTGATTCAACCCGGAACCTGGGGCAGGACATTCAGAGATATTCGGAAAGTTAGCTCTAAAAAACTCATGTAAGTTGTGGAATTACATTAATGAATAAAACAGGGCATTCCTCTGTAAATAACTTTTCCTCATAATTACATTTTTTTTTTGTGTGTGTGTGGGTACCGGGGGGTCGACCTCAGGCCCTCGCGTGCCAGCAGGCACCCGTGCCGCTGACCGATATCACCGGCCCCTTTTTCGTATGTGGGTTCCAGGAGTCGAACTCGGGCCCTCGCGCTTGCTGGGCAGGCACTTAAGCCGCTGAGCCATCTCACTGGCCTCATAATTACATTTTATAGAATATAAATTTGATCCTGAAATTATCAACAGGAAGAGTAACAGGGTTAGACAGTTGTTATAACTCACTACAGCAGCAGAAAAATTACTCAGGATTTTATTTTTATGCAAACTGTTACTATTTTAGTATTTTTATCTAGACATCTTAGCAAAAGTTTGGAAAGCAAGTTGTTATAACCTGCATATTTATGTCAAAATAAAAGATTAAACCATTCTCAAAAATTATTCTGAATATATTTTTTCTTCTAGGAGTACTGTAGGTTGATATTTCAATTCCTAATGCCTTCAAATACTACTTTATTTGGAAGTCGGTCACTGTAGATGTTACTGGTTAAGTTAAAGTGAGATCAGAGTAAGTAGGTTGGGCTCCTAACACAACAAGGTTGGAGAACTTAAGGAGAAGATGGAGACACACAGAGAAGATACAGCGATGTCAGCTGAGAACCCTAAAGAGACCCTAAAGATGGCCACCAGCCAGCAGAGGGCAAGAGGAGCAGAAAAGATTCCCCTCAAGACTGCCGAGGGAGAGTGGACTTGCCAATGCCTGATTTAAGACTTCTAGCTTTCAGCGCTGTGAGAACACATTTCGTCTGTGTTAAGGCACCCAGTCGTGGGCCTTTATTAAGCAGCTCTAGAAAACTAAGAGAAGAGGCAATTCGGCACGCACGAAGTGGACGCGGCTCAACGCCACCGGCCCACCTGCTTGCTGTTTCACCCCCTGTTCGCATCATGGGAGCACGGGGCTGGGCTTGTGAACCTCTCCCACGAGCATGGATTCTCCAATACACTCAGTGTTTTCAAATGGGACTTTCAGCCTAATCGCAATACTACACTCAGGATATTTAGATAAAATCACATATAAAATGGCCAGACACCACTACATTTGAAAATCATCAGTCTGACAGCTTAGGCATGCTTGCTGCTTGGATTTAGTTCTCCCATATTCTGCAGCTCAGTACCTCTACCCACTTTGGCTTTACTAGTGTCTCAAAAATTGGTTACTGGCTGCTATGGACATTCGTGACTACTGGGAGATAGGCCTGCCACAGGGGTAGGACCTCTACCCTGCAGGTGTGGGGAAACCCGCGTCCTGTGAGGAAACACACCAGGGTGCTCACTCTGCCTCTCCCCTCCCTCCCTCCTCCTCTGCCTGCCCTGAGTGTCCACAGGAAATGCCGCAGGAGGACACAGCAGGAAGGGGCCCTGGAGCCCTGGAGTAGTTCTCTCTCAGGAGCCCAACCACGCGCCCAGCCTCAACCGGACTTCTAGCCTGCAGGACTGTGAAGAAAATAGATTCCTGTTTCTTAGGCCACTGAGTCTGTGGTATTTTCCTATGGCAGCCTGAGAAGATCAACTATTAACCATATTCTGCGTAGAACTTCAGGCTGTCACAAGGCTAATCCAGCCGGGACTATGAGATTTCAGTAAAGATCATGAAAGTCAGGCAAGTTTAGCTGTTTCCATAGGATAATAGCTTTTTTCAAGAAAGTCTCCCCTGAGGGCAGCCAATTATTGGTGCATCTGCCTATAGCTGGTGCTGAAGACTGCGATCATCTGATGAATTATAATATATTTATTAACATAGCAGCCCGACTTTTAGTCATATTTAAGACTGATAAATTTGTCTTAGTTCTGAATCTCCACTCCCAGCTCATCTTATTCAAATTTGTAATCCGAATATATTCAGAGGTGTGTGGATTAAAAATGGAGGCACACTTTCTGCACACACCGAATTTCTCTTCCTGCCACATTCGTGGAGCAGCTGTGTCCATCTGACCTGACCGGAGGTGACATCAAGGGATCAAGAGGATGAGGGTTGGTCCAAAGGGCATCTGGAAGGTGGCAGTGGACTCGGAGAGGCTGGGCTGTGTTCCCTCACAGACGGAGCCCGCGCCTTGCTTCGTGCAGGGGTAAGAACTGCGGAACTGTTCCTCAGGGTACAGGGCGGCACCACAGAGTGCATAGTGTGCAGGAACGCGTGGTAACAGATTTACACTCCGAACTCGCCTGATGTTACGGGCTGAACCGCGCCCCCAATTCAAATACTGAAGTCTGGACGTCCCAGTAAATCACACTGTAATGCTGGATGATTCAAGTAAAATGAGATCAGGTGGGGGAGCCCTAACCCAAAATGACAGCACCCATCTAAGAAAAGAAGTTATTTTTTAAAGGTGGGAGGGCCAAATTATCATTACTTTAAAATTTGACTACAACCTCTTCTGTTGACATTAAAATTAGAAGCTTCTTAAACTTGAATAATGGCTACATACCTAAGCCACAAATGAAGTTTGGTAAAAATGGGAATAGGATGTTTTTCTTCAGTAATTACAAATTAGAAGGAAAGGGGGCACAGAAAGAACGAAGAGGTGTTGTGCCCCTGTAGCGACTCCCCATGACAAATGTGATCATTACATACTGCAAACATGGACTAAAAACATAAAGTTTTCAGAAATTAGTAGATGAGAAGTTCAGGACATAGGCACCCAAGGAAGATCAAGTGACAGCCACCAGGCAGAGCCCAGGGGACAAGGAGGGAGACCAGATGCAGTCAGTCCCCACGACCTCGGGCTCCAGGGCCTTCAGAAATGACTTTCCGTAGTTTAAGCCGCCAGCCTGTGGTACTTGTACAGCAGCCCTAGTGCACCTTTTTGAGATTTTTTTTTTTTCTTTTTTCGGGACAGCCTTATAGCATAATGTAAAAATGAGTTTCATTTTTAAGACAAAGGAGAGAGTTTCAAACGTTCAGAATCGGCTTAGAGTCCTGGAATGAAGGAGAGAAGTGGCTGACCCGCACAGTATATTCCGCATAAAATATAACCCGTGACAGCTTCCTTCTCCATTTCCTGCCGTATCTGCACAGCGCCATGATGAAATCTTCGATGTTGGAAGATATGGCATAATATCCTCATATCCATTCCCTGTTAATGTGTTTAGAACTACATTTACTCAGATTTCACTGTATGAATACTTACTCTCTTGACGTGACCATAACTTGGACACCATCCCTCCAAATAACTCAACAGCCAAACGCCTATGCCCCTACTTGGTAGAAAATTAAAACTCTCAACTGTTCATTCTTTCATCCTTGAGGCAGAAGTAAAACAGGACAGCGAGGTGACTATGAGCAGCGCTCTTCTCTCACATACAGTGCTTTTTTCCCTCCTTTTCCCTTTGACCCAATCAATTCCCACTGAGCCTTCGGATGTGAGTGCAAATCACCCACGGGGGCAGCTTGCCCTAATTCCTCTTGATGTTCGCCCACAGCAGCATAATTCCCTGCAACTGAAGGTGGAGGGAGATGCTTGGGGAGGGGACCAGGGCAGGAACTGAGGGGATAGCAGCAAGGGTGGGCAAAGTAAAGTACGTCATACGCCTGTGTAAAAATGTCACAGGGAAACGCAGTATTTTCTCCAATCAAATGCACTAATGATTATAATAATACTATAGATATCCTGCACGTTTCCTTCACAGCCCGATCAGCTAGGTCAACACAGACTCTCAGGGTCCACCCAGCTCGAGGGGGTCCCCCCACACTCACTCCTGCTTTTCCCATCAGGCCCGGGGCCTCCCCTCCGCATCTACCGAGGCAGAGCAGCTTCTGCCTCTGTGCACGCACTGTGGTTCCCAGCCACCCGCCTTCTGCTCAGGCTCCAGAGCAGGGCCGAGCCTGCCTCTCTTTGCCAGCATAACAGACGTTAGAAGCCTGGCACCTAGCAAGCACTGAATAACTGTCTTTAAAGCCATGAAGCCAGAAGCTGCAAAAGTTGGATTTGCTCTTTCATTCTAGGAGGGCGTAATTCTGATTCCTCTTTAGATGCCACACATTCTTCAGGACTGAGTTCAGGTCACAGGGCAGGCGGAGCGCAGCACTTGGAAGCCCAGCTCTCCCAGTCTGCAGACCCAGCGCAGGCTCCGAAGTCCCTGTCTTACACCCCGGCCCTGGACAGTAATCAGGGCACAGCGGAGGCGGCGGTGCAGGCACCTGGCCCGTTCCGAGCCGCTTCCACAGCCTCAGCCACTGGGTTGGTGCTGGATTTCAGTGTAGACCTTGAGTTAAAGCAAAAAAAAGCTTGCCCTGTTTCAATCTGCCCATTTTGTTGCATTAATGCAGATGCTTTTCATGCCCATGGTGTGAGTTCAAAGCCATTGCTGTCCTAGACACAGGGTGACACCTCCCCTCCCCAAACCACACTGAGTCTGCCTTGCCCCTGGGAGCACCCGTGAGATTCTGGAGGACTGAACTGTGCTGAGAGGAACACTGCTCCTCTTCTGCAAAGCAAATACTCCTCTGCTGCATCCTATGCTGCAGACATCAGGCCGTGCAACTGACGCGTGTTCAGCAAATCCTCCGAACAACCTATGGGATACAGACCGCTGTCACTACGCTAAAGATGGGGAAACCGAGGCACGCACAGACAGGTGAAGCAGTTTGTACAAGGTCTCACGTGGAGATCACCACCACGTAAAGCAGAGAAAGGGGACCAGGCCAGGGAAGAGAGGAAGGAGAGAACCGACGCCCATCAATGAGTTCACAAACATCTTCTTCCCTGTACCCAATCTGGACTAGTAGAGAAGCATTTGGTCATCACCATGATTTTACGGAATTAAGAACATATGTATTTTCTTGGTGCTAAGATTGGATAGTTATTTGAAATCTCTAAATTCATGCTTCATTTTCCATCAGAAACTAGCATTTTACCTAAATGGCTTGCTTCTTTAATACTGACTTTTCTCCAGTTTAGTTGATCATTATCCTCGTGGTTTTTAAAGGACTCCATGCGAAACCCTTAACATAGATACAAAAAGAGCAGAGGCTAGCCAGGTAGTTTGTGGACTTAGTAGTGGAAAAAATACTTTTTAAACATGAAAACCAACTGTGTTTAACAGCGAACGCCTTCCTGCCCCATCAGAGCTGAACATTCTCTCTGTTTTCATAACATTCTCCTGTGTTTTCCTTGTGTTGCAGTGTGAATGAATCCAAATTTTCCTCTTACATCCTTATTTTTTCTTAGTTTCCAGGGGGTTTCAATCAGCATTAGATCGGGGTGAGTGAAGTGAGCTTACTAATTTTGAACGTTTGGGAGAACACAATCTAAGACAGGGATAAGAAGGTTTTCACGAGGAAGGAGAAGAATTTATCCCACACAAAAAAGGTAAAATGTCAATTCATATAGCAGCAGTAAGAAAGTCTAACACTGAAAAAAACTAGTATTGTGGTTTCAAGTTTCTGTAACAAAATAAGAAATTAGTTCATCAGGAAGTACTTGAGAGCTCTAAAGCAAACAGGCTTTATACGTGTGTAGGAATCGTTAATCACACAAGTGTTTACTAAGCAGTTATGGAGCCAGGCAGGCTGGTATAAATATGTGCATAAATTAAAATAACAATGAGAATTCAAAATTTAGGGTCTGATTCTTTCAAGAATTATTTGATCTATAAGTAAACCGCTATGCCTGTGGAGAAAGTATGGTGAGGGCGACTTTTTTAAAGTTCTTTATCAGGGCAGCTCACCACTGCCTTATCCTTTAGACAAATGGAACATGAGCTCCATGACATGGCTGTGGCAGCTGAGAGAGTCTATGTTCCATATGCTACGGCCATTTTTATTAAAATTACAAAATCAATTTAATCTCAAGGAGAACATGGAAATCACATTACCTAACTGCCTAGTACTAGTGCTTGAAAATCGAGTTGCACAATCCTTATTCCTATTGATCTGCCACTGAACAAGTTACTCTTCTGGTTTCTACACAGGGAACACGCAGCATGGAGAGCAAAACATCCCTACTTTCAAATAATCGAATGAGCATATTATTTTCATTAATATTTCTGACACCATCATCACCAGGTTACTGGCACAGAACGACCCTCTCATGCTTGTATATTTTTATATATGTTTCCAAATGTGTTCATTTTTGAGAAAACTTTGTAAAGCTTGTTTCTTCAAAGCTTATAGGACCAAGAAAACTGCGAGTTTAGAAATAAGTGTGCCAATGACACCACAAAAAAGATTACTAATGAAACAGGAGACAAAGGGTATTTGTGTAGTGAGCCGTAGCGTGCTCCTGAAGCAATGAATTCGCAGCAGATTGAAGGGGTGGCAGTCTGTGCGTGTGTCTTGGTTTGAGGGGAGATCAAAACTGAACAGGAGTCTCGCACGGGCTTTCCTGACTGTGGAGTTTCAGCGTTGGGTAAATTTGGTGTCGGTAGCTGCAGAAGTCTGTGATTGAAAATTTTCCTGTGGAAGAAGAAATGTCACAGTATTTTGATAAGCGAGAGATGAACTTTTTTTTTCCCTTGTGCCATCAGCAAGACGAAAAGAACAAAATACATCATTTATGACCCACAGCTCGACCATTATCTCCCGGTGAGACACTTGTTTTAAACACGCGAGGACCTTTCTTCCCCCTCCGCCGAGTCTAGGGCTCTCTGTGCGGCTCCTTCCCCCTCGGAGCCATGAAAGAGAGGTGAAGCTGTGCAGTCTCCAGGCAACTGCAGAATTGCACGCGTCCCCTCCGGGTCACAGGCAGCTCTGAAGTACAGAGGCGGTGGACGAGCAGCGCATGTCCCTCTGATCACAGATACCATCTAAGACCGGCGTGGGAGCAAATCCTGTCCCTCACCCAAGCTTTACACACTCTCCTGACTTCACCAGGAAAGGGGACCTTGCTCAAATTATTGGTTTGAATGTTTCTTGGTGCTATAATTCGACGGTGTACATATGTGTGTGCATGCACACGTGTGTGTGAAAATAACAGAGCCGGAGGGACAGACAGCTCAAGAATGTATCTACGGTGGCCAAGCCATGACCAATTAGGTAGAGCAACACAGATGCAGTTTAAGCTTCTCCCACTTTGTCATTCTGCAAATGGTGACTGAGCTTTGGGCTCTGGGGATACCCTTGGGAATCAAAGTCCCTATGCTCTTATGAAATGCATGGTCAGAAGCACCAAGGATCATCGTGGCCTTTGCCTACCAAGAAAAGGTTACACTTTAGCATACTCTCCAGCATTTACATAGTTACATCTCCCTAATGCCCCTCACTTACACAGGGTCAGTACTTTCTTGGGCATTATGGATCCCAACGGAGTTAAATGTTTAACATGGAAGTGGTAGGAAGTTGAGAATTTCCACACAATGCTTTTACTTAACACAGTATTTCTGGGGTAGGTCCAGCTCTAAATTGATGCTGGGAACAAAAGAGATTTTCTGAGCTTGTGAAGAGGTCGAGGCAGGGAGCCCGGGCTGGGACGTGGGCAGGTACGCACATCCCGTGCGCTCCTGCCGTTCTGCTGCTCTGCGCTCCTGGCTGCTTCTACCCACAGGCCCCGAAAGCCAGGGCTCCAAGTTGCTATCAAGGCTAAACACACAACACGCGCACAGAAGGAACTCGCGAGTGGGGTGTGCACCGCACTGACGACCTCCGCCCTCTGCTACTGACTGACTGGGCCCCTCCCAGCCCCTCACTGCAGCGACTGTCACCCCTACCAGCAGTACGACCAGCAGGGACGCAGGGCAGAGCAGTAATTGCGGATGCAGTAGAGCAGAGAAGAAATTACTCTTTCAGAGGATTTACTCCAAAGCTGTGGGGCTGTAATTCTTGGAGTCTAAAAAGGCATAACCTGGGTATGATTCCTGACCGGCCACTGCATGTGTGGATCCCAGGACCAGTGACTGGGAAGGGGACAGGATGGGGAGGACACCCACAGCACGAGGCAGGAGGATGCCAGGACAACTGGGAACGAGCACATGGTTCAGGAATGGCTGGTCGTTCTGTCCCTGGATCTACTGCCCTGAGTTTCCCAAAAGAGGCCAAGGAACAGGAAGCTCACATTCTCTGGGGAGAGGTAAAAGGTGAAGTCTCACACCATGTGGACATAAAGGACATAAGCATCTTTGCCAGTGGCTGAAAAAGCATAACCGCATGGTCCTCTCCCACGTACGTCCCTAACAGGGCCAAAAGGTTCCTTATAATCCCCACTAGTGTCTACCAAATCCTACAAGTACCTTTGTTGAACAGTCATTATGTGCAAAGTTCTGGCCTGAATATTTTCCATGTGATTAAGTCCTGTGAGATAGGCCATTTTTTGTGTGTGTGTGTTTTTTTTTTTTTGTGGGTACCGGGGGGTCGACCTCAGGACCTCGCGCGCCAGCAGGCGCCCGTGCCGCTGAGCGATATCACCGGCCCTTTTTTCATATGTGGGTTCCGGGAGTCGAACTCGGGCCCTCGCGCTTGCAAGGCAGGCGCTTATGCCGCTGAGCCATCTCACCGGCCCGAGATAGGACATTTTAAGCGCAATTTACAGATGAAAAAGCTTCATGAAAAGTAATGTACATCAGGCACAGTGGTGCTCACTTGCAATCTCAGCTACCTGCAAGCTGAGGCAGGAGGATGACCAGTTCCAGGCCTGCCTGTGTGACTCAGCCAGACCCTATTTCAAATTAAACAATGAAAAGGGCCAGGGATGTTGCCCACAGATAGAGTGGCACGTGGGAGCCCCTGGGTTCAATCCCCAGTGTTGCAAAAACAAACAAACAACAACAACCACAAAACTAATTTGCTCAAATTTGAACCAGGCTGGCGTCAGAGCTCACCCAAGAGTAATTCTATCAAAGCATTCTGGTGCATTTCCACTCCTCAAAGCTAAGTGCCTGCTGTACGGTAGCTACCGAGCTAGAGAGGAAGGTAAGATAGCTTCAGGGTTAAAAGGATGAGTTTGGCACTGGGACTCATTCAGATTTTCACACAAGAGCTTTTGACTGCCAAATACACATAGCCAATTAGAGAAGAAGAAAGTTACAACTTCAAATTGAGTAGCAGTAACTGAACTCTACGCATAAATACACTCTCAGTACCTTTCTCAAAATAGCCATCCATAGACCTGAACGCTGTTGCATTATAAAGCACAAAGCTTTTATTCCAATTTCAAAGATGCATTCACGTTCCCAGTAGGAAACACCGAAGATTTAGTTATGTGACAAGTCAAAGATGTTGTTCTCTCGTTGTGTTTTACTTTTCTTTTGCATTTTTATACAAGCAATGCCTGACGATAGTCCTACAAAACCATCCAAAACATGTTTTTGAAAGGTCCCCTATCCTACTGCCCTCAACAGTAGGCCGCACTATTAACAATTTGAGCTCTCATATAATTTTATTTATTCCCAAATGGCAAGCCACTTGACCGAATGACATTTATTAAATAGCTTACTACTGTCATATTTATTACACCAAATATTTATATATGCAGGGTTGATTTCTGGATAGACTTGTATCACACTTTCATGGGTCCTTTCTTAAACTAATGACATGTAACATGGTGGTCTAATTACTCTCCTTATGTAATAGGTTTTTATGTTCATAGGAAGAAAATTCTTCCTCATTTTTTTTTTCTGCTGGTTACTTCAGAGGCCCACATTTTTTTTTTAACTATTCTCTTAACATGTTTATTTTTCATAATTATCTACAATTTCCTATCAATTCAATGAATTAAATATAATTTATTTTGTATTTATAAAATTGCTTGAATTCATTAATTACCTATTGTAATGATTGGTCCCCTGCCACCACCACCTTTAATATATTCTTCTGAGTTAGGAATTTCACTGAAATGCTCTTATTCTTTACATTAGCTTTTCCCTCCTTGAAAAACATCTGGAGCTGTATTTTTTATTTTCTTCTTTTACTAGTCCAGTTCTATTTCCTTGCTATTTACTAGAAATTGCTTGCAGTTTTGTGGTTCACTGATGGCCCTCTTTCCTGTTTTCCAGCCCAGTGTGTGTGCATGTGTGTGTGTGTGAGTGTGCACGTATGTGTACACCTCTTTTTCTGACATTTTACAGAATCTGAGCTCTAGGGACTGTGAGCACATATGTTCCGTCTACCATCTTGAATCCTCATCCTGTTGGCTACGTGGAATTTTTAACACATATGTAAGTTGTTCATGATCATTTGACACAGTGACTTCCCACAGAACTCAGGCTGGCACTCGACATCTTCAGCAGTGTCTCACACATTTCCAACTGTCAGCTTAGCTCAACGGATGAAGGCCCCAGCCACCCCCAGGATTGTCCATAAAACTTTTCTTGAGTTGTTATCTAAACATGGAAACTTTCTTTGTAGAATAATGTATATCCTTATCAACTAGCCATACTTCAAAGTCCACTTCAAAATCATCTATTCCAAAAAGGGCCCTCCCATCCCCCTCAGATAACCCTCAGAAAGAACCTCTGTTCTGACAGACCCGTGGGACACTTTGTCTGCTATGACAATGCTCTTATCAACTTAAATAGCTTTTAAACACATTTTTCTAATTTTCTTATTTCTTGTTAAAGTAGGAGTTAGACTTTATTTGACTTTAAACTTTAGTTAGACTTTCTTTGTTTCGAACTTTTTCCCTTTAACTGTGTCCTGTATGTCTTTAGCACTTCATGGTATTTATCATCATCAAATGAATAGTTATTTCCTTTCCCTTTGGTATGGCCTCTTCTATGACACAAAGGTACTTGTGTTCCTAAGAAAATAGCTCATCAAAATATTTATTTTATAAAATCAACTAATTAGAAAAAGAGAGAAATGAGAAAATTAGACTAGCAAAAGTTATTTTTCAAACAGCCATTCAAGTAATAGAGGTGTATTTTTTTTTTTTTTGTGGGTACCGGGGGGTCGACCTCAGGACCTCATGCGCCAGCAGGCGCCCGTGCCGGCTGAGCGATATCACCGGCCCCTTTTTCATATGTGGGTTCCGGGATTCGAACTCGGGTCCTCGCGCTTGCCGGGCAGGCGCTTAAGCCGCTGAGCCATCTCACCGGCCCCCATAGAGGTGTATTATAGTTGTAAGAGATGTGATCAAAACAAAGTGAATGTGTAATTTTTTAAAATAATTTATTATAGTAAAAGACACACTGCCATTAATCCTCCACAAAATACTCTCCTTCACTCTGAACACATTTATCCCATTATTCTTGTCATTTTATAACACTGTTCTGGAAGTCCTCTTTTGTGAGTGTCTTTGGTTACACTGTCACAATGGAGTCGATGTCCTGAATCAATTCAAAATGTTTCCATCTTGCCTTTGGGGAAGAGCCAGAAGTCACAGGGTGCCAGGTGCAGTGAATAAGGTGGGTGAGCACACAGCATCACACTCTTATGAGGCTGCCTTTCTGTTGGATGGCACTCACTGTATTTTTTTTATCACACCTTGTACAGACACTCAGGAAAGAGGATTTCCAGAACTGCTTCAGAAAGTGGCAAGAATGATGGTGTAAGTGCCTCTGAAGTGAGGGGGAAGGTTTTGAGGAGGGTTATTGGGAATGTGCCTTTTACTGTAATACATTTTTAAAATTTAAACTTTCACCATGTATTTCAATTACACTTCAACAGATCTATAGTTACTGTACGTACAGTTACTGTACGTGTGCAAAATCATGTCTGATTATTCCTGAGAAAATTCTGAAGAACACAAAAAAAGAGAACCAAATTCCAAGGCATTCAAAGTAGTGTCCCACACTCAGACCACCTGTGAGAAAGCAGAGGACCTCGGACCATGAGCCCAGGGCTCTTATGCTGCGTCTGTGGTAACTTTTTCTTTCATCATGTGTGTGAGTTCTGAATTCCAATTTATTATAATCAAAAGAGTGTGCGCAATGCCAGTGTGCTCCTTAATTATTAACTATTATCAGTCCTTGTTGTGTAATACGCACTGGAAACAAACACATATATGGAAATAGAGGATCAGTACAATGGCCATTTATAAATATCTAAAACTCTTTATGATCGTAATCTTTGAGAAGACAGTCTAGGATTGTCTCACATTTTCCTTTTCCTGGCACAAGATAATTTCTCATCATTATTTTAATAATTTGAAATTATACCTTCAACTCAAAACTATAAATACTAATATCTCAGGCTTATCAAACTATTAACTTTTTCTGGGGCTTGACCTGGGCATATTCTCTTACTTAATTCTTACAACAGCCTAGTGACAAAATTCCAAGTACACTTCACATATTCATCCAGTGACAATGTGGCTCTGCAAATGTGTTTGAACACTGTATTGGCCATGTACTCCCAATGTGACATTAGACAGATTATTTAAGCCCAGGCAGCCTCCATTCCTTCATTTATAAAATGGAGGTGAAAATTATATATGTCCCATGAGGTTGAAAAGAATCATTAATTAATTTATATTTGTTTTTTCTTTGCAGAATGTTATATGGTGCACATGTAAGGCACTTAAGAAATGCTAGCTGTATGTATTACTCTTGTCCTGAAATCCTAAGTAGAGTTTCCCTTTACTAACAAATATCAAAACACCTTGTCCACTCACTATTTTTTTCTTAGTATACAATTCATCAATTATGTCTCAAAGTGATCTATAACTTTCTGCAGAATCTCAGCCTATTTCAATCTCAAAATAACCCGGCAGGATTCACGCTCCAAAGTGGAAATCCGAAACAGAGCAGGGACTGCACCATCGTCTTGCTAGTTCAACTCATACGTCTTTTGATGTATGCGCTATTGAGAGAGGCTGTTCATATTTCCTTTCCTAACAACCACATCTCAAAGAGCTTGTTGCCACTGAACACGTCCTTTCAGGACAGCCCCTCTAACTTTTCTTTCCTGCTTATAGCAGTTCTGTGGTTGTAATAACACAAAGAATCTCCACAATTTTAGTGCGAGACTCATTTCTAGCAAATCAACACACATTCTCACTTATTCATGGATGAGAGATGTGTAAAACTATAAAAATGTTTGGACATTTGAGAAGACTAAATCAACAGAGAGTAAGCATTTTATCAAATCTACAAGTGAAATTAAACTTTAATTTGAATAAATAAACTGTATGAGGAAAGATGAGTTGCTAGCCATCTGAGCTAAAAAGATGAAGTATAATTGTATCTATTTAATAGATCTGCAGAGCATGAGGAAATCTCAGCCTCAGGTCCCGTTCGAACACGCTTATGAGTCACAGGTGTGTAGGCAAGGTTTGTGAACACGGATGGAAAGGGTTACAGTCATGGTCCACCCCTCTCAGAAGTGGCATTTATTTTTCCAAATCCTTGGGTAGTTACAAAGGAGGTGTCTATGAGACGAGAATGATGTTATCGCTGCTCAGAATGCCTCTAACTGAATACACTGAGATAAAATCAACTTGGTTCCAAAATCTTCAGGGAAAAATAACTCACCAGTTATTTTGTTGTTAGCCACGTTATGGTGATAAAGTAAACATTGGCTAATTCTAAAGGAGGCCCAAACTATGAACAAAATGTTCTCACCACACACAAAAATGTCAGCTATGAGGCAATAGGTACGTTGATCAGCTTTACTGTCATAATCATTCATTTCCCAGTGCATAGCAAAAATCATGGTGTCCAACTTAAACGCACAACTTCTATTTGTCAACTATGGCTCAATAACACTGGAAAAGTAGTTGTTCTTTAATTTATATCAGATGGTCAAGAAGAATCACTTTCAGTGAAACAGAGTGATCCTAAATTTAGTGACACAACTGAAAAAGTATCCTTATTACCAAAATATACACGTGCTGAAACTAATAGTCTTTCTAAAAACATTTCTTTTTTACTTAAGACTCAACATTAAGTGAAAGAAAGCAGATGCATAAGCTTAAGTATGGCACAGTCTCTCTTATATGAGGGTCCCCCCCAAAAAAGTAAAGAGCAAAATAAAGGACAGATAGTAAAAGGTAAGGAGATAGGTCTTTCTCGTATGGGAAGGGGGTTAGGAGATTAAGCATTAAGTAAGTGATTGAAGAAAAGATGTGTAATGTACATGCACCAACACCCCATAAGGTATGTGATCATTATGTGTATTTGAAACATGTACTAATAGAAAACAAAAACATGCTTAAATCCAAGATAAGGTTCCACTCCATTTCTTTGTTTTGATGTAAAGACTAGAAGTGTACCGAGTGGTCCCACAAAAAATGTTTTAAAGAACAAAAAGAAAATGTCAAGAAATAACTGAGAGTTATCTAGGCAATGAACTGAAAGTCCCCTTTATCCGATGGTCCTATGGTTGGGATAGGAGATCTAAAAGGAGAAGACCTGGGTTTGCCTTCCTACATCACCGCTCACCAATGGGAGCCTCAGTTGCTGCTCCTGGAAAATGGGGATAATATTAGTGACTACTGCATGAGGGTATGGAGTTTATAGAGAATACGTGAAACCATGCCCGTCATGTAGCTTTCTATAAATTTTAACTATGATACATATCAATGCTGTAATAACTGTATTAGACAAACAGAGGAGGAAATTTTATTGTCAAAGGAGAAAAAAGGGAAATACAGAACAATGGCCATGCTCTGTGTTATAAATTATTCATTTTATCATAAATATCCAAATACATGGCTACCTTCAGTACAACCTGAGTCATCACAAATGTGTTTTTCCTAAATGATGTTCAATCTTTAACTGTTAATAAACCAACCTTCTTGAAATTAACAAGTACAGTAAGTAATACCTTGGTTCATGAATTCTTCTGTTCGTGGGCAACTCAGTTTGTGAACAGAAGTGTGCGGCAAAATTTTGCTTCCATTTGTGAACTGCACTGGGTGACAAACAGAACCACAGCCATCTTCCTCAGAATCATGGAGCAAATTAAATTTGCGAACCAAGGTACCACTGTGTAGGTATTTTTAAAAATAACTCATTTTTTTTAGAGCTATAGAAAATTATACTCAGAGGTATAATGATGTGCACATCATTTTCAAATATTAATTGTTCCCAAATATATTTCTCCTACACCACTGCCTTCATTCTTACTAACTTGTTAATTTCCTGGCCTCTTCTCAGAGCCCGTTCATCCCTTTCTTCCTATGAGCCTGTAATTTCTATGGGGTTTAAGAAAACACGACTAAGAGTTCATATTCTATTCTCTCCTCCACTATGACTGGTTCAAAAAGTTGACATGCAATTGAAGCCACAATATTAAAGTCAGTGTCAAGACTTTTATAAAATGCCTAGACAGAGAGCTCCCTAGCTCTGGGCTGTGTGTGGATTCTGGAAATCCTGGCTGTCACAAGGGAAAGGAACCTCAGCATGAAGCTGAAGCCCACAGCAGCACAGAACCAGGATGCAAGGAACCACAGCCTGCGCCTGACGGTGTTGTGACCTTTGGTGTTTTCAGCTATGGAAGCTGAATCTTTCTCTGTACGGCTGACACCAGGCTCTGATTCTTTCTATAACCATTTTCTAAACAATTTGAGAACACGAGCAAAGAAGCTGGGGGTCTTCCCTGAGCATCTAAAACAAATTTTAAAAGTGGCTTAAAAATATAAGACATTGAGGATTGGGTGTTGCCTGGGGCTTCTGAGCGTCTGCCTTCCCAGTCACAGGACAGATGTGAAGACCGAATGGGAGCCCAAAGGTACAGGGAATCCCGGTGCCAACCGCTTGACCATCGTATGCCCATGTGGAGCCCGGTGTCCCCCCAGAAGAAAATGGGAAGCAACACCAAGGGTAAGCGTTTTTAGGAGCCACAAAACATCTGCATGATGAAAAGCTGAATTTCCTAAGACCTGTTATCTTAACGCATCTTCTTTGATGACACTGATAATTACATTTGCAGATCGTTCAGCACTGTTGATAGCCGACTCTTCCAACTACCAGCGCTGAAGGGACTCTGCGAGCACCTTCCTCTCCCTTGAGCACTTGCTTCTCCGCGCTCTGGCTTCCTGAGTTGTCGGGGATGCTCACGTCGCCTGTTGTCCCAGCATTCACCCATGGTGACATGGCAGTGACTACCGTGCCCCTTCAGCCGAGGGCACGACGGAGTTACCCCCAGTGCATCCCACCTCTTAACACTGACTAAGAGCCCGTCACGCTCAGCTCCTACAGGAAGCTCAGCGTCTACATCCAGAGACAAATGAACAAACAAAAACACACATTGGGTCTCGCTAGTGAGAAAGACCAGCAATAATCAAATACAGACACAGAAATAAATGGCAATTATAACAGACGTTGCAAAGATGAGCCCGGAGTACGAGGTGCACTCCTGGGTCAGGGACCAGCAGGGACCTCAGGGAGCCTCCCTGGGGAGCAGGTAACCGGTCCAAGGCCAGGGCACAGCTGAAGGAGGACAGAGTCAGGCAGAAGAGCAAGCTCGGCTGTGGCAAGAAAGAGCAGTGCACTGTTCACCCAAGACTTCTGCCACAGGGCAGGACCAGGGCCTGGAAAGGCCAGGACTGCAAGCAACGCCTCCGCCCACGATGTGATCCCCACACACACTGCACACGGGACGGCGCCACACATGCACGTGACACATGCAGCTCAGAAAGTGCACTGTGTCACTGGGCTCTGCCGAGGAGTGGGTTTGTGTTTTCAGGCCTATTTGGCTTTCTTAAGAGCTGGTGATTGAAGCAGCATCACTCCCTAAAGGGAAGTATCTATTCCACCCCTAGAAAACACTTCAAATGAGTCAATCTGTATTAATAAGGTGGAGTATGAACTCCATCTAAAAATGCTTCAATATTATAAATCAATGGAATGCCTTGTTAAAGCGCAGGTTCCATCCTGCATAAATAAAAACGTAACTTTTCAAAATGCAATTGCACAAATTCTGGTTCAGATACTTGAGAAAAGGTCCAGACCTAGAGAAGAAATGGATGTGAAATCCTCCACCTGTCGAAGAGCGCCGCGGCACGGGTCGGAGGGAGTCAGTCTGGAACCCAGGCGCCCGTAGGAAGAGAGCCGCCAGCGGAGCAACGGAGCAGCTCTTGGTTCCGGCATCCTCCATGCCCAGTTAGGAGCCTACTCCCAGGTGTGATAATGAACAAGAGATCACAGGGAAGGAGTTTCTGTCTCCATAAACTCCTCATATAGACTTAAAAAATAGGCATCGCTCTGGATCAGATACCCATTATCAACTCGGACAGAGAGTGTCTGAACCACCATTATCTGCAAATGATTCATGAGTGCAGGTATTTCGCTACCTGAGGATTTTAGTGAAACCATAAATATAAGAAAAGACAGAAGGTGGAATTCATAAAAAGCCTTGAGAAATATCTAGGATAGAAAATTATGTCCAATCTAAAGAAAAATGTAATTTACCAAATCTGACTTGTGTGCTGCTGTCCATTAGCACCAGGGTCTCCCTGCTCTTCCCAGGCGTCTCCCAGGTGGGGTCCTCGCCCCACAACCAGAAACGCACAATTTAACCCTCCACTGAAATTCACTCATTGGCCAAGACACCTTTAATGTAACTATGGATCACTGATTATACAGAGTTAGTGTTTAAAGTAGGATGATAATGGGCTTCAAAAATTCCCAAAGTCATGATTTAACAAGGAAAACCTGGTGCTATTTCTACATTTAATTTTTTTTTAAATTTATAACACACACACACAACTGCACACACATGTATCTTTTGGGCATATGTCAACTAATAAAAATCTTCAAGTACTAGTTTCCCTATAAAAATTCTCATGGAAAAAATCAACCCACTGCCATTTTAGAATAAATATTTCTTTCCTCTGGGCTTTACTGTCTTACATCAAATGGCTATTTAACCAATTAATTTACAGGAAAACAACATACCTCCCTGACATTTGTAAAGCTGATCATGCACATTAAATCGCTGAAAATTTTAAGGGTTTATTTTTCTTTCAGTAGTTCTTTTTGAAACATATCTACTCTTTAACATAAATAAAAAAAACTTTGGCATCTCAAGTTAATCAAAGACTGCTAAAATCCAGCATAATGAAGAAATTTATAACACATGATTGGCTATTGACTTTGTGTGGAAATGAATGCTTAGTATTATAAAATGCAAAAACCGATTTTTTTGCATTACTACTACTATATGCACTACTTACAGAACATTTTCTATGTGTCAGATATGGTGCTAAACATTTTATGAAAGAATCCTGCATTTAATCCTAACAAAAAGTTGGTGTGGGGTACTTACTAATATTCCCATTTCATAAAAAATAAAAGAAACTGAGGCTCAAGGTCAACCAGTTAATAAGGGCCAAAGCTCAGAATTTAGCCCAGGACCACCTACCTTTTTTTTTGGAGACAGGGTGTCACTATGTAGTTCAGGCTGCCCTTGAACTCACTATGTAGCCCAGGCTGGCCTTGAACTCATGGCAATCCTCCTGCCTCAGCCTCACAAGTGCTGGGATTACAGGTGTGCAGCACCGCACCCAGCTAGGACCACCTAATTTCAACACCCATTTCCTCATATTAGCTATGTAAATGATTCTTTTCGAAACAGCCCCAAATTTAACCTAAGGTAAGATTCATTAAAATTGTAAGGTCATGTCAAGACTACATATTTGAGAGATCTTCATACACAAGGTTTACTTTGAGTGTATATTTGGCTTACTGGTTTTGGATTCTTGATTTAGTTTTCACTATCCAAGTGATTCCTATTATAAAGAATACACAACAGGCCTGTAATCCCACCACTCTGAGAGGCTGAGGCAGGAGGACTCCAAGTTGCAGCCCAGCCTGGGCAACTCTGCAACTCAGTGAGACTGTTTCAAAGAATGAAAATAAAATTAAAAGGTCAGAGTGTAGCTCAGTGAAAAGGGCCTGGGTTCATTCCCCAGTAACACATACACACACACACACACACACACACACGGAATAGAAAAGGAACATGCCACAGCAGTAGCTCAAAGCTCAAGGCATAATTCTGTGATGAGGAATTTTTCCCCAACCCAAGTTAGTAGTTGACATTGAATCTGATATGTTGGCAAAAACCCTGCTGAAATCACTTGCCCACTACAATTCCCCAGAAACGAGCGGTCCGCAGGGCACAGCGGTCAGGAAGGTCTCCAGGGAGCGCCTGTGCACTGGACGGCGTTCTCTCGCGTCAGCGAAGCCCAGGGCTGTGACTGGTCGCGCTGTCCTCATCAGGGTCACCTCTGTCCCGAGTCGCAGAGGGAGTGGCGCACACCCGCCTCCACGGGGCAGCAGGCACCTGCTGCCTTTCTGTCTACAGCGCTGGCATGAAGATGGCTCCAACAGAGAAGGGAACTAAGACTTCATCAGGATTCACCGGGGTGCACAGGCTCTGAGTCTCTCTGGGGAGGATGGGTCCATATAGCGAGGGGAAGCCAGGTGTGGCATCAGCACCGGCAAGGAGCAGCTGGGGATGCTGGAGGACCCAGGTGTCAGGGAGGAGACAGCATCCCGAGGCTCCCTCCATGCCTACCTCCTGGGCCGGCCAGGCTTGAGGACCACCCCTGCTCCTCGGGAAGACCAAGTGGCGCCCAAGGATTGAGCTTTTGATGCCACCCTCAGGCCTGAGCAGGCATCACCAACACCAAGCAGTGCCCCAGACACTGACCCCAAAGCCCCAGCCTCTGCAGCCAGGCACCTGGCCCTGAGAAAAGGGCAGACTCCCCGCAGCACGGACACCCTAGCCTTCCCCTCTTCCAGAGCTCCTGCTGGGGCCATCTGCCGGAACGGAGACCGCTGAGGCTAGGAAAAACCAGACCCCCCAGGTCCCCAGCCCTGCTGCCCAGGCCACAGCCCAGGCCACAGCCCAGGTCTCCCAGCTGGTGATCCACTACTGCCCTGTGATGGGAAGGGCGCTTAAACAACTGCTCAGTTCTTAGCAACTTGGATAATGAATAAATAATTGCCCCAATTATTTTGTAACTACTCACACAAGTCAGGAAACATTCCAGTCACCTGAAATCCTTGTCTCACCCAGAGACCCTCCCTGGGACACAGGCACAGGCTCGTGATGGATCCCTCTCTGTCCTGACTGAAAGGTGTTTGCCATC
This sequence comes from Erethizon dorsatum, assembly GCA_028451465.1. Taxonomy (NCBI): domain Eukaryota; kingdom Metazoa; phylum Chordata; class Mammalia; order Rodentia; family Erethizontidae; genus Erethizon; species Erethizon dorsatum. The sequence goes on from CM051828.1 coordinate 2,685,705, forward strand.
TTTTCCTTATGGCAAATTTCTTAGGAGGAGGAGATTCCAACTGAAGCAATCCTCAGCGACCAAAATGGTACACGCAGCCCTCAGCCCCAGCACACCCACACCCAGACACGAAGAGTGACACCCAACAGCTAAACTGTTAAACAGTTAAACAGCATTTGGGGTGTGTTGCTGGACTTTGCAAGGCAATTGTTCAAGACCGGCTGAAAGCTGGTCTTCACAGAGGGGGTAAGGGCACCTGGCTCAAACACCCCGCCACCTCGCTAGCAAGACCTGGACCACAGCTTCTGCAGAGGCGGGAGGGAAGGCAGGGCGCCACACTGGTCCAATACGCGAAGGTGGGAGAGCCAGGAGAGGCGTGTGGGATCACGGGAGTGTGTGTGTGTGTGTGTGCGTGCGTGTGTGTGTATGCGTGTGTGTGTGTGTGTGTGCCTGGTGCCTAGATGGCCACTAAATTCAAGAATACGGAATGGCCAGGACTCTCATCAGCAGATCAGAGTGTACAGTTTAAGCCCGCCTACTTTAAATATATCCTTCTGTTTTATCTTTTGCATAAGAATTTACCCCCAAAAAAGTGCGATTAGCTTTATTTTAGCAGTAGCAACCATATCTTAATATAATGAAAATCTGTGAAACAGTTCATACTCACTACTTCTCTTCCTTCAATGACTCCTAGCTTAAAAAAAAATGTGAGAAGAGAACAAAAAAAAGGATAATGTAAAGTTCAGCCATCAAAAATGGCTTCATTAAGATCCTTAATGAAGCACATGGGAGCCATTTATTGACTCCTCGACTATTAAGACGGAACATTATTACTGCTTTAATAGTATTTCCATTTTCATTTAGGAAATAACTAATCAAGGGATCAATGTACCAAAGACTTTATTTTCCTTCCCTTGGGTCACTGCAAGTACATTTTTTAAAATGCAAAAAACGTAAGCACAAATCCCCCTGGCACCCTATGGCATGAACAATTTAAAGAAATAACAAGAGGGGTGAAAGGTCAACAGCTCCGATCTGTGCAAGGTGGGAAAACAAACACAGCCCGCAGGGCAGGGTCCCCCGGAGAGGATGGTGGGCGCTCCTCCCAGGTGTGCAGAGCCCCCAGCCGCCCGCTGTCAACCGGGAAACATTTCTATTTCTTCGCCCCCCTCCGAATGCAAACGACTGTTTTCCTGGTAGTTCTCGCAGCTCTGCTTCCTTTGAGGTACCAATGTGTCGCCACGAACCCGATCAGATAAGGCCGATTTACATATTTATAAAGCCCCTGTCAAATCTCCTATCAATTGTTGCTGCTATATATAGGCTTTCAAAGGATCTGTGGGCCCCGCGCTCCGCTGCACGGCTCCCTTCAGGAACTCTGATCTATCGCAGAATGTGATTTCAATGTAAATGGGCCCAAGGACAATCACCCCACTTCACAAACTCTTTTCTGCTGGGGTAGCTTCAATCGAAACACACTCCAGCAGCCTGCTGCACGGGACCAAGATTCCTTCCACATTGACAAAAAAATTTTTTTTCGAAAAAAATTCCCAAACCCCAAACACAACAATGCCAGCGGAAAAAAAAAATCTGAACGTTTTCTGCAGAAAGATGGGCCGTCTCCAAATCCTTGTGCCCTATCAGACAAATTAAAGTAAATCAAGCATGAAATGAAGCCGAAGAGCCCCGAGATAAGGCTCCTTTAAGTCGTTTACAGATTAGGATAGAAGAGGGGTGCATCTGGTCTCTGGCAGTGGAGGAGGCCGGCTGGCTCACAATAGCCCCTGTGTATAGGATTACCTTACCTTGTCCCTGACAAGGGAGGAGGCGCCCGGGAGGGGAGACGTCTCTAACTTCCTCACGTCCAGCCCTGGGCTCTTATTAAAGCATTAATTGCTACAATGAGAGAAATACCTTTTGATTCAACGAAACAACCCCTCCCTCCAAAACACCATCCCACGGACTGATTTATGAACTGGGCAGAAGCAGATAAACTGGGAGCCGGGGCGGGGGTCTGCTACCAGCAGAGGAGCTCTTCCCTTATCAGGCAGGGTTCTGCTGCGAGAGACAGAAGCTGATAAGTTTCCAACAGGAATTAGTGACGCGGCCAGGAAAGCGCGTTACTGGGTGGACTGGAGCTCCAGCGGCTGCCAGAAGGACCTCTCTCCTTATCAGATGGGGCTGTGCTGCCCTGGACGGGGAGGTGTTCTCCAAGACGAGCTGGATGCGCTCTCCAAATGCTCTGTGATTAATGAGTCGACCCTGAGAGGAGGAGGTGGGCGTGAGTTGTCTTGGGAGCATCTGGAATTCTGCAGTGTCTTAGCGAAGACCTTTCCATTCCTTGGCACCTCTCACAGCCTGGAAACTCCCTCTCTTTCCTTCCTCGACACAGAACTTCTTCTTCTCCAGTAAATTTTATTTAAACCTTGTTTCTACCTAAGGAAATCCTTCATCTTCCAGCACTCCCAAGAGAGGGCCACCAGCCTAACCCACTCATCAGTTGGTTTCAGCGGCCCTCAAGAATCCACTGCAACCCAGGATTAGGATGAGAGCACTGGCCGCGGGGCTGGGAGAAGTCGCTGCTCTCTCCTCCCGCTCACTGGTCCACTCGCTCCCCGGACCTGAGCAGCCAAGTGTGCTATGGGCTGGGCCATCTTTGCAAACTGCCAGCAAACCACTTGCCCAGAGCATTATTCACCTATAATAGACTTCGTTGACCTGAATGGCACAGAGCATTTGAATGGCCTTAGAAGGTTTTGTCACTTTCATTTTCATACGTGGACTTCACATGCAACACTTCGAGATCAGCAATATTACCACAAAACTAGGACAAATAAATCAAGGTTCAACTGGGTAACGACTCGCCCAAAGCCACCGGGCTGATTAGAGCCATACTCTGGAGTAGTAACCAAACCCCACACTCCCTCCTGATACGTGAAACTGTGTCAAAAAATGTCCTCCTCTTTGGGTAAAAGGACGCAGGAGAAAGTTCTCAAGTGTTGGATGACAGACAGATAAAACCATTCACCCCAACCCGAGCTCACCATCATCTGGCTCAGTGTGGTCTGCAGCGTCTCAGGACACGGACGCTAGTGCTGTGAGATACCTTCTCCTTTAGATAATTCTGTGCAGAATCTTTGAGTTACAATTATAAAGTCATCTTATTAACAACAAACATTTAGTGGGCTGGGATGTGGCTCAGTGGTAGAGCTCTTGCCTTGCATGCACAAGGACCTGGGTTCGATCCCCAGCAGCACAAAGAAATAAATTTAAAAAAATAAACAAACAAGTAAAAAACGTTTTAAAAAAATGAAGCACACATTTGCTTGAATGCACTTTAAACTTGGCCTTGGTGAGATATACAGGGACCTCTCTGCTCTCTACTTTTCTAAAATTACCTCTTCCTAGGCCACTTCCAGAAATCTCCAACTTTGTTATGTGTATGTTTCACCTTTCTTTAACGTCTATATCTGAATATTTATGTAAAAATAAGCGAGAGAATGTTGTATAAACTTTCTTCTACGGAATAAAATATTGTGTGTGAAACTTTATTCAATGATATTTCCCAATGCGGTTCCCACTCTGATGGTGGAAACATACACAGAACAAAATATTCCCAAAGGAAGGCATCTTTGAGAGAGGTTCAGATGCTGGAAAAGTAAAAATTTAAAATAGAAAGCCATTCTTAAAATTTTAACTTCATTTTTTCTCTTAAAAACCTGAACTAGAATACACTCCCTCCTAATGGAGCAAAATTTAGAGTCAAACATTATAAAACATTTGGGGAAACCACTACGCATAGTAAATGCTGCGTGTGTGAATGCGGCTGGAAACCCGGTGAAATTCACATGTTCTAAACAGTCATGAAAATGTCTGTAATTATTTTCCGTGGAGTAGGCTGAGGATAATCCTTCACTCAGCATAGAATTGATATATTTACAAATCTGTGACCAAATGATGATATCTAACAAGTGCTCACTGCTTGCTGCTCCAAAATAATAAACTATCTTAAATTATGCCAAAAAAGATAAGAGACATGCTTTATTTCCCTATTTATTAATACTGTGAGGAGGTGACATTTATTCATGATATTTACAGTGCTTCTTTACACTTGACTTTGGAGAAAGCACTTTTTTTTTTTTTTGCTTCTTCATTGTGTATGATTTGGAAATAGATTTATTCCTGCTTTAAAAATAGTATTCCCTTAAAGAAAGAGTTATAATATGTTCTTTCTCCATAACATATTTCTGTCAAAGACAAGCTAAAATATCCTTTGTACATGTTACATCATATTTTACCATTATTAGAATTAGAAACTTTGAAATTTCTTTATATAATAGACATAAAATAGATTTATAGTACGGCATTTTATTGCCTTCTGCGTATAGATTGGCTATATATACCACAGTGATTATGACTTATTCATCATTTGGTTAGCCATTAACAATTTTCTTAAAAGAGGAATAACAGCATTTCAGGTATAGCAGAATACTTTTCATGTTAATTATATGATTTTTTAGTGAGGCAAGGTAGCCTTAGTAATTCTAGAAGCAGTAAAAGCTGAATATTATATTTTGATTTTACTGACTTCATTAACTTGTCATAAAAATACAAAACATATTTTGATATATATCTGCTGTTTTAAGAGCTATTTCCCTCCATAAAAGAAAAATCTAAAAGAAGCACTATTTTGAGTTTTCATCAATACGGTGAATGACTGGAGAAATAAACTAAATGTGTTAATTCCGTGTTTCTCTACACCCAAATCCATTTGATCCAAACCTATACCCTTAACCTTCCTGCAGTAGGAATTTTTACACACTGAAGAGGTACGACTGGTGCTAACGGTAGTCACCATTTATAGAGGACCCACTGTGTGTACACTTTGATTATGCGACCTTTGTTTTTATTTAAGTATGTTCGCAGTCAGTCTGGTGAGTGGTTCTGATTGCTTTCACTTTACATCCGAAATATCTGAGGCTCAAAGAGCTCCAGCAATGGCTATGAATGAGTTAGGATTCACACTCAGGTCCTTGCGATTCCAAACTCATGCACTTTTCTGTGGGCTTTCTCTTTAGGTTCCTTCCTGCACATGAATTGGAATGACATTTTCGCCTAATCAAATATGTTGCTGTCAAAACAATAATTGGTAAATAATAATAATCATTCCAATTTTTAAAAAAAGAATTTAATTATAAGTCATCTAAGTAACCAATAAGAAAATACTACTCCCACAATAATTTATGAGAAGTACAGTTGGATGCTGTAAACGTGTTCTCTCTTAAGTTTTGTCTTTCCTGGGAACTCAAATAAAGTTAATAAAAATTTGGACCAACAACACTGCTAACATAGTACTAAAAGATCAGTTCTGATTAGAAATCATCATAACACAGAGTTAGGAAAGGTTGCAATCTACCGCTGATGCGGGAGTCCATACATCCATGCTAAAACAGTCATTAACTTTGCTTTCTTGCACATCCCTCATTTCAGCACTATCCATCAGCATCCGCTGAACTTACAGTGTTTTAACTCAGGCCAGGAACTGAAAAAATGTCACTAAAGTTAAACTAAAAAGCACTATGGCCTGGCTTTGGTTAATGACATCCAATTTAAGAAAGCCCTTGATGTTCCAATGCCATCATTTCTGCGACTTCTCTTTGAAGAATTTCTTACATTTAGGAAGTGTAATTTTCCTGCACATTGCTAGGAAGTTCCAAATTATGCCAGAGAAATGGAGCCAAAGTTTGTAATGCTAACAGTGATGGCAGAATTTGTCTATCTTGATGCCTCTGCCACATCTCCTCTGTTCTTGCTGCTGCTTATCAACTCTCCGTCAACCATATTCACCGAGCAATCTTGTGTTCCCCTAGACTAAATAAAGACAAGATGATAATATCCTCCGCTGTCTTCCTGTATGCAATTAGGCGGGATTGAGTGGCCAGCGCTCTTGGCAGAACTCTCAGGGAGTTGGGGAAGAAAAATGCTTAAGAACCACTCCCTTGGATTTAATCCTAAGGGAGTTATCTCCAAGAAAGCCCTGCTTGTTACTTCTTGAGAATCCACAGAATACAAACAGTTTTAAACTAAGGGCAGCTCCAACCAACTATCTGCAGGAGAATGCTATTCATGAAACCGGGGGTTCAAAGGGTGCCACCAAACAGGATGACGATTCAGCACAGACCCAGGTGACTAATAAGCCTCCAAGTTCATCGGGTGTGAACCGAAAAATCAAGTTTATCATTCAATCACTTCAAATTGTTCTCCAGGTCGTTATTAATGTCGGCTCAATAAAAAAAAACTCTGCCTCCCTCTATTGTGTACCTTTTCTATGCAACTAGCTAAATAGCTTTCAGTGGGGCATTGTAAAAGTGAATAAACAGCACCTTCCTTAAAGCGCGCTTGTCACTACACAGTGGAACTGCGTGCTAGTAAAGGTTAGATTTTATTATTTCCACCCTACAAATAAATTTGAGCAAGTTCAGCTCCATGGCATGCTCCTGGTTGTTCGTTAATGTTATCATCCGACCCTGCCCCAGACATACGAGTGTGGCTCACTGAGACTTCCGAGCCTGTCCCCAGCGTGTAGAGCCGGGCCGGCCTCCTCTCCTAACTTTTATCTGCTTCATTCCCATGGCCTTTATCTTGTTTTTTTCCATACGCTACTTTCCCAAAATGTCAAAATTGTTTGGAAATTTCTTCTTATCTACAAGTTGAGGATTTTTTTTTTTTTTACTGTGCAATCATAGGATCTGTAACTAAATGTTCTCAAATCTACGATGTAGGTCAGGATAGATGGTGGTCTGTTCAGTTATTTTGGGATCATCATGTACGGACATTCCTTCCTGCTTAACAGCAAAGTTCTCTTCTACCTCTACCTCTCTTCTACCTGCTCCCTTACAGGAAGCTTCTACAGCCTTTCAGAGGATAATTTACCCCGGAGTCCATCAGAAAACCAGTACTTAGCTGACAGCACTTTTACACACCACGCCCCTTGGAACAAGCTGGGGTTGGATGTTAATTAGTAAAACCCATAGTTCTGTTATTCCTTCTCCAATTGCCATGTTTTAGATGTGCCCTTAGTGTCCGATATGCTGTAAATATCTCCCTGAGGTTGGGCTCTCTCCTTGACATAAAAGAGCTTGGCTTCTCAATGGGCCTTTGTGCCAGTCCAATGTCATCCTCCTCAAGGGAAACATACCTGGTCTCACTGGTGACACCACTCTGCTTGTGTGCACCTCGACACGGCCCCGTGGAAGAGGCTGGATGGCTGGTGGTCAACCATGGAGTACGAACCCACGCATGAGCACGCACTCACTGCCCGCAGTACGGCCAGACCTTATCTCCGCGCTTGTGGATGACAACGCCACGTGGAGAGGGCTCAAAAGCGCTCCCGAAGCCAGGCAGATTACATCTATTGCTTTGCCCTTATCTGCGTGGCCTGTCACTCTATCATAGAAGGAAATTAAATTGGCCTGGCACAATTTGCTCTTCACAAAACCATGTTGGTTGCTGCCCACTAACTTTTGCTCTTCTAGATGATTACAAATTGATTGCTTGATGATTTGGCCCAGTATCTACCTTAGTATCAAAGTTAAGCTGACTGCTGTATAATTACCAGGATCGTCTTTTTTTTTTTTTTTTTCTTCTTCTTCTTCTTCCTGTCTTTTTTAGGGATAGTCACTACTTTCCCCCTAAATAATGACTTTTTCCTTCCCTTTTCATGTTCTCACACATATCAATTAGCAAGTCCTTGGCTACAATGTACAACATCATTAAAGATATCTATATAATTTCTACATTTTTAATTTCTTTAATTTCTACATTTTTATTGCACCTGTTTTTTTAAACTCATACTTTTCTAAGGCAAACTCATTTTTTCATGGTTTCAAACTGGGCATAATTAACTCTATTATAAGTTGAACCTCTCTTTGGTACTTCAAGTACAAGAAAAAAAATCTTGTACTCAGATGATTTTCTATGTGAATACATCATTCTTCTTTGATGTATCGCTGTTTCGGGAAAACCTCTTCCTTTAAAATTGAACAACTAATTTGTGTGCTCTCTTATTCTCAATACCTATTTTTACCTAGATGTTTCATTGCATGTTGTTCTTTACATTCTGAATGTAAGTAGAGGGCAAACTTATTTCATTGCAGTAACTTTTGATGTATAATTGCATACATGGTGATAAAACAGGAAGCAAGTAAGGAATATATATTAGTGTCCTTCTGAATGAAAACTTTGTGTTCTTATTTTTGACCATTTAACATATATTTGAAATTTGTAAAAAGATGTAAGAGAAAAATCCTTTGTAATAAAGTTCACTTTGATAAAATAAACTATAAAGTGAACTGAAAAGAGTTCTAGTAAGACACTTTCTGATAGTTAATAAACATGATCACTAGAAACAAATTTAAGAAATAGTAAATGGGAAGTATAAAAATAGCAACTGGATGATTCTTTCCTAAAAGAAACACATTAGAAATAGATTACATTTAAAACAAAAGCAGTTAGAAGAGTTAAATGGGTCACATTTTTTCATAACAATAAAACTGTGATGCTTCCAACCTCATGCATCTAAAAACTCAGAAAACAAGCGAAGCCCTCAGAAACGGGTATAAAGCAGACTCTCACAGGCTTCAGGTGACAGCCGAGAGGACACTGACACCCGGCTGCTATAGTGAAATGAATAAATTTTACTACAGTTTAGACCTACATGCATCAATGTTTTAAAAGGTATCCAAAGATTATGTGTCTTTTGCCCACTTTTTACACTGGATCACTTATTTTATACTTTTAAAAAATTAATGAAACATTTTATATAGCTTATATAAATCATGTATTGCTGGGAACCTTTGGTTCCATTATCAACACTTACAGGAAAGGAAATCCATATCGTTTGATCTCCACAACCAAAACATGGCCCTTACCAGACACTCGTAGGAAAAAAACCTCAACACTGGGCACTACAAAACTCTTATAGTGACAGCAAATACCACAATTGCCTGTGGTCATTTGTCAATGAATCACCTTCTCTGAATTTCTTTTTTTAAAATCATTCTAGAAGTAAACAGCAAATTTTGATTAAATCTTTAATTTTTATTTTCTTCTAATTTCATCACTCTACATAGTTTTGAAAAGCAGTAGCTACATGGATCGTTACCTTAGTTTTGTGTGTACCAAGGTTTTCTAAATTTGAATTTAAATAAATATTTTAACTGAAACATACATAGAAAATATTTTTACTTCTTGATTCAAGCCTGTCTATAGAACTTAGTGTTTTATAAAACATAATAATTCTTAAAACAACATCCGTTTATGTATAGACAGAATTTTTTTATTATAATATTTTCCTTAACACTTAGAAATTAAGCTAACTAGTAACTAGCAACTCACATATCACCAGTATTCACTCATATACTATCACTGTTTAAAGTCTAAAATTCTGTCTCTTGCTTTTTATTATGTTCAGGAAAAAGCATTTCGATTTAGTTGTTTACTTTCAATAGCTGTCAAAATTCTTCACCAATGAGAAATGTTATTATCCTTAGAAAAAAATTATGTCATATACAATGTGGACACAGGCCAGAAATGACACTTCATTCAGTTGTAAATATAAAAATGCCACACACTCACTGTATTTAGAATAATTTGTAAGTGTTTGGTTTATACTGACATTCAAGCAATCTATGTTTATTCTCAAAAGTGAGCAGGATACTTCCCTATCTTATGTTTAATAAAAACATTCTATCAATAATAATATACTTTTTATGCTGATATTTAGCATGCTATTTAGTGAGCCAAATAATATGCTATTTATTAGGTTCATAAAGGGTGATATAAGGAGAAATCACTAAGTTATCAAAATTAATAACAGCATAACAAATGTTTTGAATATTAAGACAATAATGTGCAGAACACAATTTAGGAAAGGTAGAATCTGGAATGCAAGGGTCATAAACAAAGCATTAAATGTATTCTTTTCTGCAGTAATGGAAACATTGGTCATTTCACCAAAATGCAAATGTATCCAAGACTACTTGATGCCTTGCCATTGCAAATGATTACGTTTTCTATCCAATTTATGAAACTTGCATGTAAGAATTGCTTCCTGCTCATGCTGAAGAAGGCTCCACTTCAGTCCCACAATCCTAAACCCTACATTTCTAGCTGCCCCTGTTCCAAACTGTTCCCACCACCACGTGTCCTCTATGGAAAGCTCCCGCAATAGCCATTTTGTGAAATGTCCTGGGTCCCTTCTGAGCCAATGAATTTTGGCTCGAAATGGAGCCCTCGATACAGGGGGGAAAGCGTGGAAAATGAGTGTTTCAGAATAATGTTTCGCTTGTAGAGTTATCCACGGGACACGGAAGAGTGGAAAACAAAACGTGGTGAAGAGTGGAGACGGTTCAGGGATTGCGACCGTGGAATCTGCCTTCCTTCCACGAAAGCTTTCCTCCTCTCCCTCGCCATCAGCTGCACTCGCCGTGGGTCTACAGCACTCACGGCCTGAAGGTCCACCAAGTATGAGTTCATTTTTATTCACAGGCATCTCTTTGTAAAAATAAAGTTTTGGCATATGAGGATCAATCTTTTCATCTTTTGCCTCTTTGCTCCCTGGAATTAAGCAGAGATCCCTTACACTGCGGTCTCCTTTTCCGAGCTGTGGTAGAAAAGAAAGCAGGTGATACCTGAGCAACAGGCGATCTGGGGAGCTTGCGACGGAAGAGCTGAGGTAGGAGCAACCGCAGAGAGTGGAAACCAGAAAAGGACCTGAGTGTGCAGAGCCAGCGATGCCCGTGCGAAACTCGTCCTGGACCAGCTACGTTCTCAGAAGCGAAGGACTCTCTTCCTACACTTCATCATCCACACTTCCGATCCTGGAGCTTGGGCCCACACGTGTAATGGTGCAGAAATGAGGCTGCCTCCTTATTATCACAATTCAGCTACCACCCCTGTAAGCTGCTTTTTCATTTTTTATTTTTATGAGTCCATGTCTGCCATATATAATGTATAATCCATCATGGGAAATGGCACACACGCGTCACTCATCTTAATTACTCTTCCTCCCTTCCCCTCTCCTCCCTCGCTCCATCACTGAGTGCTTAGGTAGCGGCTGGCCTGGGAGGCTTCCCATCGCTCCTCCAAGCCCCAGTCTTCCCGCACAGGGCGCCAGGCCTCCCCTTCCACTCCCCAGCCCACCCTCCGCCCAGGCTGCATCAGACCCGGCTGCGCACAGCTTCCCAACATCTGTGCGACCTCACACGCCCACCAGTGCCCGGCTCCCACCCCCTGCTCACTCTCACTGCTCCTCCAGGGTTTCCTTCTCCTAAGAGCAGATTCCTGCTGTATAAAGATGAAAGACGGAGGCTTAAAGTTCAAGGTAAGGCGAGACGGGTATGTAAATAAACTGCAGAACGCTAACAGCTGAACTGGAAACAAACGCACTGGGCATCAGTTTCTAATTCCTTCCCAGGATGTCTTTTCTTCCTTCCTGAGAGGAAACAGGAGCACCCAGCACCACGTGTAGGAGGTCCCTAAACACAGGTCCAAGGAGAGAATCAATTAAAGAACCACGACGTACGCACCCTGCTGCCAACTCTGCAAATAGAATAACTTCCTTATCACAGACTCATCTTGCGATAGTGATTACACACATACCGTTTCAGGATATAAAGAACATTGCAAGTTATTGTTTGTATTTATCAAATTGACCTTAGAATTAAAAGTGCCATTATTACTCTCTCACTGTTCTGATATGTAACGGAGAAATGGAGACTCAAACTGTTCACTCAGTTCCCTAGCCAGGACCCTGATCCGGCACTGCCCCATCCGCGACTGCCCCTCTTCCCACGGCCTCCACCCTCATCGCCTTCTCCCCTCCTTGATCACGTACTGTGAAATTAGGAAGTGAAGCGTAGAACTCTTGATGTGCATTTATTTTTACCAATGAGAAACAGCGTGACAGGAAGAGGCCCAGCTTAAACCTGGAGATGGCCAAACATTTCAACTTTTTCAGTAATGTGGATTTGAAGTAGGAGCTAGGGGATGCCAAATTCTTACAATTGAAGCATTCTGTTCATTATTTTATTTTGTCCAAAAATATTCCTTTGCTAACTACTGACATCATATTTTAGCATTTACTGTTACTTAGGATTAGGTTTGATATCTGAAGACACTTTCAGAGTCATTTCACCTAAAGGAGGGCACCTTCAATGCAATGCTTGGCCTCTCATATCCCCTAAGGCGAGGGGCCACGTCCAAGGTCACCAAGAACTAAGAGGCATGAAGGTTGTATGTTGCCTGACCTGATGTGCTGAGAAATGTGCAACATCATTTTGTGGTATTCTTGCCCAAAAAGCATTCCCTGCCAAATCAGGAGAAAACATCAGGCAAACCCAGATTTGGAGACATTGTAAAAGATAAATAAGTACTACTCTGCAAAGGTGTCTGAAGGACAGGGAAAGGCTGAGGAAGTGTCACAGATTAGATCAGGAGATAAGGGACCTAATGTGAGGTGGAAATGTGGAAATCTTCGAATTAGTGACAGGACATGGGTTGGGGGATGAGATCTGAATCAAGTCTATAGTCCTAGTATACAGCACTGTGTCGATGATGTTGATTTCCTGCTTTTTAAAGTTTTCTATTTCTTCTTAGTACGATTTCTCTGTATATGATGTTTACGTCCTTTGTGTGGAGCTGGTGCATGTAGGTGACACATCTCTATTCCTTTTTCATCCGCTTTCTCTCCCTCCATCTCTTGATCCCCTTCCCATTTGGGAAAGATCTATGTCCCTACTTCCTATTATCTACCTTTTATTTTTCTCTTTATTTATACTTTGGGTTTCTCATATATGAGAAACTATATGATATTTAAGCTTGTGGGTCTGATTTATTTCATTTAACATTAAGGTTTCAAGGTACATCCATTTTCCTACAAATGACTCAAGTTTATCTTTCTGTATGGCACAGTAGTGTTCTATTGTGAGGAAAAAAAAAAAGTTTTTATGGTAATACAAGATGGTACCAGTCCAGGAAGCTGGGCAAAGTGTGCACAGGAACTTTCTGTACTATTTTCGCTACTTTTCAGTAAGCCTAACATTGTTTTAAAGCAAAAAAGTTAAGCAACTGTAGTGCAGTGATCCCAACAGACAGGCTGCAATAGCAGTTTCCATAGGGCTTCATCACTGGTGGCAAAAGTCTCTCTAGAGCGGGAAGCACCGGAAGTTCAAACCCCCTGCATGGCAGAGAGAGGTTATCCACTTCCTCCTCTCTCTCAGCAACAAACTGACAACAAGTTAATGGAAACCTCACACCCACTAGAAGAACCTGCTTTTCTGCCCTGGTGTGGCCTATGGGATGAATGGAAGTAGAGATTTCCTCAAACAGGAAATGACTAAAATAAATGCCCGCATATGGATAGTTATAAGACAGAAATTAGTAAACGATCAAACAAGAAAGGAAATTCCTACAAACCAAATGGCAATTTGTACTTTCCAACGCATCCATTCGTTCCGCTCCAACTGAACAAATGTTTGCCAGGACAAGCGCTGTGGTTCTGCTGAGGTGGATTAGTAGGATGTCATCACCTCCCTCTAGGAGACCAAAATTCAGGAAGGGAGCAGGACATGGAGAGAGATGACCGGAAAGGACATAGGCTCTTCCGGGCCACAGTGGACCTAGGACTGGTGGGCTCGAAGGCGGAGGGTGGTCAGGACTGGACTCAGCACACCACTGCCCTGGGCCCACCCTGAGCCATCCAGGAACAAAGAATGGGTTGTGCACTCACAGATCATTCTCGAAGGGGTAAAAGAAGAGTACTCTCTTGTGCTATGTGAATAGGATGTGAAATTCAAAAGTGTGTCCATAAATAAAATTTTGAATCTCATCAATTAAAATTTTTGTTGGGCCGGTGAGATGGCTCAGCAGTATAAGCACCTGTTGGCAAGTGTGAGGTCCTGAATTCAACTCCCAGTACCCACATTAAAAAATAAATAAATAAAATTTTTGTAGACATTTGTCTTTTTCTCATATTACTTGAATACCCACATAGCAACCTTTATTTTGCCTCTCAACTCACAAAACTTTAAATATTTACTGCATGGCTCTGAACAGAAAAATGTCGCCAACTCCTGGCCAAAGCCAGTGGTCATCAGATTGTGAGGTGCCGCAGCACTCCCAAGGGCTGGTCAGCACCCACTGCCGGGCTCCACCTCCCAGCGCTGGGATTCCGGTTCCCGAGCCCCAGTGCTGGAGCATTCTCAGCAGGTCCCAGGCAATGCTGCTGCTTCCGGTCCATGTTCTGAGACCTCATGTTCTGAGTATCACTGGCGCAGACCCTCCTTCGAGGGCAAGGGGAACAGCCGGGGGCACAGAGGAAACAAGGGGCTGCTGGTCCTGTGGGCGGCCCTGACCTAAGGACATGGCTCGGGCCCGCCTGGTGAATTCAAAGAGGAAAACGAAGGCCAACACACTGGAACAGAAACACACTCCAGAAATAAAGTCGACTTCTGCAGCCCGGTGTGGAGGAAGAAGATGACCACAAATCCAGGAAGGACTGGGTTTTTGGCTCAGGGATGGACTAGATGGTGATGGTTTTCCTTGGTGAGTGTAAAGCTGATTTGGAAGGAAAGTTGCAAAATTTAGTTTTAGATAGGCTGAGTTTCAGATGACTACGGGCTATGTTTTTGGCAGCAGCTTGGAAATGGGGTCTGCGGTAAGGCTATGTATTTGGAAGTCACCATCCTGGTGACAACCATGATCTGAATAAAATCACCAGGAATCCTGTGCTGGCAGAATAGAAGTCAGAGCTGAAAGAGAACCACAGGGAATGCAGACCATAATGGGGTTTAAGTGGACAGGAAAGAAAGGACACCCAGGACAGTAGCAGGGGTGTGGCTGTTTCAGAGGTGAGGGCAACAGGATGTGGCATTTGGATTTAGTACGGAAGATAATTCAAAAATTTGAAAAGTTTGTAACTGTAGCATAGGGATAAAGAAGAGAAAACAGAGAGAAAAGCACAGAGATAATTTCTACAAGAGATGTTATAAAGGAAAAAGAAATAAGACCAGTTAGAGACCACGGAAGACAACAATCAGTGGCAGATGAGATTGTGGACAGATCCAGCTGTCTACGTGGGGAGCCCAAGGCCACGGTGTGGATCCCCTGTTGGGACCCGGTGTCTAAGACGCCAAGCGGAAGTGAGAGTGAGCTGGGGCCTGCAGAGCTGCAGCCACGACCTGCACATGTCTGTTGCCAACTCGGCATGGCGTCACCAGGAGACCCCCCAAGTGCGGCAATTGCATTGCTTCCTTTGTCACTTCCAGTGAGTGCTCTGTAGCGTGATGCAAGATTTGCACACGATCACCTCAAGGCCTAACGTGAGCGGGGGTGGGGGCTTCATTACCTCCCCTCCTCCAGGGTGAGACCGGAAACCACTGTTACTGTCACTTTTCCAAAAACACTCTGATGCTTTCCACACCCCACTGTTGGAATTTCTAGCATGGATCTGCACCTCCAAGGATCACTTCTCTATGTGTACAAAGCAGCTGCTAAGTTAATTGTGTAGGTGCCAAAAAGATTAGAAGTTCAAAACCGCACGAGGTCAAGCTACTAACTCAAAGTCCTGGAATCATGCTGCGTTCTGCCCAGAACCAACTTTTACTTTTCCGTGGCAGTCTTGAGATAATCAGATTTATAGTATTTCCAAAGCAATATGTATTTAAGCACATGTATCTTTTGTCCTATTACCTCTTCGTAAATGTTGCTCTAGGAAGGGGAAATGATGGCGGGCTCACTGCAATTCAGAGTTCGAAAAAGCTAAAAAATGCACAAGAAATCCTGCATGCAATTAGGAAGCGAATTCACTGAGCATGCCCAACAATGGTAAATGTGGGGCACCGATACTACACACGAGTATAGCTCACATCCCAGTATCAAATATTTTTAAAATATAAAATCTACAGAGTCTCACTTATATCTATTTACACTAATTTGCAAACAGAAGCTATTCATCTAATTAGAATTATTGCTAATCAGTATTATTTTAATGAAGGCTTAGCACATGCCAGGAGTTTTATGTGTACTACTACACTTCCTACTCTAACAACTCTATTAAATAAACGTAATTATTGCCTTGAGCTGACCGAAGCTACAAGCAAATAATAAAATCTCAGAATACTTCTTTTTTTTTTTTTTTTTTTGTGGGTACCGGGGGGTCGACCTCAGGACCTCACACGCCAGGAGGCGCCCGTGCCGCTGAGCGATATCACCGGCCCCTTTTTCATATGTGGGATCCGGGAGTCGAACTCGGGCTCTCGCGCTTGCCGGGCAGGCGCTTAAGCCGCTGAGCCATCTCACCGGCCCTCAGAATACTTCTTTACTCTGATGGTACTGAAATATTCCTCACCTTTGTTGTACTCGACGGATACTTCGTTGGCCATTAAGTGTAGAGCCATTTTCCTACATGTTATTTTTCAAAAAGTAATGCATATTATTCTTAAGAAGTGAAACAAACGTGTAAGCCCTATGTAAAAAATGCATATTTTTGTAAGTTGTCATATTTTAGAAAGATCGATGCTTTTTTTCCCAGCATTAGAGACAATCTGGGACTTGGGCAGCAGTGATTTTTAGTGGAGTTTCAGTACAAATTATCACCAAAACTCTTTAAGGCTGGAGAAATACATATGGAATTGGCATACACATAATTAGCATGTGGAATTCCTGAATTTTTTAAAAGCACAAACAAAAGATGCACTTGCGGAAACTGATGTTTTAAGATGAATTATAATTATTGTCTAATGCGGAAGTTACAGGTACACGGGGAAATAGCGAGCACATTTGATTTTCTTTGCTTCAACAGTGTTCGTTAAGTTGATTTACACCTTCCATAATGATTATGTTGATGTTTGCAGGATTGGAAAGGTGGAAACAAATATAATAATTATTTGTAAAAGAGGACCGTGAACAGGTCTAGTAAGTCGAAGGACATCTGTAGTTCAGGCTGGAATTCAGGAAGTGTGAGGTCTTGCGTTGTAGTTCCAACAAATACCTTATTTTAATTATAGTTCAAGAACTTAAGTTCCATGTGTTTAAATAATATCCATCATGATAAATGCTTTTCACAAAACCACTGATTTTTGCAACTATAGCCACTAGCTCACACTTAAGAGTAGTTTTTGCAAGGTAGATAGAAGGAAACAACTTCCCTACTCAATTCTGTTCTTCTGGCACTTAGAGTTAAGGGAAAAAATGGAAATCTTCAAAAATTATTTGGCTCTGAATAGCCCAACTGCACATAGGAAGCACATAGCTATTGTATCTTTCTTCACCATTAACTACAAACAAATTCATCTTTCTCTTGTGGAGTCTGAAGTTTGTTGTTATTATGGTTAGATGAGTTGCATTCAAACTTCAACAGCAACAAAAAAAGATGAAGCCAACATTGAAATTCATCTCACAGTCCGGCATTTACTTAACGGCCAGCCTGTGTGCCGTGATAAACGGAATGATGATCCGGCAACATGTCTTTATCTGTGGTTTGCTTTAATTAACGCCGGCTTGTTTGCTGAAAAGATGATTAATATGCCAATGAAAATTGCATAATTGAATACCACAACATTGGCACAATCAGAAAGACACATGCAGTTTTTTGATTAACATTTATTATTATTATTATTGTTGTTGTTGTTGCTGTTGTTGTTGTTCTGCTTTTTAATGTACGCTTCTCACTGTGAAATGATGCAGTTCTTTGACCAAGAGGTGAAGGGAAGCAGGGCTGAAGTCAGGATGCTCCCAGAGCAGAGGGAAACGCAATGCAGCTTAATCAGAACTGAGCAGCTCTGTGGTTAGAGCGGTCTTCAGAATTTCAAAACGTGGGTGCCTCCCACTACCCGCCCTGCCAGCCCAACAGGAAGGCGTTACTCCGCGTGGCAGCAGAGACACAAACAACAAATATTTCTGAAAACACAAGACATGTGCATGAGATCAACAGAGTCATCTTAGGGTTTATGTATCTCTGATATAAAAATGACCCTTTAATACTCTGTGGCTTGATACTACTATTAAAATTTTGGATAAATGTCTTAAAATAGGATCTTTTCAAATCCTAATGTTGGTTAGATGTAACAAAATGTTTTTAGTAAGTCATCTTGAGAAATGTGAAGTTTTGGTACACAATGTTTTACATTATATTTTCAGTGTAATTTTTATTTCTTTCACACAATCAAGTCCTGTTTTCTCAGCCATGTGCATGGGCCTGACTCTCTATTCAGGATTTAAGTAGAAGAAAGAAAGCACCCACCTTCAAATTGCCGAGTTTAGAAATATTAGAAGAAAATGCTACACTAAAAAAACAGATTCCACGTTCAGAATCAGCTCAGTGCGATGTGTTTAAATGAAATACTGGTAACCAAGCGCACATGTGTGCAAATCTTACACCAGGGTGGCCACACCCCGAGGGTTCAGAGGGGGCCAGCGTCGGCCTCTGCTCCCCACAGGGGCCGCTGCCCTGGGCCACGCTGTTGTCGTGGTTCTCTCCTGCTGTTTATGTGGCAGTAACGCCACACGGTGTTTCCCATGAGCAGAATGAAAGCTTCTGCCAGAGCCTGTATATAAATGATAATACCGCTTCTGTCAAAGCAAGAATAATTCACACTGAAAAAGAACAGACACCTGACACATTTTTGAACTTTCCAGGAGGTCATTTCCTTTGATCTTCTACCTTTAGGAGCTACACAAAAACCAGGTGAGATCATTAGTTGTTGGTTATCTTTGTAAAAACCTTCCAACGCTTGGTTTAGGCTATAAGAGTGCAGTAGAGCAACTTGAATTTTAAGAGGGAGACGATAACTCTTAAAATGTAACTTTTTCTTACCCTAATTAATAATAAAGGTATATTCTTACCCCATTATTTACTGAATTTATTGTAAATAGAGAACATCTATACAAAATTTTTGTCTAATTGGTTCACCAAAAATAAGACCATGCTATGATGGTGGCGCTGTGGCCCTGGCACTCGCCCTTGTTCCCACCCTGGCTGTGTCCTCTCTCTGGCCTTGCACACAGTGCCCTTGAGGAGGAGCACCAGGTCCGACATCCAGTGGGTGCGCCACGGCACAGCCAAACGCTTCCCTTCCACTGCTTTATGGATGCCACAGGGGCTGCTGAAGGTAGCGTGGGACGATATTAAAGCCCTTGAAAGGAAGGCGTTGAGGCTTCCAGCAGGGAATAAAGTTTAGACCACCACCCATGGTGGGCCAGGAAGGCTGGGCTTCCTAGAGAGCGGGCAGCTCTGGGCTCAGGGAGACGCTCAGGTGTGCGGGGCCCTTCTGTGCTTCTCCATCCTCCATGTGGGTAGGTGGGCACTGCAACCCCTCTGAGCCAGGGCTTCCTCCTTGAAAAAGGGAATGATGACGTTCCAGATGTGGCAGACACTATTAATTCACCCCTGTTATTCTCCCTCTGTGTCTTCCTAGTATCAGTTCCTGTGATGTCCAGCTGGGCAAGCGGCTGCCTGAAACAAATGCACATTGTCCAGCCTGCTCTGCAGGTGACCTCGGGCAGAGGCAGACGACATAGAGCAAAAGGCTCTGGGCCATGGCAAGCGGTCCCAAGACGGGAGCGTGAGCGGCTTGGTAAACCTGGCCTCCTTCCCGCTGCCTGGAGCCGGGGTGATGAGTGGTGTCAGCAGCCACTGTGGCTCTGAGATGGAACTGCAGGAAGATGGGGAGCAAAAACCGGAAGGAACCTGCAAATCCTAGGTTGCCAACCAGCCCTCAACACTGACTCTAAACTTCAGAGACGGTGAAAAAGACCCACTGCTTTCCTACAGAAGCCAGTGCCGTTTGGGGATCGAGTTCTCCAGCAGCTGAAACAAATACTACTGGATAATCCAAATGTAAGCACAGGCTTCAGCGGGTAATGGTGACACTGCAGGTTCCTGGATGTGACAAACATCCCACCTTGGTGGGAAGCTTTACCGTGCAGCTGTGGTACATGGGAAGTACACGCCACAGCTCCGTATTTTTCTCTCAGCCACTGTAACCCTTAAACTGCTCTAAAACACCAAGTCTGTCATACCTGTGTAAGTATGTGTAATATATAAAATATATACATTTAAAATGATAGACTTTACAGGACTGACATAACAAATTAAATGAGAAAATGCACACAGGTCACTTGGAACAGTGCCAGATTCTTAATAAAGCCCTACACACATCAGTCATGATGATGATGGTAACGGTAAAGATATCCAGCTTTATTTCATTTATTTCATGGTTTAAAAAATTCCTACTTGCCTGGTAGGCACGAGGTCATGAGTTCAGTTCCCGGTGCCAAAAAAAAAAAAAAATTCCTACTGTGTGCTAGATGCTGTCCTAGAGCAGAGTGGGTAAAATGTGGCCCACCACGTGTGTTTGTGAGGATTTACCAGAACGCACCTGTATCCCTTTGTTTTGGAACATGACCACTACTTTTACACACAGTGGTTTCTATTTCCTTTCTAAAGCCATTTACTGAACCCTAGGAACCTCACAGCTTGCATTCTACAGGTGATGACGGGTCAGGAATAAATACAAACCGAAATGTGCAATATAGCACATTGCAGGTGCATTTTTAAAAATCCACTGAGTTGAGTTAATCAGTATCAAAAGACAAAGAAAAGCAAGAAGGGAAGGTCACTGACCAGGCTGCCTCCGTGCTTCATCAGTCATGCAGGTATATTCTAATTATGAAGCTAGACAAACTCCCAAAAGCTTACATAATTAAATATTAAATAATGTAATTAGGGCCCTCAATTTGATCACACCTTGCTACGGATGCTTCTGATCTTTTAGTGTCTCAGATATCTCACTCACAGACAAAGACTGAGAAAGCTAACACAACTCTCTCCTCCATCTGACAAACTATTTCTCATATCAAACGCATGTCCAGGCGCCCTGCTCTACTTGAGCTCTCATGAGCTATGTTGCTAAACGTCCACACCTTGTGTCTGTAGTCCCCCCATTACGATGCACACACACAATTCAAATGACAATATTATTTATATTATGTAACCAGCAAGTTTTTTTTTTTTTTTTTTTTTCCCTGTGCAGGCTGGCATTGACGGCACAAGATCCTGACTTAAGCTTTAAAAATGCCTTTTTTTCTCAAAAATACAGCCAAATGGCTAGAAGAACAGTAACCAAGAACAGTTACCAGGATCAAGCCTCCAAGAGCAAAAATCATTGCAATGCTCCGTAGTGCTAGGAGGAGAAGAAACATCTAGGTTCCTTTGTTAAGCCAGTTTGACTCCCAGGTGCACAGCAACTCCCCGGGATGCCGCACACAGCAGGCTCGAAGAGCAGAGATCTGCAACGCGTATTCGGAAAAGTTCCGCCTTGTGTCTCGGGGAGCAACAGGGCAACATCTGGACCAGGCACCTGTAAGGTACTTACCGAGCAGGAGACGCTCCACAGGTCCAAGTGACTTCCTAGGAGGCTGTCACCTTCTCAATTCTACAGGAAGGATGATGAGTCAGGCGGAAGGGACAATGACAATCGGAGAGAGCCATTTCCAAAAAAGCTTTAAAAAAAGAAGCCTCTGTCTCCTCATCCTTGCATGCTTTTCCTTTGAGTCACTCAGAGCTCAGGCGATGGACCTGTGTGGTACTAAATTCGCTGCAGCATCTAACTCAGGCTGTGCCGGGCCGAACAGAAGGTCAGCTCCAGCCGTGGCTCACTGGCAAGGCCCACGTTTGCATTCCTGCTCCGCAGGTCTGCGCCAGTCTACACAGCCGGACCCTCCTACCCTCATCCCGCCTTGAATGCCAGGGCTCCTCAGGGGTCTGCTCTCCCCAGAGTCTCAAATATCTCAGGAGATCTCTGTTCCTCTCCCATGTCCACCTCTGTGCCCCGGCTTCATTCTGAATCCCCACAACCACCGGCTTGGATTATTAGTGCTGTAGATTCCTAGTTTACATTGTCCACACTTATCCTCTGTCTCAGGATGGCTGCCATGCAAGCTTTCTAAAACCCACATCGGACTTTTTTTTCTAATTCTAAAAAAAAAAAAAAAAAATTGAAAAGAGAAGCAGTAACTTCTGGACTGATGTCGCCACTGTCTACGCTGGCTGGGGACGCTATGCTTGGTTACGGTGGAGCCGGCCTAGGAGGCCAGGCCCGTCTGCAGTGACTCATCCTGAAGTTCGAGGTGAGTCTGTGCATCTTAACGTGGGCCTTCTGTGATAATAACACTAATTTTCTTCCAGAGAGGATGTCAACAGCCTACCTTCCTCAGGGTTCGGTGGCAGAAGTTATACCATCCTATCCCTAGAAACCCCAACTCCCTTTGATAAAACGTGGACCAAACACGGTCCTGGCTGGCAATACCCCCAAGGCAAAGGACAGACACAAACATACACAGTGCTCTGGAAAGATGTTTCCCCAGACGATGCACCATTTCCACAGATGCAGCCTCTAAAGCCAACCTTACAATCCACAGGTGGAAGGTGTAAGATGCCTTCACAGATGCGCCAGACTAACACTAAAACGGGAGCAGGCTCCCATGACCTCTGAGTGATGACAGCAGGAATCGCTGTGCGAGGCACCGGCCAAAGGACGCTTCACCTGTGGATACTAAACTCTCACAGCGGCTCAGCGGGGAGGCACAGGGGGCTCCATTTACCATGAAGAAAACGGATTATAATTATTTGGAAAGACACCAAAATATGTATATTTAAAATAACTAGTGATGTAAAAGAAGTAATCAGAGTCCATAAGAATACAACAAAACACTATTAAAATAAAATTCAGCATTGAAAGAAATGAATTTCTAGAAATGAATATGTTTCAGAGTAAAATAAAAAAACTGACTGGACTGCAGAAGGCAGAACTAGTAAAATGTTACAGACAGATGACAGATACATAGATAGAAAGATGATAGGTAGAGGATAGGTAGGTAGATAGATACGTGATAGATAACAGATAGGCAGGTGGAAGCAGAATAGTTCATATCTTTGAGTTCCAGGAGCAAAGAAAAACGAGAAGAAATGGAAGTATCTGAATGGATGATGGCTATTATTTTCTAACACTGAGGAAGGAAATGAGTCACCATATTTGGAAATCAGAAAAAGTAAAAACAAAGCACGTGGAGGCAGAACATGCACAACCACAAAACACTGAAGTCAAAGAGAACATTGTAAATTGAGCGAGGAGAAAGGACAGATCATTTACAAAGGAACTGCAATCAATCCGACGATTTTTCCAATTGCAAGAAGAGAAACCGGAAAATACTGGAAGGATATCTTCAAAGATCCGTGACACGTTAACTGACAACATTAATTTTAATACAGCCAGTTTGTTACTCAACAGTGAGAGCCAAAAAAAGTGACTTTTCAGCTACATAGGACTGTGATTTCACTAAGAGAACACTGCAGACAGAGCCACTCATTTGTTTCAGGAAGGAGAAACTGAAAGAGTGAGATGCACGAAGCAGAAGAGCAGAGAACAGGAACGCGGGTGAACACAGGGACACGTCTAATAAACACTTCCTCGGTAACACAGCGGTTATAAATTTCTAAAAACCTAGAACACAAAATCATGTAAAGTCCCCACAGCACCCAGGACAGTAAATGACTCTGAAGACTACACTGTTTGGAAGAAGCCTAGATATTGATTTTTGATAGTCTTTGCTTTTATGGGAATTATCAGGATGAGCATTTAAAGCAAACCTCCAAAAAAGAGAGATAAAAAACTTGTATATTCCATACTAGTTGGGGGGGGAAGGAAATTTTATGAATTCATTTAAAAAATGTTTATGTAAAGAGGATGGAAAGATCAATGACTGTTTACAGCATTACAGGGTAGAAATGAGCAGAACAAGATCAATACCACAATGAATGCAGCAAAAGAAAACATCTGGTTAATGGACAAAGAATCTGGTTAATGGACAAAACTCTGCCTATGTATTATTAGTTCCGAGGCACGCCCAAAATAAGAAAATAAAAAAGTAAAAGGGCACAGAAGGTAAACAAGAAAAATACCATATCAACCTAAACAGAATTACAATGCCAGTCATTATTAGGAATAAAGAATAATGAAATAATTATTGAAGTAATAATAATTCACAAAGAAATAAAATTTGAATGACATGCACTTAATAGCACAGCCTCAAAACGCAGAAAGCAAAACTTTACAGAATTAGAAAAGATGACAAATTCATGCTTATAAGGGGGACTACGAATATCCCTCCTGCCCTAATCGGGATGACCAGCAATGAAGCCTTACACCACCTGAAAACCACAGTGAAATTCTGGAGCCCATGGAATCAGCACCAAATGCTTAGAATCCAGGTCATTTCCATGCACGAACGCAGCGGACGGCTGCTCCACTCAGCCGCAGCATCCGATCTGCAGACAAACTCAGACTGTCATCTTCTCTTCTTCATGGCAATAAGATGCCACTGCTCACAGAGGTGTTTTAAGTTTGGGTCAATGTGAGTTCCAACACCACTTTGGCCATCACGCTCAAAATGATCCTCCAGTGTGGCCTAAACAGAGTCGCATTCAATGGAGTGCGCTGTGTGGTTACCTGGCAACAACCGGAGCTCACCCAGCACCTAGACGTATCTTTACAGCGCTGTGCAGTGCTCTCAGCAGACCTGCGGTGGCTGGCGCAGCACCCCCCAAATCCATGTGTCACTACACTGCATTCCCCCAAATCCATGCATCAATGCTTGCACCCCACTGGGACAGTGTTGGATATTACCTTTCTGGAAGTTATAATTAATGAGCATATGGGCCCCACGTAGGGCCCTGATCCAACAGGATTACAGTCTTATAGGAAGAGGAAGAAACTAAAACTGGAAATTCCACTGGACTCAGCCATTCCCCTTCTAGGTATCTTCCTAAAAGAGTTTAAGATCTCATATTACAGGGATCCACACATACCCATGTTTAAAGCAGCACAATGCAAACAGCTAAATCTTGGTAGCAGCCTGTGTGTCCATCAACAGATGAATGGATACAGAAAATACGGTATTGATACACAGTGGAGTACTACCCTGCTATAAAGAAGGATAAACTTGAGTCATTTGTAGGAAATGGATGCACCCTGTGCTGTTAAGTGAAATAAATCAGACACAGAAGCTCAGCTATCACAAAGCTTCTCTTATATGAGAAACCCCAAAGAAGAAATAATTTAAAGAACAAAATAAATGATAGTGATATGAAAAAGAGAGAGAGAGATCTTTTGCAAAAGGGAAATGGACCAAGAAATAGATGAAGGGGGAGACAGAGGAAGAGGAGGAATTAAGATGTGTGATGCACACGCACCAACTCTCCACAAGGAGTGTAATCCTCTGTACTGCAAACATGTTCTAATAAAAAATGTTTAACTTAGAGAAGGAAGAAGGAGAGGGAGGAGGAGGAGGAGAAAAGAGGAGGAAGAGAAGGAGGGAGGAGGAGGAAGAGGGAGAAGGAAGAGGAGTAGAGGGGAACAGAAAGAGCCCTGCTCTTTCCAGGCGCACATGGCGGGGCGGGAGAGTCGGGTTCTGCAACCAGGAGCAGAGCGCTCTGCAGACCACGGGCTCCCCGCCCGCCTCCAGAACTGTGAGGAAGTAAATGCCTGTTCCTCAGCCGCTCAGTCTAAGGTATTTCATTATGGCAGCTCAAGGGAACTAATACAGCGGCAAAAAAAGAAGGGAGGGAGGGAGGAAAAAAGGAAGGAGGGAGGGAGAAGGGGAGGGAAAGAAAGGAAAAAAGACAAATTAAAGGAAGAATATAGCCTAAATCTTTAAAAATGTTATTTTTACACTAAAAGGACAGTTGCAACATGTTCTCCCGGCCCACAGGAAACCATGCTTACTCTGACTTTTGCTATTATTTATTTTGTGAACTGACATTTTGTGAAATGTAATCCTTCAGTGCTGCTATTCATTAACCAGGAAACCTGTATTCCCTGGAGTTACTACGTATGAAAATACTTCTTGTTGTGAAGAAATTTTTTCCATTTTCTGCAGAATATGCCTATTTCTCTTAAATTACATTCCAGTACAGCACTCTACCCACTGTATAAACTCAGCAAATACTTGCTGATTAAAGAGGAAAATAAAGAGTCTACTTGATGCTAGTAGTTCATGTTTAAAAAAGAGTAGGAGGCGCACCGGATGCACCTCCCACCTCTGAGGTAACACGCACGCCTGTAACCCACTGGGACCCCAGTGACGATGCTGAGATTGTCCAGATAGTTTTATTCATAGGTGCAGAGTTGTGCACACAACTGCTGTGCAGGTGGAAGACACACGTGTGAATGCAGGCATGGGAAGATGAAAAGACTCAAAAAGGAAGAAAGAAGCAGCAAATTAGATGAGGTATCCATGCTCCTTGAGTAAATACTGATCTTTTCTTTGAAACACCAGACAGTTCAGAGAATTGGGAATTAAGACATGCAGTTGCTCCCTGCAAACCATAATGCAGAATTTAAAATTTACATTAGAAAGATGACGCTAAGAGCAGCTACCTGCAAGGAAAGCCAGGGAGAACACAGTGCACTGCTAGACCCCTCCCTCCCACACGATTACGGTGATCACTGCTCCAGGCTCACGGTTCCCGGCCACAGATTCGATGCTCACCTGAAGTCCCAGTGACGCACCAATGCTTCAGTGCCCAATTTATGCATCCTAATGAAAGCAGCTTGGAAACAGAACGAGACTAACCCACGCGTGATACCTGGTATGCAGAAAAATGGATTGAATCTTACATTAATAGCCTGTAAAAGTACTGGCTATCGGTCCAAGATGAAGAACCTACCACACCAGCAGTCATAATTCCTGTAAACATGTTTGACAACGTAACTTCAAGGTGTAGAAAAGCAATGCTTTTCTCTCAAACAACAAGCTTTTATTGGCTTCTACTTCCTAAAGCTTTAAACATTCTTTTATTCCCAGTAATGGTGGCGCCAATGAACTGCAAAAAAACAATGGACAACAAGTTCTTCCAACAAGTCCCACTTGTTTAGAGTGGCTAATCCCTAATCACTGTGCCTCAAGAACACTGGCATTAACTATTTCCCTGCTTGCACAAGCTGTAACTAAGTTGCACTAATTTTAAAGGAAGTTCTAGGTGTGACCACATTGTTTAAGTGATTCGGAAGAAGATGGACATTTTTGGTCACTGACTTCCATGTACAAGGCATGGAATTAGTAGCTAGAAGAGAACAATATTTACATTTTTTTAAATCTGCCCTCAAGGACCAGATAGTAAAATATGAAATATAAATATAAACCTTATTGGGGGATACACAAAAAAATGTTTTGAAAGAAAATGCAAATACTTACAAGAAGGCAATAAAGCACAGAGGAATGCCTGCCTGTGTCTGTTGTTAGTTTTCTCGCAATGACATGAGCTTCCACAGACCGACCTGAATGTTAAACTTTAAGGATCCTAAAATTGGGTCAAAGTAAAATTAACCTAAGAGTAAGACTCATCAGGCCTCCCCCAGTATCAGGTCAGCTAAAAAGATGGTGCACAATTTAAGAGACCAGCACTAAAAAAGGAAAGCTGGACTTTCAAAAGTATTTCTATACCATTTCAAGCTATTATTGCATGATTATAAAGAACCACCACTTCTTAGTCACTTTCCTTGTTGCTGGGACAAAACACCTGACACCCACAATTTAAAGGAAGAGAGGTTTATCTTGGCTCACAGTTTGTAAAGGTTTTGATCCATGGTCAGCTGGCTCCAAGGCAGAGCGGCATAGCAGAGGGGCCTGGAGGAAAAAAGCTGCTCACGGTGTGGCGGACAGGAAGCTGCAAGAGAAGGGAGGAGCCAGGGAGGGAGATGAACCTTTCCAGGTTAAGCCCTCAGTGACCCTTCTCTTCTGACCAGATTCCACCCCCTAACAGCAAGGCATCTAGAGTGTCCACCTAATCCAATCACCTTCCAAATGCATGTGGCTTTGGGGACCATTGTAGATGTAAACTCTAACACACCAGAAAAGAGAAAAAGAACACATATGATTATTCTTGACTCCTTTATGCTCAGTAAATTGCTCTGGGGTTAAAACTGAGGAGCCATCTCAGTGGAGCTCAAAGAGCATCTTCCCCTGGGGCTTCCGTGGCAGATGAGGAGGCCCGGCCCTGAGCAGGACTCTTCCAAGGCAGAGCCTCTGGCACCCGAGGGTGGTCATTAGAATGGGATTGGGGCTTAGTAGGAAGATTGGTTCCCAGGCCCCACTCAATACCTGCAGAGTTGGTCAGGGAGTTTACACTACCTGCATCTCTAAGCCACCTGCCAATTCTAAGACCCTTGGAGTTTATGAAACGATGTTCTGCATTTTCATTAAAAATCTTGAAACTACAGGAAAGTGAGACGCTCTTCCCCCAGCCCACCATATAATCCTGCAGGAGTAGGACACAGGGTGGGTGCCTCGTGCCTGTCCCTGGACCTGCACCGGAAGGGCAGTCTCAGCCATCCTGGGCAGATGGAAGACAGTCATTTCTCCTGGCACATTCCATTCTTAGACAGACAGCTGGGTGAGTGGAAATTCAGATTTTTCAAAATAATATCTAAATAGTATTTTCGTAGTACAATTAATATGGAGTTCAACAGACATTATCGATCAGCCTTCTAATCAGTTTTAACCGATATTCAATGTTACAACCAAGGAAATGTTAGACTGGAGAAGCTAAAGTAATTATCCAAAACAACACTGCCTGAAGAGATGGGACCAAGCCGACATCCCAGCTGCAGTGTGGCAGCTTCCATCCCCACATCCAATGGGGACAGTGAAGTAGAGTCACGTTGAACACTCACCGCTGAGCTGCACATTTTGACCAGACCCATGCTCCAATTTTTGAAAGAACCCATTTCTTCTTATCTGAGGTAAATGATGCACTGTGCATTAAAGGAAAGAAGTGACAAATGTATCCCTGAATCCAATCACCGAGAATTAGGAAGATGGCAAGAGTAGTGGAATGAGGGCAAGAAGAATTTAAATTACTTGAAGACCCAGTTTCCAGGCCCAGACTTGCCACTAACTGGTTACAGAATCTTGAGAAAGACATGTAAATTATTTAGATCAAAGTTTCAAGGTTGGTAGAATGGAAGATCCATTACCCAATATGAATGCGTGTAAATGCTGCCGTGCTATCTCTTTCAAGATCATCGCTAATAGCTCAGGAGAAAGTTAAAGAAAACCACTAGATATTCTTCCATAAAAGCATTTTACGTCTCCTACTCACAGAGCGCTAATTTGGAGACTCTAATGGTGACAGCTTTTAATTCCCTGCCTATATGATTATTATCAGGATGAAATCAGCTGATGGAAATTATTTCACTGTGGCTGATATCAAAAACAGGTTAACAATTTCCCACGTTCTTGAAAAATGTACAAAGAATCCACTTACCGAGTCCTTCTCAAAGAACCTCTTCACTGCTGTGTCCCTGTTACGGTTTCATTGCTATGGAATGTTCTGCTTTCCAGTGTGCAAAGTGTACGCCTGCAGAACTGTAAGAATAAATTAGGGCCACATGCCGGGTCTGCAGGCTTTTGCACAGTGTCCGGCTCCTGAGCGGTCTGTAGCATACCTGAGGGTTCATACCCGAAAGTTGAGCGTGCCGGCTGTGCGCATACCTTACCCTCAGACTCATGCCCAACTCCCAAATCCCCTCTGCCTATCCTCCGTCCAAATCACTATTTGAGCATGCTAATTTTAAAAAGGGAGTTTTTATATACAAAATAAAAAGTGCAATGGGTGAAGTTCTTCACCCATCCCATAAAAATCAACTGCCTCTTCCGAGCCATCCACTATGCTAATCACTAGTAATAACATAGAAAGCTTAATGAACAAGGTTCACATCCCATAGAGCTTCTGCTCAGTTAGGGACTGAAAAGGAGTCTTGGCCATTAACATCAAGGACAAAGAGTGTCCCAGAGAGAACTTCCCCTCGTGGGGAGTGATGAGAGGTGTCAGATCGCTCTGGGAGGACAAACATTTTAAGAGCAAATAGAAGTCACATCTGTCTAGCAAAATAGTAGCACAAGGCATTATCAAAAATAAATATGCATGACAAATACTTTTGATTCTTAGATACACATCTAAATCTTCCATACAGAAGCAAGATTACCAACGCTATTCCAGCAAATTCTGACCACAGCTCTGCTGCTGGTTGTTTCACAAAGTTGCACACAGATTTATGATGCTCATCTCATTTTGAGTACCACTCTTTCCATCTGTCCTTTCAAGGCTCATTTTTGAAAACCCCTGATTTTCTGAAATGAATACCAAAATTACATGTGAAAGTTGAACGTTGTAAGACAAGAAATAGCCCAGTAAATCCATAAGTGAACTGGAAGAAATGCTGCTGTACAAGTTAACAGTAGCTGAGGAATTTCATTTCCACCACTTCCCTGCATGAAAAATCATGCTCTAATGATACCAGAGATGACATCAAAAATGCTTTCGGGATTCTCATTGAAATCTATAAACACGCATACATACATTCTCTTAAATCCAGGCCAGTTACTTCGCAGCTTAAATCTTTTAACACTTGGACATTTTCTTTGGCTGCAGCACTGTAACTGGACATTTATTTCCTCAGCAAATCAGGAGCACTAAACAACCCAAGGTTTCTGTGAAACTTGTACTTTCAAGCCCTTTAGAATTGATGGAGTTTATTTATGTGCACAAGGTACCAGGAGGAAGCGCCAAAGTGTTTCCTAATTTCTAGGTCAAACGTAACTTCCCACTAATCATCGGTGCAGGCCATAACAATGAGAAGCAGAGAGGTATTTTACAAGGGGTTAGGGATTTTCCTTGGGAAGGTTGCCTCCCGGTTATAAAATTAGAGAGAGGGAAGAATTAAAATGATTATGCTCTAAAAATGACTTAGTAGAAGTGACAGGGTTGTTTTTAACCTAAATATTTTTTAAGTACCAAATTTGTCACTCCTCTAAGTTATATGTTACTAACTGTAAAATCTCTTTATTGCCGCTGTAAAAGAAATGAAGTACTTTTAGCCAATGTTTTTCAATAAATCAGGAACTTTGTATTAAATCCACATTTTATTTGCTTATATGGGTGTTCTTGATTTTGACTGAATTGGTCTGACCATTGAAGCCCCATGCTTTGGAGAAGGCTCGCTACGCTGAGGAGATGATTTCCCCGAGGGCCACAGGGCTGGGGAGCGGTGGCACAACAAAGATTTTAAAAAGTAAAAGAAGCAAAAGGTGTTTTTTGTTTTCTTTTCTTTTTTTTTTTTTTTTTTTTTTTTGCTCAGGTTGAGAAGAGTGGTATTCATTCAAGACACAAATTTGAAAAACCACATACTTCCCACTATCGCTTCTACACTCAGCCAATCATAAGATGGTTTTAATTGCCTTGATTCCAAATACTCACCTATTAAGTTTGCAAATTGTTATGTAATTGCACATTAACTAATGGATGAGAGTTAATGGTTGACTATTAAATTAGATGATAAGAAGATAAATGATGTAAATTTCCCATAGACTCATTATATTGTTTTAACATTTAAGGGGTTATATATATATATATATATATATATATATATATATATATGTATACACGTATATTTATAGTGGTTGCTTCTTGGTCATTTTTTTACTTATCAATGACCTTAGGAAAAGATAAAACAAAAGGAGGAAAATCGCAAATCTTTCCTTGTCTTGCTTCCTATTAGGATCCTAGTTTAAAAATGTTAGTAACACTTTGAAGTGCTGGGCTTGTTACTTTTCTCGTAGTGGATTTATGCTCCTCCTGACTCTGGTCAACACAAGCAATTGCACTAATTGTAGCCAAGTGCTGGATTGAAGACTTGAGACTGTCAGCATAATAACTTTTCGTCAGACTTAAAGCAAAGTGACTCTTAGTACGTGCGCATGGTACACTTCCCCTGCCAAGTTTGAGACAGGAAAACACCTTAACAAAGAAAGATAGATAAGATCTAAACCAAAAACTAAAAACGAAAATCTTAGATTTTATCCAGGAGCACACCCATAGTCAGGAACGTGGCTTAGTCACTTCCTTAATGGACTATCAAGTATCTCATCATAATCTAATATAAACCAATTACAACTGGACTCCACAGTAGTGAAACTGCCACATGGCAGGGCAGCTTGTTTAAGGCAACAGAGCCCTGTTTAAGTGCTTTGGAACCTTTCCAAGCTAAGCTCTAAAACTAAAGAATAAGTCAATTATATTCTCTCCCCACTATTGAAAGCTTGTGTGTTTACAGACCCATGTGTGTACATTACGTATTATTTTTATGTGTGTGTGCATATATATACAGATAATAGATGCACTAATACAAAGTCCTTTTTCTAAGTCTGAGTGTCTGTATTTCTTAAGGTTTTCGAAGTCAGGGATGCATTCCTTTCATTCTGTTAGTCTATGGGGGCTCCGTCTAGCTCTCAGGGACCTCTACACTCTGTGTGTGTTCTCTTCAAGCCCTTTGTGGCATAGCTGGTTGTTTTCTTCTTCCTAACCCATTGGAACTGAGTGGCCTCAAGTCACCAAATACTTAGTATGCCCTCTCAATGGGCACTATCAGGGCAGAACGAAGAGGTAGTCAGCCAGGGAGGGAGAGAGGGCATCGGCACGAGAAACACTTCCAAGAAGACTGTAAACATCAATTTACAACAACGGGAGATCAAATATCACTAGGTGACATTTGATTAATTACCAAATAAATTGTAGGAACTCCTGCTCCTACAGCGGCCCCCAAGAGAGGGAAGGATGCTAGAAGACTCCACTCCCATCTTGAAAGGTGGGTCAGGCTAGAAGAGGAGGGGAAAAGGTGCGCTGCAGGTGGGGACAGCAGAGGGGTAATGAATACGAAACAAAAGCCGTGTGCAGATGGCACTGGTCAGTTATTTTTCATATTTAAATTGTTTTTCAGTTTAGTGATTAAGTGAACTCTAAACACTGACGATTTGATGGCATGCCTTCTACAATGTCCATGGGGGAAAAACGTTTTCTAAGTAAACCATCAAGGATACCAACTTGGATGAAGGGGTGCATTGTCAGCTAAGTTACTTCAAATTCCTCAGCAGTTTTCAGATTTTAACTTAGCAATACCAAGCAAATAACGCGAGGATCCGCTCTGCTCATGTCTGAAACTCCATCGTGAATATTACACCAATTCTTCGAAAGCATACTGGGGTGCTGCCTAAACTCTACTTTCTTCTCTTCTAAGAGCTGCTGAAGTAAGTGTGAGGCTGTTAAAGCCCGTTGGCCTTATTTTTCAGGTGTGTACATAGGTTTTCAAAGATCACCATGCATAACATTTTAAGGATTTCATGATTTCGCTTATCTGGGAAGGTGCTCCAGTGACCACATTTTGTGAAACACTGGCCTCAGAAATTGGGGTCTTGGGTAATAATCCAAATAATTCTGTGAGAAGGTCAAACCTTGGCCGTTTAATCTAAATTATTTTTATGATAAAGAGGACATGCAGGTCCTCGAATTTAATAAATGGTTCTGATAAAGTTATAATTAAGCAGAGACTCTGCTCTAGCCAGAACTGAAATTCCGAGCGTAAGTGGAGAGGAGCTGATGTTAGTGGAGAATTTAAGACGAAGTGCTCGCCAGGTGAGTTTCCATTTGGGGACCACGGAAAGGGTCTACGTGCAGCCGTCCAGCCCTGACCAAGGTCTCTGAAAGAAGCCCACTAGTGCTTGGCCAGCCACGATCTACACCCCGACCAGCAGACTTAGAAGGCAGTCAACTGTGCCAAGAATCTACTGAGTACAACGTCCTCTGTGCCAAAAAGATGCTGCTCCATCTTAACCTGGTAAAGTGCTACCACTTCAGGCTGGAAAAGGTGAACTTCTGCCAGCATCTCCTTGGGACTTTGATTATTCTCCTCGAAGAGTGGCAACCGTGACAAACCCAAATGCGCTATGCTTCTGCCTCTCCCAACCCAGTCAAAGGGCAACTTAAGCTACGGATGGCCTGTGTCCCTCTACGCTGACCCCACGTCTGGTAAGTGTGCAACAAAAATGTACCAGTCACATGTGCCTGTCACCTGCTCAAGTATGTCCTGAAGGTGCCACTGAACACATTCACAGCTGCCAATGAGACTCAGGGATGGAAAGCACCAAATAAGAGAACGTGCTTAATGCCTTGTGTGAGTGACAAACAGGATAAACCGGAAAAGGAAGAAAAGTTCAAGAGATACTCGGAAACTGTTTCTAATGACATCTGTGAAAGAAGACTTTAAGCTTGTAATAAGCAATAAAACCAACAAGAGCTGTACCTTATGAAGTGAGAGTAATGAACTTTTTTTAAACTGACCTATTATTAATATATGATGGAATTTTATATAATTTAAAATTTAGTAATTCTGAGGAGGAAATCATATAAAATATTAAACTCTAAACAGTATAATGTTAAGAACAAGGACTATAACACAAAGTACTCAATATTAATCCATAAAATATACATTAAAATTCTTTACACTAAATTTGCTGTTAATTTTGTAAAGATAGAAACAAGCTACCATTTCCATTGTGCTTAAGACTCCCAGATGCTATTCTGCATGCAAGATGGCATGTAATATTCGCAGTAACCCCAGGAGGCAGACATATATTTGGTCCATTTTCCTGATCAAAATACCGCAGTACAGCAAAGTTAGATTACTTATCAAACGTCGCCCAGAGAGAGAACAGGAGCCGATATGTGAAGAAGGTCTTAAGCCCTGTGCTTCTCTCTCTCTCAAGAAAAAGGATGAAAATAAGAAGAGTAAGAGAGAGACAGAGAGAAAGAGAGAGAGAGAGAGAGAGAGAGAGAGAGAGAGAGAGAGAGAGAGAGAGAAGAAGACAGAATGGTCACTTTTAAAATTTCTGTGCTACACTGTGTCTTTAGGATCTCTGTTCTATTTGACATGGAGTTCACACTGGCGAGTCCTAGCACAGTGCCTTCCATGTCATCACAATGATAATATTTTAGGTATGCGCTGGCTACTAAAACGGAAGTATTTAAGCCAGGCATGGTGGCGCAGGCCTGTAATCCCAGCACTTGGGAGGGTGAGGCAGGAGGATTGCTTCACGTTCTAGGCCAGCCTGGGCCACAAAGTGAGTTCAAGGTCAGCCCGAACTGCAGAGTGACACCCTATCTCAAAAAGACTAAAAAATAAAATAAAATAAAATAAAATAAAATAAAATAAAATGGAAGTATTTGTAACAATAATAATTATAATGGCTATGTGTTTTAGAGCCTTTGTTCTGGACCCAGCACTTGGCTTAAGCACTGCATATAAATGAACTCATTTAACCATCAGATGAGCTGTGTAGCTTTCGACCCTGAGCAGATTACTAAACTATACAGCCCATGAGCAAACACGGCCAATCAGAGGGTTCCAGCAGACAGAGCGAGTTACTACCGATCAACTGTTTAAAGCCGGCCTTCAGCTCACAACCAAATCTAAAAAGAAAAAAAGTTTGGAAATATTTCATAGTGATTAATGATTTCAAAGCCGTCTAGCAGAATTCCCCATTAATACAGAAATTCAACCAATATTTATTAACTCATTAACTTTTTTAAAAAGCCAGTTATGCCCCAGTCTTTGGGATAATAAAAACAACAATAGTAACTCTTGATACCTGAGCCCCTCCACGTGCCATGCACCTGTAAATGGTGCTTGCTTTAGTCAAAGACACACCGTGGCTGGGCAGCGGGCATCACCAGCCCCATGTGATGTGGGAAAACGGGGGTCAGAGGTGTGAAGGAAGCTGGCCCACGGTGCTGCCATTCCAAGAGTCTTGACTTCCAGTTCTGCGGAGTGAACTGTGTTAGAAGAAGGACACGGCTGGGAAGTGCGGGGTGCAAGCCAGACTTCCCCACGCAAACTTCACATTAATGGTGGAGGATGCTGGACAGTTCCCGGGTGGCCCTCTGTCACCCCTCCCTGCAGTGCGGCAAGGAAGAAACTCATCTAATGTTTAATTCTCACAACGAATACCAGACATAGGCATTTCCATGGGAAAACTGAAATTTGGAGCCATCATGAAAAATTACCAAGGTTACCCCAACTTGGATGTAATCGAACAGCAGCCAGGATTGGAATTCAGTTTTATCTAAATATTCTAGTTTTTTCACTCTATTAATAACTTCGGATTTTATACTCAGTCTTGAACTTATCAACAGTCATGTGCTGCTTATCCTCTTAGAACTAACAACTTCCTTAACGTAAGAAAATGAGGCAATTTTTAAGATCATTCCCTTTGGCAATACTCACACGTGAGGCAGAATGATACTACTTTAAACAAACATTCGAACAGTTTAAGTTGCAAGCTAAAGTCCCAGCAGCTTAGCACATGTAACATGGGCAGCTGACGGGCCTTTCTGTGTTGTACCTCTGTGGTATAGAAGGGTCTATAAAAACAACAGTGCAAAAAGCATTTTGTGTACATATAAATAAAAAGGTAGGGTCAGGCATATAGCCCAGCGGTGCAGTGCCTGCCTGGCAAGCACGAGGTCCTGAGTTTGACTCCCGGTACCCAAAACTAAATAAATAAATAAATAAATAGGTAGAATGAAAAGAAATGGAAATAAAATAACCAAATTATTCCTCTGTTAAACATATAAGATTAGCTTTAGAATACTGGTTATCTTAAACGTAGGAATATGCAGAAAACTCGGGCCGGTGAGATGGCTCAGCAGCGAATGCACCTCCTGGCAAGCGCGAGGGCCCGAGTTCGACTCCCGGAACCCACGTACGAAAAAGGGGCCGGTGATATCGCTCAGCGGCACGGGCGCCTGCTGGCACGCGAGGTCCTGAGGTCGACCCCCCGGTACCCACAAAAAAAAAAAAAAAAGAATATGTGGAAAACTACAAAACTGACTAATAATCAGCTGGTAGTTTGTAGAAACTGTCTTAATTTATATTTTTTATTGTTGTTTTAAACTACAAGGACACTATTCAATATATATACATACTCATTAAAATAGCCCCACTCATTAAACAAGTGATAATTTCTTATCACCTTTGCCACTACTAATGAATATTGTTTTAAATAATGTTTCACAGATGAAAAATGTTTTCCACAGCTTAGAAAGATACTGCAGCTAACACATTCATAGCCTTTTAAAAATAGAAATTAGGCAGTGAACTGCATTTCATGTTAAAATATTAAAAAGTAGATGTAACGTCGTAAACTCTCTGCCTGAGGAAACCATCACCCTGACTTACTCATCACACAGGTGTCACAAGGCGTCGTCTTTAATACTGGTGATTTCTTATAACAGAAACAAACAGCAGGAAGTCTTCATTTTAAAAACACTCCTACTGGAGTAACTATGCAAATGTGATCAAATTAGAAAAAAATTCACCAAGTTCTTCTAATACAATCATATTTTATCTATCCAAAGGCACGTTTTCCTTAAAATGTTACCAACCTCTTAAGAAATGGCTGAATATTTATTGTCAAATATTTGGGTCAATATTCTGTCTTCTAACATAAAGGTTTTCAAACACCACATCAGGGGGCTAGCTCAGTCCCACACATCTGACGCCTCAAAACTGCCAAGCGCCTGGGAGAAACATTTCCCTTGTTCCTCCTTAGGTACAATTCCGGCTCAGTAGAACTGTCATTAACAAGAATCTCTACGTGGTTAGCTTCTCAACTTTACAATTCAAAACTTACATAGTTTTAAGTAGATAATGTAAAGTATGAGAATATAATTTCTATAAATCTAGTTTTAATATTTGTTGCCTTTGCATTTTTAGGGTGACTTAAAAATAACAATTTTACTTTTTCTAAATTAAAAATTGCATCTGCAAGGTGGAAAACTAGCATACTCTTTCTTATTATAAAGGATTTCATAGAAAGATAAATAGTTCCAGGGGATATAGTTCTACATTAAATTTGTCCAAAACACTTTTGTTTTGGGTTAATTAAAATGGCTGTCACATTTTAGAACTAATTTCAATTGTTTTATAATTCCATAGTTTATTATATATTAGGAACATTACAACATTATTATACATGTCTTTTCATTTTGTTCTATTTGATAATCAAGATACTCCTTGATCTTGTTGCAGATAAATGTATCTACACAGTGAAAGTGAAATTTTCCGCAAAGGGCGAAATCAAGAATGGAAAATAAATCGATTACAGAATTTCCCACCGACACCCACCGTACCGTTGACTGAGTACCTTTTCTGCCTTCCAAAAGAAGAATTAACCTTAGACATACTTTCTCAGCGATTTCAAATACACTGCACACAGCCCGAGTGCAGTGTGTTTTGGGGGGCGCAGGGGGCTCCCTAGCCCCCCAGGCCACCTCCACCGCTGCCCGCCTCGGCCACTCTCGATGTCGTGGGATGTGGACAGATGACAGCGTCTGCCGGCTGACCAGTCTCCAAGGCGGGATTTTTCCCTTCAAGACACTTCACGTTAACGGCTTGAGGGTGTTCAATCAGCACCGCTTTGATCTCGGCTGGAACTGTAATTATTTAACATTGTTACATGGATTTCTATAATCCACCCACCATTAAATCCCTTTCGCACCCTCAGCTTCCAGACCTAATCTGCATCTGGGCACCGAGCTGTCTCCCCGGCCGCTCTCCTCGGGAGCCCGCATTCTCCCACATGTCCATGGATGGTTTCTCTCTCCCTTTTCACCTCTAATGAAATACTTTTCTTACAGATGGAAATCAGTAAAAAAATGTCTTATGCATTGGCTCTGTTTGGAAGACCTGTCTATTGAATACCGTATCATCAGCCTTCACTGCTAACTTCCCCATCCTTCGTTTTATCATTATTTATTAAAATAAAAAGGAATTTTTGCCCATGAAAGCCTCCCAAACAGAAAGTAGCAAATGTTTTGTTGTTTTGTTTTGTTTTTGTTTTTTGGAGATATGAAAGGAAGGAGTTGCTGGTATTTTACACTCTCTCGTTTCACCTTCTGAAAGTCAATGAGCAGTTGTAGATGAACAATGAAACTGAAAGCCACCAGTGGAGAAGGGGGATGTCACGGCAGGACTGCTGAGGACGCGTGGGGGTCTGCCGAAGGTCAGTGCCACCGAGGAATGGGGAGGAAGAGAGACAAGAAGACAACTGGAACCATCTGTGAGGCCCCCCAGTCCAAGGAGAACCTCAGAGAGAAGACGCTAGGGAGAGGCAGGGCTTGGCACAGCACCTCCCGGCTGGCCGCAGTGGTCCTCTCAGCCACAGGACTGTCACCACTCAGAATGGTTCCTCTCCAGGGTGCTGGCTGGCTCGGTCCTTCAAGGGTTCCCGTGCACAAGCCAGGAGGTGAGGGCAGAACTGTGTGTAGGGAAAGCATGGCCGTGCTGTGTGCGGTCGTCGGTGGAACAGATGCAAATATTTTTTGGAAAAAGAAAACTACAAACTTTTTAAAAAGTCAAAAATTTCCTTCACATTTCCTCATGAAGAAGAGACTCAAGATCAGCTAGGTGAACTTGGGTCTTTTCATTTCATTTAAATATGAAAGCTGAAATAAAGGGATTTGGCAGATAGGTATTTATTTGCTAGTTTGCCCACTGAGAGGTAAATGAGTAATTTGTCCTCAGTTAATATTCACTACCCTCCATGAATTCCAAATTTTTAGCTCATCACTATTATTGCAATCCTGTTACAAGTCTAATAAAAAGTGAGAATTCCTTTTTACTTTGAACATCACATGATATGATTTTAATATAGTTACCTGTAGTGTTGATCAGTTTAAAAATGAATATAAAGACACATTTGCAAAGATTGGCTACAAGGAAGCTTAAAATTATATTTTCAGCTCATTTTGAGCAACTCTTCTGGACCCTATGGTCTCGCTAGGTATGTAATTATATTATCTTCTGGTCTATTATTTTCCTGTCCATGTTTTCTTTTATCTGCCTTAATACTTTTTCTATCATTTTATATTTCATATTTTAAGTCACCCCAAAATCATTGTGCAATGAGGCTGAGCATAAGTAGCAAACGCCTAAATTATTTTTTTAATCTAAAATATTTTAGTACCTCAAATTCAACTGAAATACTGAAGTTAATTGTGTCTCATTCTAATCAAGAAAGTTGAGGGGCCGGTGAGATGGCTCAATGGCATAAGCGCCTGCCTGGCAAGCACGAGGTCCTGAGTTCGACTCCTGGCACCCACATACGAAAAAAGGGCCGGTGATACCACTCAGTGGCACGGGCGCCTGTTGGCATGCGAGGTCCTGAGGTCGACCCCCAGTACCCACAAAAAAAAAAAAAAAAAGAAAGTTGAATCCTAAAAAAGACTATAATTTTCTGAACAACAGAGATACAAACGGACTCACTCTTTCTCTGGCCACTCAATACTTGTAAGAAACCGAATGGAAACAAGGTTGAAGCGAGATGTGACAAAAGAATCTGGGTATGAACTAAGAATGCGATGATGGTGATGGCCGTTGACGATGGTGACGATGTCACACATTTGCCACTTACAAGGGACTCTTCTATCTTTTGTTCTGTGATCCTCAGCAAACCTGAGGAAGCAAGTACACAGCTCTTCCGTTTCACAGAGAAGAATGTTGGTGGGCAGAAATGTTGATTTGTCCAAACTTACTGAGCAGTTAAGTCAAGGGGCAGGATTTGAAAACATTTTCATCCCAAACTGCTGGCATTACTCCTACTCTCTATCCCTGGAATTTGATGGCGGCCTTGTCCCCTTCTCCTCATCAGTCTCCCTCTCACTGTCAGCAGAGGCTGGGCTTGATGCTCTGCCATTAGCACAGAGACTGGGTAAGCACCTAGCACTCCACAGCTTAAAAGCCTGAGTTATGGAATGAGGACAACCAACCTAGCTTGGGAACTGAAGCAGAGAACGAATGGCGACTCTTCATGGAGCCTCTAGATAGACACTGTCCTCTGAAGGGAAGTGACAGCACTGTTGATTGTTGCTCTCAATAGAATTAGAATCCTGGCCCAGTCCCTTCTGAGCTCATTACTAAGTTTTTTTAAACCTCGACTTCCTCAAATGTAAAATAAATGACAGTGACTGGAGCCAGGGATCTCCACGAACGTGGATGCATGTTTTCTAGGCTGGAGACAAACAAATGATGAATTAAACACAGCAAACAAAAAGAGATATCTTGGTCACTTTCTTGTGGCTAGGCCAAAATACCAAACATTCACAGTTTAAAGGAGAAAAGTTTTTGAGCTCACAGTTTCTGTGGGTTCATTCTATGGTCGGCCTGCTCCAAGGCAGAAATGGTATGTGGAGAGGTCTGGCAGAGGAGAACTGCTCACCTGCTGGAGGTCAGGAAGCAGAGAGAGAGAGGAGGAGGAGGGGAGGGAGATTCAGCCTTCCAGCTACACCCCCAGGGGCCCCTCCCCCCTACAACTGGCCCCACCTTCCAACATCACCATCAGGAGATTCATCCATGCATGAATGTGTTGATAAGTACGGTGCCCCATGATCCAATCACCTTCCACATACAGAAGAATTTTAGGGTATGTTTTAGATCTAAACCATAACAAAAGGAAAGCTTAGATTTCTGAAAAGTTCATGAATTAAACTCAACAAACAGTTAAAAAGAAATATGAAACATTTCTCCTCGCTTGTATTTTTGGTGAAGGGAAAAGGTGAAGCCCCAGTTTGGAGGAGGGATACCAAAATATTTTATCAAATAATAGAAGCCACTATCAAGAAGGGCTCATTGCATAAAATCTACAGAGGAAGTAAGTGGAGATATGTGCAGTCCCCGGAGACATGTGCGGTTTAATTTCAACTCCATGGCCGTGTGACCCAAGTGAATTACCAGCAAGATACTTGGTGTTCCCAGGCCGCAATTTTCTCATGGTCAAAATGGGTATAATATCCCTAGAGTTGTTAGGAGGAAAAGCAATGAGAGATTATTTTTGTATCTTTTGTGCCTGTAACAGTAAATGACACACAGGAAACTCTCAGTAAATGTTAGGTGCCACAAATATGAAGGGAAAGGAAAGCCATGGGAGTGGAAGCAATGCCCAGAGCAGAATTTTATTACTGCAGTGTTAATTCTAGGTAGTTTTTATTTTGCCCATTTCAAAAGAATAACACTGAAAAAGAAATGCTTTCAGGACTCTGACTTGCTAATTCTACCCTCACCGACCCTTTTGTTTGAATGGTTTAGCTTTCTGAAATGACTGTCATGGAGACCAACTGGATGACATGTCTGGGATTATGCAGCCTGGTTATTAAGCACCCAAAGGGAATTAGGAGTACTATTAATTTCAGGTACTTTTAAGCTACGGTTAAAATATTTCATTCATTTTTCTCATAGTTAAATATAATGCTGTCTTTATTTTACTATATTAAAATATCTGACCTGTTTTTCATTTTGCTATATTTACCCTTAAAATTAAAGAATGAGTAAAATCTAGAAGACTGAATTAACTAACAACCTCTTCTTTAAT
Organism: Erethizon dorsatum; assembly: GCA_028451465.1. Lineage (NCBI taxonomy): Eukaryota > Metazoa > Chordata > Mammalia > Rodentia > Erethizontidae > Erethizon > Erethizon dorsatum. The sequence goes on from CM051828.1 coordinate 2,728,059, forward strand.
TTTAAAAATGTGCTAAAATATTCTACTATATATTAATAATGAATTATTGGCATGAAATGTTAGCCTATATGCTATATGAGTTCCTAAAATAATTTGCTTCCATTTTCAAGACAGAAAACTCTATTTTATAGGAAATTAATTTTGCCATATAATTGTAATTATGATTTTACATGAGTTAATAATTGGAGCTTTTCAAAAACATCTACTTGTTCTTTATCATCAAAGCATTTTTCCTGTAATATACACCATTATGTCAAAAATATGAAAAATGTGCCTTTTATGTGATTGTGTGTTTTAAAATTTCATACTTTTTTTTAGTTTAAATTAAATGTAGATATAATCACTAAATTTCATAACAAAATAATTCCACTTTTATTCAAAATGAATAAACCATTTTTCCCTTAGAGGACTAAAAAAAAGGTTTGTTTTATCCCAAAACCATAAGAAGCCTGGCTTTAACGTAACTCAAGGGAAGGAAACCACACGTGCGCGCGCGCGCGCACACACACACACACACACGCACACACACACACGCACACACACACACACACACACACGCGCACGCGTGCTTCCCTCCTCCTCGCGCTCACAGCCCAGCTCCAGGGCGAGCGCGGGCCCTCGCATCAGCAACGCCACTCCTCGCCGGTCCGAGCCCTGCCCCAGGCTGCTGCCCTGAGCAGTGCGAGGCTGAGCGCTCCTGCCCAACGCGCGCCCCACGCGTGCACCCCCCAGCGCTCCGGGCTCCCCTGCTCTTTCTGCACCGCGCTCCTAACAGGCCTGCCTGGCCTCCCTGTGCAGGGCAGGGCTCCCTTCCCCGGCTGCCCTTTCCTCGTTCATCAGCTTGGGGAAATGTCCCGTTTTTGCTTGCTTCGAGAAGCATGTCCCTCTTGAGACCCTCCTGCACCCAGATTCTCCAGGACCCCCGAAAGCCAGCCCCACTTCAAACCCCAGCGGACAGGCCAGGCTGCGGACGCCCCTGGTGCGCTGTCTGCCTGGTGCCACCTCTGTGAAGCTTTTCTCCTTCCCGCAGGGAACTCTGACAGCCTGGGCTCCTGGTCAGCCCACTGCGGCGCGGGCCTCCCCTCACCTCGTCCACACTTCAGGATAGCCATTCCTCGGGACAGGGCCCTCGCTGCTCAACAGGAGTCCCACATTCCAGCACACGGGAGGGAAGTCGCCTCTCCCCCAGCCCTGGCTGGGCCACCTTCCCAAATCTCCCCCGTCCTTTCCCTGGAAACAGACTTCAGTTACCGCCACCCCATCCACTCTGTTAAGGGGACGTGTCCCAAGGTTCACAGGACGAAGCTTAGGCCCCACTGCAAAAGGGCTTGGAGACGCAGTGCTCAGCGAGGTGACGAGGTCAAGTGAGTCACAGAATGGGACCCTAATCCAACAGGACTGGCGTCCTCACGAGGACAGGCCAGCAAGAGTGAGGCTCGACCCAGACCGACCCTCCAGCACCCCCATTTTGGACGCCAGGCCTCCAGAACAGGAAGGACACACACTTCCGCTGTCCGGGTCCCCAGGCTGCGGGCTCCGCTGTGTGAGCCCCCAGGAGCAGTGCACGCCCGGCGAGGAGAAGCTGCGGCTTCGTCCACCGCTCACGCCAGCTCCCAGGTCCCCAAGACGGGAAGTGCTCATTGCCAAGGGACCATGGGCCCCCACGCCCAGCCTGCGGCACCCTTGCCCCTGTCTGCCCAGTTAACAAGGGCTAGTCTAGCAGCTTTTTAAAAAAATAACAGTTTTAAGGTTTTGTTCAGTTACAGCATTAGAAATGGTGGGCATAATTTTAAAATATTTCATTTATTGTCCTGTTAAGCAGCTGTTGTTTCATCACGTTACTATAATTATTGTTTACAAATCCTGTGTTCCCTTTCCTTTAATTTATAGGGTAATGAAAAATGCCCCAAACTGAGGAATATAGTAGCATCCTTGGGAAGCATCTAATTTAAAGGAAAATGGGTTGAGAGAAAAGAAAGAGCAAAGACTATAAATGCTTCCTGCTCTTTTTTCTTTTCTTTTCTTTTCTTTTTTTTTTTTTTGTGGGTACCGGGGGTCGACCTCAGGACCTTGCGCACCAGCAGGCGCCCGTGCCGCTGAGCGATATCACCAGCCCTTTTTTCATATGTGGGTTCCGGGAGTCGAACTCAAGCCCTCGTGCCAGGTAGGTGCTCATGCCGCTCAGCCATCTCACCAGCCCCTCTTTTAATTTCTTGATACAGAAAATATAACTAAGATACCATAAAATTAAATAATGCATTTTTATAAGAAACATATACTGAAAATAAGTGCTGTCAATCTAAGATAATCACTTTTACGTTTTCTGGCTTACAGCCTACTTAATTCTGTAAGAAATAACACGTTTCACATTCGCTGGAAGAAAGATAGCCTCTTTAATAAATGGTGCTGGAAAAACTGGCTCTACACATGCCGAAGATTAAAACTAGACCCATATCTTTCACCATGCACTAAACTAAATTCAAAATGGATCAGAGATCTAAATATTAAAACAGAAACACTAAATCTGCTGGAAGGTAGGATAGGTAAAACCCTTGGAGACATTGGTGTAGGCAAAGACTTTATGAATAAAAACTCAACCGCACGGGAACTATCCCAAAGAATCAATAACTGGGATCTCATCTTATTAAAAAGCTTTTGCACAGCAAGAGAAACCACCAACAGAGTGAAGAGACAACCCACAATGTGGGAAAAAATGTTTGCCAGCTGTTCCTCAGACAAAGGGTTACTATCGAGAACATATAAAGAACTCAAAAAAGTCAGACCTCCCAAATTTAAAGACCCACTCCAAAAATGGGCATCTGAGATGAATACACATTTCTCAGATGAAGAAATACTAATGGCAAATAAATATACAAAAAAATGTGCAACATCACTAGTCATTTGAGAGATGCAAATTAAAACAACACTGAGATACCATCTCACCCCAGAAAGAATGGCTACTATAAAGAAATCAACTAATAACAAATGCTGGAGGGGCTGTGGGGAAAAAGGAACCCTTCTTCACTGTTGGTGGGAGTGTCGACTGGTACAGCCACTGTGGAAGTCAGTGTGGAGATTCCTCAAAAAACTAGGGTTGGAGGTCCCATTTGACCCAGCTATTCCCCTTCTGGGCATCTTCCCAGAAGAATTAAAAACATCGTACCACAGCGATATATGTGCACCCATGTTTATAGCAGCACAATTTGTAAGAGCCAGATCTTGGAAACAGCCCAAATGCCCATCAACTGAGGAATGGATAAGAAAGATGTGGTATTTTTATACAATGGAGTACTATTCAGCCATAAAGAAGGATAAACTGGAGACTTTTATAGGTAAATGGATGCAACTCAAGAAAATACTCATAAGTGAAATAAACCAGAAGCACATGTGTAAGCATTGTATTGTCTCTCTAGTATGAGAAACTGAAAGAGTAAATAAGATCCAAAATGTACAATAGACATGGTGAATCAAAAAGAAACTGGTCAAAAGGAAAGAGAGACTGGAATAGAGAAAAGAAAAAAGGGAAAGGGAAAAAAATTGTATATATATCTATATATATCTATATATATATCTATATATATATATATATAGATATATATATATATATATGATGGTTAAGATAGATACACTACCAATTTTACTTAGTTCATTGAAGAGTAAGGTTTGTGCCAATAATGTTTGGACAATTGAATGCTAATGTCTGGTATCCTGAATAACTAACTTAAAGATAGTAATACGTAATGTATTAACCATTGTTACCCTCCTATTATGTTGTTTTGAAAATTTGTTCTTCTTTTGATTTGTTTTGTGTTTTGTTTTTTTCTTCTCTTTAAAATAAAAAAAAAAAAGAAATAACACGTTTCAACTCCTACTAAAACACACTTGTGTATTTTTTTGAGTAATATTACCCATAAAATGTTCATTATGTACCAATCTTAATCAATATGAAAAAAGCAATGGGGACAGAAACAAAGGAAACGTTGATTCTCACTCACTCGGGAAGGCCTGGGACTTCTACACGGGGCAGCTGAAGTGCGTGTTATGCTTCCTGTTAACATCCAGAAGAGACTGGCTGGGCATGCTCATGCACACCTGCAATCCCAGCTACTTGGGAGGCTGAAGCAGGAGGGTCACATGTTCAAGGAGCCTGAGAAACGTATCAAGACCTCATCTCCAAATTAAAAGGCTAGACATGTAGCTCGGGGCTCCTTGCGTTCAGTCTTCAATACCACAGGGGCAGGAGAAGGAGCGACGCTGCCGTGAAAACTCAAAAAGCGATCTTTGGTTGTTTGTGCATCACCCAAATATAAACTTAAGTTAGCAGCCAATATGTTCTTTTCATTCCTTTCTTCCATGTGACAATGTATTAAATTAAAAAAAAATTTAAAACATGACAGCCCTTTGCAATTTTCTATTATGGCCAACAGAATTTTTCTAAAACAGAGTCTGGTGAGAAAAAGGCCCAGGCTCTTCCTCCAGGAGCTTCCCTTCCTCTTCCACCCCCATCCTCCAAGGTCTCCCCGAGCCAAGGCACGGGGCTCCAATGTCAGGTGAGGTTGGGAGGCCGTGGGAGGCCCAGCCCTAGTGCTGGCCAGGCAGTGTCCAAGCTAAACACGGTGCAGGTCCTGCTCCCCTCGGTGCTCCTCTCGCCCCCGCTAGGGTTTGTAGACAGGAAGGGTCTTCCCCCAGCTAGCGGCCATGATCCTCACCCTGGGGCCCATCGGTGGCTTGCAGGGACTATGGTGTCCCTCATCTCTAGAGTTCCCATTCTTCAGGCAGGACAAGGGCCAAGGGTCAGTGCAGTCCAGGGGACATGGCTATTGTGTGTGGAGGCTTCCACACAGGCGAAGTGGCAGGAAGGGTTTTGTTTGTTTCTTGCAAAAAACTAAATAAACACTTTCTTTCCATCAAAAACAACTTCAAGGGAGTCCAAGGGGACGTCACCACCCTGGCCCGGGGGCGCCCACATCCACTTCCCGCTCACTCCGCAGCGGGACCTCCTCTTTGCGCCTCCACCATGGTGACCAAAGCCTCCACTCAGCTTCCCTGTGTGTCTCTCTTCTCCTGGGCATGAGGAGCTTTCTCGAGATGCTGTTACGTTGAAGTCATCTTTTTATCCTTGGAGCAGTGCATAGTTATTCTTCAATAAATGCTTCAACTAATTAAATTAATGAATACAGTGCGGGTCTGCCAGGGTGTGGGGGAAGAAGGAGAGGATCTGCACTTGTATGTAAATTTTATTTATGCAGGGATGAGCTGCCAGCTCCAGGAGGAAGAGCTGATTATGAAGACAGAGATGTCCTCATCTCCAAGGTCCAAGTGTGCTTCTGGGGTTAAAATAACAGCAGAAGCAACAGGAGTAAAACACTGCCGTTCGCTGTTTGGATACCTGAAAGGGAAACCATACCTCTAATCCATACTTAATGTGGGCTACTCGTCCTCTAATCTATAATTATCAAATTGAGCACCTTAGTTACATTAACATGATAAACCTCACAAAAACTATGAACTGTAAACCCAAGTTACTAAGAGATAAAGCTTGCAATGACGAAACTTAAATGACAGAAATGTGGTACAGAAAGCCTGAAGCCATCACAGGAACAGGAAACAAAACTAATTTCCAATAATGTGGAAAAGATGGGCAGTAGATTTGGAAAAATATAATATAGGAATAAATTTCTCTGGAGGTGTATTCTTAAATTCTGAAGTTTGGAACCTTTTCGGGGAGGAGTAAGAGGTAAATGGTAATGAATGGCTTTCTCAATGAGCGGAGAGTTTCGGAGAAGCTCAGATATTTACCCAGGACACTCAAGAACACAGTCATTGTTTGTAAGAGCTGACACCACATGCGCACCTCTCCCTCTCACTTCTTCCCAGCGCAGTCTTCGGGGTAACTCATGAAGACCTGCAAGTCCCTAAAAGCCAAGGAAAATCTTCAGCCCCCGGTCTGGCCTCTGCATCTTGTAACCTGGCGCGGTCCTCCCTCCCCTCGGAGCACCTCTCATTCTCCTGGTTTTCCTCACTCTCCGGCTGCTCCTCCTCGGCTCTCTCATGAATGTCCTGCCCGGTTCCTTTTGCTGGGACTCTTCCCGGATTGGCGTTCTGCCTGCATGGATAGCATTCTGATGCCTCACCCTGGGTTCCAGTTTGTGTCACCCCAGTGGGTGGGATGGAGAAGCAGCTGCAGAGCTGCCAAAGTGCAGTCTCCTAGGGCTTCTCGAGGATTTTCTGCCTAAGTGCGTTCAAGTTGTCTCCCCAGACCTAAAATGTTTAATGATGTCCCTTTATCAGGTCGTTCAAAAGTTTGAGCATCATTCTGATAGAAACAATGTAACTCTTTTGAAGACATAGTTCACTGGCTTAGACAATATTTAAATAACTGAAAATTTACAGCAAATATCCCTAGAAAACATTGAGGATAGTACTCGTGTAAGGCCTTCCTAACTCCGGACCTGCGGGTTAGTTTGCTAGGGCCACCAGGACCATGTGCCCAAAGCCAGTGGCTCAAATAATAGAAACCCATCATCTGACAGTTCGGGAGGCCAGATGACAAGGTGTCGGCAGGGGACAGGTGGGCTCCAAGCCACTCCTTTAGCTTCTGGGGGTCCAGTGGCAACCTTGGGCCCCTTTGGCATCTGAAGGATCACCCTGGCCTCCTTCACAACCACACATGTTCTCCCTCTGGGTGTGTTTGTCCCCACAGTTTCCTTTCTTAAAGGGTCACAGTCAGATTAGATTAGATTAGATCTGATTACCTGACTGCAGGATGATCTCAGGTTAACCAGTTAGATCTTCAGCATCTCTACTTCCAAATCACATCACAGTGCGAGGTTCTGGAAGGTCAGGACTTCAAAGTGCTCATTTTGGGAACGTGGAACTTGACCCATAAGAGCCTCAAACAGTCAGTTTTAGAGGAGATGGAGATTATAGTCTACTTACAGGAGCTTCTGCTGCAAACAACTGAATCATGACTTTTACTTTGGGGGCAGAGGCAGGACAGTGACAAGAATATGCTGTGATACACTTCAAGGACTGTGACACAGTTATAAAATTTGAAATTGTATTTATTTTGTGGAAGTATATTTGAGAAAAAGGTCACTGTGAGGAAAGGCCCAAAGAAAATTAATCTTGAATTCATTATCCTTTAATGCTAATTTCTCAATTAAACTTGTATAAACAAGTTAGGTGTTTGCAAAATCTAAAAGAAGCCATTATCTAAATGTCCTCAATTCCCATTCTTACACAGTTCTTATAGTTGAAGAATTATAAAGTAGAATGATTAAATGGTATGTTTCATTCAGTGCTTTATACCTTGAAAAAGTTAAGTGTCTTTCCAAACAGTGATCCAATCTACTTCTGTTTTTGCACTGAGTTTATGCGTGTCCTAATTCCATAAGACAGTGCACACTGGCTAAGGGAATAAGATCGAGAGGAGTTTTCACTGTGTTCATGCAGCATTCTGTTCTACAAAGAGCAAGGCTTTCATCTTTTAATCCAATATCCACTTAACTGCACTACAGAAGATTTATTTCTGCCCCCTCTTGTTTCATAAAAAGCTCAAATGTCTGTAGAAATTTTTGACACTTGGTTATAATATTTCCCCGATCTCTCCTCGTACACATACGTGCATATACACATAATCACATGCACACATGTGTATACACACATGCACACAGACACCTACTCCTCCAGCCTCATTTTCACAGGGACACAAAGCCTGGGATAAAATGATGGTTCATTACAGTGGTACAGAGCTCTTATCTTCATCCGGCAAGAGTCATTTCCTTCCAAAGATTGAAATGCAAATGTGAAAATTAATGATAACTGCATTATCTGATAGCAGAGATAATACCAATTCACCGTCAGAGTAACACACAGTCATTCTACGATCCCCCGCTTCTCGCAATATTCTTCGTGCTGTCAGACTGTATCTGCGCTTCACTATGTTTCATAGGTGTCTGTTAATTTACTTCAAATGGCATTTCCCAGATCGCCTATCTACCACATTTTCCCAATCAAAAAGGAAACGAAATCAGCACTGTAATCTTCAAGCCCTTCTTTGGACCAGTAAAGAGGGGTAAAAAAACTATCATTAAATATGTGCTTCTCTGTCACAGAGGTCTTCCGGCTTCCGTGCCACTTTATGCAAAACACTCCCCATCTTCCCGGTTCAATTTCAGCACAAAGCAGACAGAGCCCAATCAGCTGCCTGCACCCCAATGCTCAGCAAGAGGCGCCCTCTTCAGACTTCAGACCTCCCCTGATCCACATCCAACAAGTACGCGTGTCCGACTTTAGACACTTGCTCTTGACAAAGGGTCTACAGAACTCGGCCGTGTTTTAGATCAGGTAAAACAGAATATGGTAAACATAATCTTCTAGTGATTTTTACATAATAAAAGTATCTTGGAAAGTTTATTCACTGTACTAAGTTCAAGGACGATATGTATGGAAGATACTGCAATGGCTACTAAGGTACAATTGCCAAAAAGATAGTAAAAGTAATATTAAGAAAGATCTACTGAGAATTTGTGAAGCTCTGAGTTCCACACCTTGCATGTAAAATCTTACTAATGAGGTAGTTATTATTATCAGCCCCATTTTATAAACACCAAGGCCTTAGAGTATCAATAGCTTGCTCAAGTCACATAACTAAGAAGCACAGGATACACACAGTAACTGTTTCCCTCTCCTCCACTCACTGTACCACCCCACAGTAATTACCTGTGACGGATACTCAGATCACATTCAGCAGATAGCTGCAAGGTTTGATGTTCCAGTATATATAATTTTTAGTGGTTCCTAATTTTATTCCATTAATTCATCGAATTATCAATACAGGGTTTGATTTTCTACTCTATTTTAATGACCCAGGCTTAACATATAAATATCAAAATCTATTTAAATAACAGTATATACTTATCTTGAAATGTTTATGTCAAAGAAACTGATTGCTGAAAATTTCTGTCTGTGAATGTGCACACAGATACACATTATTTGTGGGTAAATATATTTATTCATGCATTTGAGTCACATATTGAAATTCTATTTCTAGTTACTGTAAGTCCAAGGGTAAGATCAAATTCATTCAGTACTAAACCAGACTCACTGATTTTTCACTTTTCCCAAGTATAGGAAGTAGCCAAATTTTCCTAACAGAACTCAGTGAGTTGGCATCCTGGGAAGCGATCTGTCTGGTGTGATCTAAGGAGTTTATTTTTGTAGAGGTGAGGACAGATGGTTTTATCCACCTCAACTCTCTCCCTCTCATCTCCTAACTCCAGGTACATAAGGCAGCTTCCCATACCATGGCCTGCAATATGGCTCTAAAGAGTTTCTTGTAAATACTATTTTCAGAGTGGAAACAACATTCCAACCATTGCTCAGTGTGAGAAGAGAGAATGAATAATGTTTAACCAGATTTGGTCCTAGGGTCAGGGAAGGTCACCAATGTGGAAAAGTCCCATGTTCTCTCAAGCCCCATGCTGGATACTGTGCACATCATCTCTTTCAAATTCTATCCTCCTAACAGTATTTCCAAGGAGTTGTTATTATTCCTATTTTAAAGGTAAAGAAACTGAGGCTTGGCTGTTCAACATGACAGAAGTCACAAGGCTGTAAGCGTCAGTGAGCAAACACAGATCTGACTCTGAGGCAGGAGACTGGGTATGGTGAACTGCTGCGCAAGTGGGTGTGACCTCTCAGTCTCAGAGATGTGGCACAGGTAGAGAAAAACAGTCACAAGCTCTGCACCTGGGACCAATCAAAAAGCACAACCAATAAGCAGGTTGCTCAGCCTGAGGAGTGGCGGATACAAAAGATGGCGGCCATCAAGCTGCTGGCCACTGTCAGCTCTTTCAGTGGCCACTCCACTCTCCACAAACCGGACTTGTTTTCCTACCTGTCATCAAACCTCACTCACTCTGCACAGCATATGTCTTTTCCTACCTATCATACAATTAATAAACATAAAACTTCACTACCTTTTTCACTTGTCTGGACCAATTCTTTTTTCAGGAAAACAAGGATCTAAAGAGTATTTCTAGAAAGAGTCCCAGGAACTTTCCAGAGTTATAACTGCACCAAAAAATAGTTATTCAATAATTAAATGCATAATAATCTTCACAAACTGTAGGGTTTGTGAAGCTGACAAAACATGAAACTTATGAAGGTAGTAACCAAGAGGGAATTACTGAAAAAGGAAGACAATGATACGAGAAAAGCTGGGGCAAATCGAGATCAAAAGGCAGAACTGAACAGCAGGTACTCCAGGAATTAGATTCTAAGCAAGGGAGCGTCCGGGAAATTTTTATAAAAGGAAAAATTGACAATGAAATTTAAAATTAGATATGGGAAAACTGAATACAGAGAGTGACTTTTCTATTGGTCTGAACCTTACTGACTTACTGTGTGCCTGTCTTTCCATTCAAACAGCACAAGATTCAAAAAAATATTTAAATAACAACTGCAGACGGTTAGGCATTATGGAATTTTACCAGAGAAATACTTACAAATGGAAGCTAATTTTCCTAAAGACTGTTTAGACTCTACCTAATCATTAAGAATTAACAATAGTGTGCTCAATTAGGATTTCCAAATTTACTTTTTTATTGAATAACAAATACGGGGAAAGGCTTTTTATACTGAGGACCTTGCATTTGGTAAAAATAGAACAGTTCTGGCATGAGTTGATTCATTACTGAATGGAGCCATCAAGGACATCTTCAATCAAACTCTTTAAAAATAACATAAATTCTGATCCATCTTCAATGATGTCAGCTCTCTGCTTGAAATTCTTTAGATAATTTCCTCATCTTTGGATTCTGTTCTATTTTTAGAGAAACTTCGCTTGTAGGATGACTGTCAGTACTAGACAACCGGGCTTTGAAATCAGGAGACCTTGAAATCACACCTGGCTCTGACCTCATGCGTCAACCAATAATTTGTGACTAAACCGAAAAGTAAAGTTTAATACTACAAAAGTTCACCCTTTATAGTATCAGACAGACTACCGGGCATTAAAAACCCTGAGAAGGATTTTTTCCTTTTAAAACCATTTTACGTGAAGTTTTGTGATAAACATAATACAACAGTGAATTTAGTGTTCTTTATAATTTATCCTGGCTAAAATAAAGCCAAGTATGTGATAACTAACTTCCTCTTCTTCAAGACACACTAACTCCAAAGCCATAATAATCATTACTGGATTTTATGTGTATGATTTGATTCATTTTTCTAAAAGTTGGTAATATTAAATTGTATATTTTACAAGTAAGATATAGGCACTGAGAAATTCCGCAATTCGTTGCAATCTCCCAGCAAGGGGGCATTGGCAAATCCAGAACCTAAACGCAGACCCTGGGATGCAGAGCCTGCTCTCCACTGTGCTGGGGACTGTCACTAAAAGCCAGGAAGTTTTTATCTTTCTCATACATTTGAAAAGTGCCAATACTGTTCTTTGAATACAAAAATTTAGGTAACAATCCTGAAGCGAATGCTAGTCATGCAGAAGCAAGAGTATAAAAATATCTTCTACACTTTCTCAGAATCTCTTGAGTGAAGGAAATGAACGAATATTCTACCTTGAAAAGTACTAAATATTCAAGAAATATTCTTTTGTTATGAATTAAACTCATTAATTCAGGGATGGTAAATAATAAAACCTTTTTCTTTTCTTTTCTTTTCTTTTTTTTTTTTTCTGAAGACCCAAGGAGAAAAATGTGTTAACAATTTTATAACACACAGAGGGAGAATTTTCTTCCAAGCGTACCTGGTTAGAATCAGACATTTTCCCTTCAAAGTTTTGACAAACCCACATGTCACCAGAAGGGGTACAAACGCTTTCACCAAATCCGGGAAAAAATTATATTAAATCAAAGACACAAGCGGAATTTAACTGAACACTAAAACCTCATCTTGATGCCAGCGTGATGTGATTCTTTGCCTTGTTCACCCTCCCCTTTTTTTCTTCATTTTAGCCAATAATTCAACTTTATTTCTGGAGAAGCATCCTGAAAGGGTGGCACTGGATTTGGTAATTCGTCACCTCCTGAGTTTCCTTCTTCCTCCCAGCTCTGAGAAGCAGGAGCCCACGACACAGAAAAACTGAACTCGAATCTGCCCCGCAATGAGGAAAACAGAATGCAGCCTTTTTGCAAGCAGACATATCTGAAAGGCCACCGAAACCAATTTTTAAATGTCCAAACTCTTCTAAACATATACACATTTAATTCCATGTACATAAAATACATAATTCCAACACTTTTTTAAATTATCTGTTACCACCATATCTAAACTAAGACTTTTTCCCAGTCTTTGTTTCTAATTTTTTTTTAATCAAGGGAATTTTCCCCACGTTGATAAGTCAGAAGCATCATTCAATAAGGTAAAAAATACCAGAAGCCTGCATCTTCTGCCAAACTCTTAAAATGTGGTATTATGGTATTTGAAATATAATACAATTTAACCCAAAACCTTGAATAGCATTATGCTACAGCGTGCAGAATACAAACATTTGTGTGTATCATGAATAACATTAGAAATGACATCATAATAATCAGATATACTGTATCTTCATTTTTGTTTGCATTATATTTTCCAGCTGCTGGTTTCAGAAAATTACCACTGGATCCCTCTCCCCTTCATGCACAGCAGAGAGCAATTTGCAAAGTCATGCAAGGGTGAAAATGTGATTTAAATATAGGGATCCTTCTTAATGAAAAATGTTACTGCTTTGGAAATTATAGCTAAAACTATTTCAAAACTCGCTTGTATTTTTAAGCATTATGACATAATGGTTTCCATTTATAAATACACTATCAATAATAAGTTACTTAGTAACAAATAGTAGGTTATTTCCCACAGAGTTCTTACAAATGTTCTAAATTATGTAAAACTATATCGGTGATTTGGAGCATTTTTGATCAGGTTTTGTTTTTGTTTGTTTTTCCAGTGGTGATTAAATATCGGATCCTTTAATTGCAAATTTAATTTTATTCATGAAAATGGAAATGTTGTCAAAGCCTTGAATCAGAAGAGGGCATCTTTAATAACTCTTAAACTTCCGAATGTATATGCTGAGGTTCAATGTATGAATTACAACATGACTAACTGAAAAAGACAGTTCTGTAAGTGCTATTGTTTCTGACTTCGTAAGCTTTCAAATTGTGTCCAATTTGAATTCATATACAGCTTAAAGAATCTCTGTTCAAAGCAAAACAGCAAGTAGAACTGACTAATTTTATGAGTATCAAAGAAAAAAAAGGTGGAAACTTAGAGGTAAAACTGGTTTTTTAAAGTTTATTTAACAAATGGTTAAATATCTTCTCTAAATAGTGATGTTTATTTAAACACCCAGGTAAGTAAGAACCAAAAAATACATTTTTAAAAAATCGGAGTTGAGAGACTGCAAGTTTCCCAAGCCAACTAAATTTTAAGGGAGGGGGAACAAAACCCCCTGGTTAAATGTTGCATTTTTGTCCTACCTGGGCCATCCCAGTCCTCCGTCTCCACTCCAGGGGGGCCTGGCTTCTCTGGCTGTGTATCCCCGTCTGACTCTGCCGCCTCTTGGATTCCTTCATCGTCACCTGAAAAACACCGACATGGAGAGAAATAGAAGCAATCATTAGGAAGGGTCTGTGACTCTCAAACCTGTGTACAGGGCTGTCCTCATTACACCTCTAACTAAAGACTTGTTACATACATTGTCATCCTGATAAATGTCCATCACTAATTATTTTAATATTTACTGTGGCTTAAATATAAATAAAATCATCAGTTATTAATAAATACATAAAATTAACTACTATAAACAATAAAGACCATTTCCATCTAAGTTTGCCTTTGTAGTTATTATTAAATGTAAGAAGAAAATCAAACAGCAATATATAATTTTTATAATTTTTCCATACAAAGAAAAGTAACTCATTTATTTCCAAATTATAATTTTGTTTTCAGTACTGGGGATTGAACCCAGGGGACCTTGCATGGAGCTATATTCTCAACCCATTTTAAACTTTTTTGGGGAAAGGTCTGGCTAAATGGCTAACCTGCCTAGGCTGCAATCCTCCTGCCTCAGCCTTCTAGAGTATTAGGATTAGAGGTGTGCACCAAATTATAAGTTTTATACAGGGAAGATAGATTAGAATGTAATGAAATAACTGGGTAAGACATATTTCTGTTTGTGGTTGAGTTTCGGTTATGCTGAAGATTTCTGTTGTTCCCCAGCTCTATGCTCGCTAAAACCTGGTGTTGTTTCTTCCAAGGACGGGTGTCGGGACACCATCGGTAAACGACTGTCACAGATGGACAGCCAGTGACCCGGCGCCCACAAGGCAGGAAGCCAGGAAGCTACACTGGAGCTTGGGTAAGTGCAGGCAGTGCTTTCACGTAAGAAAGAAAAAATGTGTTTTGAGCAAGAATGGAGCTACAGTAAAGGAGAAAAAACATTCACAGTGCAAGCATATTTTAAAGGTAAAAGTCTAATTTATAATAAACGCCTTCATTTTAAGTGATAATGTAACAAAGTAGATGCTATTTTATTTTATTTATTTATTTATTTTTTTTTTGTGGGTACCAGGGGGACGACCTCAGGACCTCGCGTGCCAACAGGCACCCGTGCCGCTGAGCGATATCACCGGCCCCTTTTTCGTATGTGGGTTCCGGGAGTCGAACTCGGGCCCTCGCGCTTGCAAGGCAGGCGCTTACGCCGCTGAGCCATCTCACCGGCCCAGTAGATGCTATTTTAAAAGAAAGTAATCTTTACTTTAGCATAGGGCAGACATCAAATAATAGTCAGCTATAATTGGTGATAGATGGCAGACAACAGAATAACAAGAGAGGGTGAAGCCAGAAACGAAAGGGGCCCAAAAAGCGAAAGGGGTGACCATGCCTTGAATCTCGTCGTGCTAACATCTCAGAGCAGACGACCCACGCACCCAGCTTCCTCTGAACACTCAACAACCACTTCCCACACAGTCATCCAAATCTGTAATGGTATTTACATCTTTACATAATTTTACAAAAGAAAAATGCTGAACTTTTGAAACTTCCGAGTAACGTAGAAAACAAAATTTCCGGGAAATCATTATTACCCTACAGGACCTGATGTTGATCTCAGTTTTGAGCCTTAAACTACATATATTTCACATTCATCTCTAAGTGCCGCATTATCAAATGAATTATTTTGAAAACTGGAATAAAGGTAAGGAGAGAGCGCAGACGCCCGAGGATACCGCTACTGAATTCTGCTTCCTTCACAGGGGGGCGCCGGGCTGGGGTCAGAAGGAACAAAGCCACAGTGGGGCTTCACCATCGAGCCCCATGCCTGGGGTCAGAAGCTCCTGGGAGGCCGAGGTCTCGCTCCCTTTCAGGATGACCAGAATGAACGTAAATGAAACCGTCTTAGGGAGAGGCATTGTGTGAGCATCCGCCGTGTCTAAGGAGCCCTAGTAGGTACCGCAGGATACGCAGAAAAATACAGATTCCGCGTGGAGATGCAGAACCCTTGGAGCAGAAGGTCGAAGAGCCAGGGCAGGGACAGAGAAATGGTGCCTCCTGCGATCTCCTTTTCCAGGTTACTGGAAGAACACCGCCACACGACCAACCGTGGCTGGAGGTCAGGGGAAGAGTGCTGTTCTCACTGGTCAGACACGAGCAGGCCAGGTCTTGAGCCTGCACAGGCAGTGGGCTCTATGGCCTTTGCTACCCCGAAATGCTGACTCTGCCTGCCCAGCCCCTGCCTAGTGACGTTCCGCCCACTGTCCCCATTTAGACACGGGGCCAAGCCAGGTGTGCAGGAGGCTCATGGCACCTGCACTGACTGGCCGGCCCCACACTCCAGGGGTAAGGACGTTGAGTATCACCCTGTGTTTATGTAAGAACAGAACCGATGCCCCGCTGTGAGCTGCCTGGCATAGCTGGAGTCTCCTTAGCTAGACTGGAGGATCTGAACATCTCTCAGATCTTTTCCATTTGCCCTTTCCTGCTGGGCCCAAGGACCTTCTCCTGCTCTGCCCTGTTCTGTGCCCATGAAGCCTGACCTCTGTGACCTCCACCTCCTTTGTCTTGTGTTTTCTGGTTGAGTTCAGCCAGTGGCAGCAGAGTAGAGGAGCAAAGTACAGAAGAAGTAGAGTCAGGCGCTTGCACCTCGACCCGGAATCACTGATGGTCTCCAGCTGCTGGCCTTGGCCGAATGGCTGAGTCCAAACTGATGTTCAAAGACCCCTCCTGCTTCCCAAGCTCCCGAACGAGCGTCTCCTTCCGGTTTCTGGAAGCTGAGACACCGGCAGCTTCCCACTGCTGGGAGCCCCAAGGATTCCCACCCCTTGTTGGTTCCCCAAGCCCGGCCCACACGTGTGCACTCTCCCTTCACTAAACTTCTGTAGAGGAACCCACTCCCGAGTCACGCCGGCTCCCCCCAGGACCCTTAGTGACACATCCATTTCTCCCCAAGGGCCTCATCTACTTCCCAAGTTTGAAGCCAGTCACCACTTCTGCCATATTTTGTGCACCACTTTCTTTAAACGGACTCTCTTTTTATAATTTATTTTTAAGTTAAAAATCTTGTTTTGAAAAGCAGCAAGTTTAAGAAACAAAAACCTACCACTGATATACATAGAAAATCAATCACAGGTCAAAAATACAAGGCAATCAGAATGATAGATTTCATAAAGATATGGACAATGCTATCAAATTCTAGGTTTAATGGCTATTGAGAATCGGCCTTTGTTCTCATCGCCTGGGATGAGAAAGGAAAACAAGCAAGTACTAAAGGAGAATTTAAGTCATGGTGCTATGAAGTTGAGATTTTTTTCACTGATATGCAAAGGACCTCAGAAGTTGAAAACTTTCTCCTGATTGATTCAACACTACTTACTAACACATCAGAGCGCTACCTCAGGCTTCTTAGGCATCTCCAGAGATGCCGATGCGAGTGGGGGACATACTCGCCTTCCTGATGCTTTCTGCTTTCTTGAGACCAGAGCTCACGTGCGATCTACCACAAGAAGGCGACCTTCTGGCTGCATCGCACAGACCGAAAGACGCTCCTTCTGGGGCTGGTGCAGAGTGTGCATCCAGGAAACCGGTCCCGCAGTGACAAGCAGAGAGTGCAACCTGTAGTTTCTAAAGAGCATCCAGCCCATTCAAGCCATTCCTCATCTCTTAGGAATCCTGAAACAGGGAAGTGAGCTTCGGTGGGAACTTGAAGAGCAGCTGTCCCAAGTTAGATCACTTTACTGTCGAAGAAATTAATGTGCAGATAGGGGCAGTGTTGTGTTCAGGGTCTGCCAGCTACATTGGTGCTCTGGATTGGATAAGCCCCCACCCAAAGGCCCATAGTGCTGCTACTGGGAGGTGATGCAGTGTTTAGGGGGCAGGGCCAAATGGACTGGGGGTGTCCTTTGGTTATTGGAGGTGAGCACTTGAAGAGGGCATTAGGACCCTGGCCTTTGCTCTACTCTCTTTCACTCTGGTGCTAAGGTGACAGCTTTCTCTACACATTCCCACCGTGATGTACTGCCTCACCACAGCAATAGGCCAACCAACCATGGACTGAACCTTCCAAAACTGTGAGCCACAATAAGCCCTTTTTTGAGTTGATTATCTCCAGTTTTTGTTACAGTAATGGAAAGCTGACAGGCACAACTGAATCAGGTATCAAGTGCATCAAGCACCTCTCTCAAATCTTCCCAGGCTTCAGGAACAAGGGCTTCCCCTTGTCACAGTAGCAGCATATTAAAGCAGTTGTATGTATTCTCCTTTCCCCAGCAAGAGGACAGCGCCATTAGGGGCAAGCACAGAGAGCATCATGAAAGCCACCACCAACAGCAGCCTGTACAAAGTTAGAAGTTAAAGTTGAGTCTCCTAACTGCCAGTGTAGCACTCTTTCCAAAGCATCCTTTTGCTTTCGCTCCCTTCTCCAGTTGAAAGAACCGTGAACACCCGAACGATAATCATCCCAGAGCAGCCCATTCATGAGCAAACATGAGGCTATGCTGTTAAAAATCATCCATCCAAGGGCCTGGAGAGCAGACAGTAAAATTCCTAGCAGAACCACTTAGAGAGGTTAGGTTTTATGTTAAAATATTAGCCATATTATCCTTCTGTTCACACAAAGGAATAAATCTTCCTGAATTTTACTATACTATTTTAATTGTTGGAAAAATGGTGCCCAAGCAAAATTCAACTAATCATTAACATTTATGATGCTTATTTTTGAAGATACAAGAAATATGAAAAAAATTTTCAAATGTATTTTCTGTTAAGGACCCTATAATCTAGTTGAGGAGATAGCCAACATGCATAACAGCAGTAACCACTGATTAAAACAAAAAAAAAACACAATTAAGGCAGCTCATGAATAATTCCAAGTGAAAAGACATAGTGTATAAAAAGTGGGTGACAGCAGCATGAAAGGAGACTGGCCATGAAGAACCTACGTAATTAACTTTAGGTGCTGACCTTCATGCTGAAGGTTGCGAGAAGCCCTAGAGGTGCTTCAGCGGGGGCTCTGAGATCATGTGACACAAACACAGTCATCCACACATATTTACAGGGTTCCCAGGAGCACACCTGTCAGAATGCTGGTCTCTGAGTTTTCCCTACCTGGTTCCATAATCACACTCTGACTAGTCTCAGAATTCCTACCAATTTTTGTGAGATTATGGTTTAATGTACTCTGACATATTTATTAAACAAATTACATGTTTGGAAGGAAAACTAATAATATGAGAAAATTGTGATGAAAGGTGTGTTCGCAAAAATATATTGCAGAGTCATCATAAAAGTGAAAAGTTAGGTCCGGGGATATAGCTCAGTGGCACAGCGCCTGCCTAGCAAGTGAAGGCCCTGAGTTCGATTCCCAGAGCCAAAAAAAAGCAAAAAGTTAAAGGTTTCAGTTGAATCAAAAAATGACTATCTAATCTGAACAGAGGTGATACGAAATGTTCCATAATCCTGTAATAAAACAGCACTTTCTGGATGCGGTTAGGCACTGAGAATGGGAAACAGGGTGGTGCAGAGTCAAGTCAAGTGGGACTCGCGACCTGGTGACGAGTGATCGGATGGGCATTCACTATGAGACAGGCTCACACAGACACGCGAGCTCGGACCAACCTCCACCCGACCCCACCTCTGTGCCAGAGAAGCTTCCGGGAGCAGGGAGCCAGGCAAACACCCCACATGCTGGAGGCATGGTCCTGATGAAAATGAACCCTGAAGGTGCAGTGTCCAGTGGCTTTATGATTGGAAACGATTTTCAGGTTGAAAACAGGATCCATCTGCCTGAAGAATCCCACGTGAAAAAGATGATAGTGATGGAAATTTTATGGAGGAAGCAACGGCACTGCCAAACTGGCAGTGAAACTGGACAGCTCAAGGGTGCAGGAGTAGCTTCAGACAAAGGCTCAAGATGCCAAAGAGAAACAGTGTGAGAAATGCTCTTACTGTGGGACGATTAACTGACGGCCTTTCCTCATTCAGTGTCGGCCAAATTTACCCATTATTATTCTCATCCAGTCTCTACTAAGAAAAGGAAATGGAAAATGCCTACAAATCTCCAGGAGATATTTGTTGCAGAGAAATTTGTTAAATCACTCAAAATGAAAATATTACAATCCAATGTATTAAGGTCTGGATTGAACTAGTAATTTCAAATAATAAAACATTTTCCTCATATCATTTAGCTGCCAAAGCAGAACTGCAGACCTTGCATTTAATGGGTACCCCACATCTGGAGCAATACTAGGTATCCATACTAGGATATCAAGGTATCATACTAGGTATCAATATTAGGTATCCATAGGACCCACTAAATGATTTGTTCTACTTTGTTTCATTACACAGCACATAGAACCAGAACTAGTGAAAATAAACATCACTGAGTATTTAAAGAAGTACTATAAAAACAGCCAAATAAACACAATTAACAGCTCAAAAGAAATTCATTTTGCACCTATTTTAAGCTATTTATGAAACTGGATAAGTATGCAACATATATCACATTAATAAAAGTAAATTCCAAGAGGGATAATAGTTTAAAGTTAAAACCTTTAGTCTTAGAAAGCAAATTATATAACCATGTTTTCTTAAAGAAAGAATGCAAGAAAAAGAGAACGATGACCAAAATATAAGAATGTCCTAAGAAATGACACACGTGGATATAGAAAATACAACAGAATCCATTTTAGACTCATTTTAGGATCTGCTATGAGCCAAACGCTGGAATCACAAAGACGAAGAAGGCAGAAGTGACATCAGCAAGCTCAGGTTGTATGTCAAACCCAGACATGACGACGCCACCCTGAGCTCCGTCACACAGGGCCCAAGCTGTGCCACACGACGATGTCCTGTCCAGGAAGATGAGCCCAAGGACAGGGATGCGGAAGATGCCCGGGCACTGCCAGCCAGGGTCAGAGACCAGGCTTGACCACGGCATTCTGACCTGAGAGCGCGCTCCTAAGCCACGCGAGTGTCGTGGTCACCATCCACAACACGGCAGGCATGGAGACCGAGGGTGCGGTCTGACAGACGACCCCGCATCTCGGAGACCCTGCTTCTCTCCATGCTTCCACAGGAAGAGGAAGTTCGTGGAGTTCATCCTCGTAAGAATCGTATCTAAGGTTTCTCGTTTTACTTGGCATTTAGGAAAACCGAGTACACATAGATGTGTAATCAATAACCACTGCTCACTGCCCAGTTAGAAAATTAGATTTTGCTTTCATTCTTTTCACCATAATGTACAGTAATATCATTACATTTGCTAATTAATTGCCTTCTGCATGTTATTACTATTTAATAACTAGAATATGTCACATTGTTCAACTCTTGTACCTTCATCCTCTAACTTTATCTAAGAAAACTAACCCTCCTTTTTATGGTAATATCTTTAGCTAATTCATTTTAAAATATTTTACTAATAAAAAATGAAATGATTAAAATAATTTAATCAAATATGAAATCTCTGAAGTACTTTTAAGAAATACTCTTTTTTTCTTCATGCTGAAGACTTTTTCCTTTCAATATATTCATTCTTGTGGAAGATTTGTAAACACAACTTTATTTTGATATAACCCAATTTCAGCTTCTTGTTTCCTTGAATGGAACTGACTTTATTGACAATTATTTCGTGTTCGCTTCTATCCATTTCTGATTCTCTTACATTGGAAATCAGCACTACGAAGTAGCTTAGGAAAAATGGCATGAAAAATTAATAGCCAAGATAATGATGACACATTGTAAAGCCACTCCTTCAAAAGTTTTATTGGTAGGCAGAGGAAAGGACGCCAGAAGAGAATGCCTGAAAAGGGTAGGACTGCATTCGCTGCCCAATTGTTTACTTTCCAAGTTCCTTATTCACATACTTTTAAAGAGAAATTTCAGGGCATTTGCAGCAAAGCATAAATATGTTTAACGGGATAACTACTACCTCTATCCAGAGACCAATTCACAAAATGATGAAACAGAATAAATGTCAAGCAATAACAAAACCATAATATTTCTAAAATTATAGCTATCGAGTTAATGGCTTTCCACCGCAAGATTAAACTCTTTTGTTGCTCTTTTAAAAAATATCATAGACATTTTCTCGAGGCCCTTCCATTTTTCTTAGCCTGTTTTTCAGAATCAAGGAGAGCCCCGCAGGAGGAGATGGAGGTGTTATTGAGCCATATAATGCACACCATAAATGACCCGGGAGGCTCATAAGAATGTGGTCTTTGAAGCTCACAGAGCAGCATTTTTAAATACCACATGGGGTATTGTCAGGAAACTGGTGAAAGCGCTGGCTCTCCTTGCCGAGCAAAAATAGTTTCAAAAATGTAAACAAACATCTTTTCACTGAAAGTTAAACACTCCCTCAGAAATTAAAGATGCACCACATTTGGATTCCGTCACTCGCAGCACAAAACACAGGCAGTGTTTCGTGTCTGAAAGCAGCCATGCAAGCAGACGGCCTGCTCTTTTCATCCATGTCGTTCCTATCGATATTAACCTCTCATAGAAATTCTTGTACAATGTAACTATTGAACTTCTTGACTAGGAGTGTTCCGGGAGCTGTTAGTCAGCCCTGTAATGTATTTTGCAATCAGCTAAATCATCAAAGTATTTTTTAACAATGAGCAGTTCAGGAGTGACAGATCTACTTTCTTGTTCACAACTGCTTATCGGAGAAGATATATCACATATGTTTTCCAGGTGCTTCCTAAAGTTAGGGTTCCTTCACAGAAGCCGCTCAGGAGAGATAAGGTCATAAAAGAGATGAAAAACGTGCGAGCTTCATACACTTACGGTTTTATCATCAGACAAGGTAGCTCTGGGTAAAGCTCAGTCAAAAACAGAAAACTGTGGCTCCTGTTGAAGGGCGAGGACATTACAAAGTTGAAGACTCAGTTTGTGTTTGCTTTGCCTCACATATTGTTTGGCCTTAAAAACTGTTTAGTTACAGATTACTCAAGAAAAAGTGTCCCTAAGATTAAACCTACTTTGCCAGATTACTGCTCTGGTTATACATCCAGAAACAAAAATATCAAGAAGGAAATCCAAACATTTCAATTGTTTCAAAAGAGCTGGGCCATTCTGTTTTTAGATCTCTATCACAGCAGCCAACTTGGGCCCTCCATCGACATACAGCATACGGAGTTTTTCTATGTTCTAGATAACTGCACTGAGTATGTAATTAGTTTTAAAAATGAAAGTGATTTCCTTGTAACTAACTTACTTGGGTTTCCCTACTTAATGTCATTATTTTGAGAGAACCCTTTTTCCAACCCCAGTATGTGAAAGATCAAATAGATCAAAAGAACAAAATTTCCATTTATTCAAATATGAATTTTCAGGTCCCAGATGAGTACTCAATCCTGAACAATTGATAACAGCAGTCCAAGGTTAAGTGTGTTATTTTGAGAAGAAACTAAATTTCTGCAGTTAATGTGTACTGTAATTTCCAGGGCTTTATGATAGCTAGTAAAGAAAAATTATTTAAAATACTCATGTGTATGGTAATTATATCATACAACAGTCACAATTTAAAAGTATTGATAATTTAGAAAGAAAGAACTGTGTTTTATAAATTCTTCCCACACACTGAACATTTATTCCTGATGCCAATAATTTCTCCTATTTGTGAAAGGATTTTTCCCAAAGTTTGAGTTCAGTAAAGATGTCAAGTATATGGGAAATTTCTGCATGACAGAAAATAAGCCAACTTCTCATCAGTATATCATTGAATAATCTTTATTATTTCTCTTCACGGTCATCTGTGAGGGGCAATCATATAAATAAGTGCGTGTGAGGGAGAGAAAATCTACTTCAAAAGTTGCTATGAACACACACACATTTATGTTTAAGTAATTTTCCTTACTATCTTTTCCATTCTCCTGCCAAAGAAAGTCTCAATGCCACTGATACCACTCCGATCAGAGGACTCCACACGCCAAAGACATCTCTTGCTCCAAGGGAGAGACACTGAGGCCTGAGGTGAGGAAATGAGGGTGCTCCAGATGGCAACTCACCTGTTCTCAGCACCCTTCTGCCATTGGGTAGCCACTTCTCCTGCGGGCTGGCGACCAGCACCCGCTCCACAACAACAACAAAATCACCGTCATCTTCATCATCGTCATCATCATCATCAACAGAAAGCAAAGCCACATCTCACAGCCTCAGAAATGTTCTCCCCAAGCCACGTGATGTACCCAGAAAGACTGCATCAATTTGAGAAAGCGATGGCATTTGGACATCACCCTCCATATACTCTCACTCCTTCTTTGCTTTTTTTTTTAAATAAAATGGCTCGTCACGGAGGGGCTGCTCCTGTCCTAATCCATTAGCAACCAGTCCTCACCACAGGGTTCCATGAACGCTGGACACTTCGCTCCTGGATACACAGGGCTTCACTCAGGCCGCGTTTCCCACTGCTGAGGCTGGATTGCAGCGAGGGGACGGTGCGCATTCAGGAACGCAAGCTAAGCAACACTCCGGCCCTGTCTGAACGCGAGGTACAGAACACTGGTTCAGACACCCTAACGGGGAGTGACTCGCCTCAGAAAGAGGGGACACGGTGTTGCTGATCCGCTGACCTGTCCTGTCGGTTGCCCGCTGCAGTTACACGTTCTCTGCTTTCTCTTTCTACTATGGCCTATGGAAGCTCAGGTTTGCACTTACTGCTTCAGCTTTCAAGATGCTTTTTTTCTTTTGCTGCCTCTCCTTCCTGTTGCCTGCCTCAGCCTTTCATCACTGTGTTCTGCTGGTCCCTCTGTCACATCTGTGTCTCCAGCTCTTCGCTCACTTGGCGATCGCCCACATGCTGTTTTCTCAACCCTGAATCCTACTGCTGCTTCTTGTCCAGCTAAAGCCTTTTCAGCATTTGCCCGCAGCTCTAGGATTACATCCTCAAGGACACTTCCTCTGCCTTCCTGAGGACGGCAAACCCGCTTTCCATTTGCTTCATCAATGCTTTAACATCCGCTCCCATATTGGTGTAATTGTAGGATGCCCAGGGCTTCTTCGTTTGCTCAGCATGGTGTCCAAAGCACATCTCCCAACATCTGGTACAGTGGGTGTTCGATAAATGTATACGCGTCAACAGAAGGCTGGATACAGACAACGAGGTATCTATATATTATGGAATACTACTCTGCTGTAAAGAATGATGGATATGAGACATTTGTGGGAAAACGATGCACGTGGAAAATACAATGTTGAGTGAAATGAACCAGACACGCAAGCTTCAATACCATAGGGTATCTCTCATTTGAGTGAGGCAAAGTACAAAGGGAATAATAAGGGTGGATAGAAGGGGACAAGGGGTTGGATCTCTAGCAATAGGGAGAAGGGGTCCAACTGAACGAGGGTGAGGGGTGAGGAGGACAGGAAGGGGAAATAAGAATAAAGATGTGCCATGCACAGGAACCTAATAATCCCAATTAACGTAAACACTGTATGCCATAATACGAGCTAAGATTAATAACAGCAACAAGAACGAAAAATGGGATGGGGAAGTGGAGGAGTGGGGAGGGCGGGAGAGGAAAAGTAAGGGGATTAAAAAAAGAGAAACAAGCAAGCAATGTGTATACGTGTAACCACTCCCCAAGACGACTGCAAACTGCAGGAACTGCAAATATGTACAAATAAACTAAAAATTTGAAAGTAAATAAATATTTACAAGACTGGATAAAGTTCTGAATGCACTAGCTTCCACCATGCTGTGACTCACTGATTATCCCAATAACCAAGCAAATCAAATAAAAGCTATGCATTTTACATCTATTAGAGTTGGGCATGTGGCCACCTCACGAAACGCCCTATTTCCCAGCTTCCCGTTTAGCAGGGCCCATCCCTAAGACGATGCTCTGGACAATGGGATACAAGCCAAACAGTTCTGAGGCTACTTCCAGGAGGCCGTTCTTAGAGTTGGACCTCATCCTAATGGAGCTTCCCTGGTTACGGCAGGAGAGAAAACATCCCAAGTCACGCCAGCTTGTCTTCACTGAGACCCACGCCTAGCTTCCCACACCAGGGTGGTCCCACACAGTACCGCAAGACTCAGTGGGGTGCACTTCACTGCGAGGCCGCCCCAGCCGCCTCAGCGCCTACCACCGTCCTTGGCCGCCAGAAAGACCATGAGCAAAACACTCGAACACCCACAACAGAAGCTTCCAGACTTCCAGGAATGCAGGGACGCCCTTGCCTTCCCCGGGTCAGTTCTTCACACAGCACTTTGAAAGTGGGGCTTTTCAGGAACACTGTAGTTTCTTTAGGCTGAAGGCAACTTATAATAATAAATCTAGAACTTGGACAGCTAGTATAAACCCAGAGACATTGAGGCATCTCACTGCAGATGTTCCAGCAAATTCAGAAACTGAAGTCACACTCAGCATTTTGGTCACCTTGGTCTCTGTAAGCTCACCGCTGTTCACGACATTTACCAGCTGGGTGGATTCAGGCTTCGTGGGGCCTGAAGCTTACAGAATCCAGGAGCCTTCATTAAGAGAAAAGTAAGTGATAACTACAAAGTTAGGTGCAGGGTCTTGGAAAAACAAGTGAGTGGCCCTGAAATTTAAGCTCATCAACCTCGTAGAAAACCTGCCTCTAAGAAGTCACTGTAGAAAAGGTCAGAACTACCGTTCTGTGTATTGCACCCAAAATGCTCAGGTGTTCAGGAACTGCGATCAAACCAGCTTCAGAATTCTGAAATAATATCTAAAATGCATTTGAACTGTTCAAGTTTTAGATTTGCTCAATATAGTCAAAATGGCCATACTTCCAAAACTGATATACAGATTTAACACACTCCCAATCAAAATACCAACAGCGTTTTCATAGACCTTGAAAAAACAATCCTAAAATTCATATGGAACCCAAAGAGACCCAGAAAAGCAAAACCAATCCTGGGTATCAAGAGCAAAGTGGGAGGCATCACAATCCCAGACTTGAAGTTATATTACAAAGCTACAGTGATAAAAACAGTATGGTACTGGCACAAAAAACAGAGGTTAGGATTGATAGAACAGAACAGTGGATGCAGAAACATCCCTGGCCATATTCAGCTATGTCATCTCTAACAAAGGGGCCAAAAACATACACTGGAGGAGAGATGGCCTCTAACAAATGGTGCTGTGAAAACCGGTTATTGATATACAGAAGACTGAGTCTATCCCTGTATCTCTCATCATGTACTACACTAAAATCAAAATGGATCAAAGATCAAAACGTTACAGCAGAAACAATCTGCTGAAAGATAAGACACGTAAAACTCTTGATGTCACAGGTGTAGGCAAAGACTTTATGAACAGAATCCTGGCTGCACAGGAAAGAGTACCAAGAATCAACACACGAGATCATGTCGAATTAAAATGCTTCTGCACACCAAAAGAAACAAGCAACAGAGTGAAAAGACACTCCAGAGAATGGGGAAAAAATTCCAATTATTCCGCAGACAGAGGAATAATATAAAGAAAATAGAGAGAACTCAAAAACAATAGATTCTCCCCAAATAAGCAACCCAATCAAAAAATGGGCAAGTGAAATGAACGGACACTTCTCATAAGAAGTACTAATGGCCCATAAATACATGAAGAAATGTTCACCGTCACTGGCCATTAGAGAAATGCTAACTAAAACTACACTGAGATTCCATCTTACCACAGAAAGAATGGCCATCGTCAGAAAATCAAATAACAAATGCTGGTGAGTCTCTGGGGAAAAGGAGTCCTTCCACACTGTTGGTGGAAATGTGAACTAGTATAACAACTGTGGAAATCAGTGTGGCAATTCCTCAAAAAACTAAACCTAGAAATTCCATTGGACCCACTATTCCCTTCTGGGTATCTTCCTGAAAGAGTTAAAGTCATCGCATTACAGGGATACATGTACATGTATGTTTACAGCAGCACAATTCACAATAGCTAGATATTGGAAGCAGCATGTATGTCATCAACGGAAGAATGGATAAAGAAAATGTAGTATTTACACACCATGGAGTACTACTATGCCACAAAGAAGGATAAACTTTAGTCATTTGTAGGAAAATGGATGCACCTTGAGACCATAAAAAAATAAGATGTGTTATATACATGCATCAACTCCCCATGAAGAATGTAATCATCATGTACTGCAAACATGTACTACTAATAAAAATTATAAAAAAGGAAAGATTTGCCCAACACTATTTTGAACTATCATTTGATATAACAATAATTAAACAATTGTTAAATAAACTAAAACAGAGAATCGGCACATCTACTATTTATCTGGCAATAAGCATGAACATACTATGAACACTTACTTTTTTACCATGCATTCCTTTCATAAATGATCGTGTGTCTTTTAGGGGAAGTTTGGTTCTTCTTAAACGTCCCAACACAATGACCAGTATCATAGAGAGTAGACCTTGTTCCTTTCCAAGCTGTGTTTCCTTAGCACTTAAGCTATTTTTTCAGTATCACTCCGTATTTTTGTAGAACTGTTGTTTTTCCTAAGATTTCCTGTGTGTTGGAAATCCTTTAGTAGATGGGGTGAGCAGGTCCCAGGAGCTCAGGGTGTGAGGATCAAGTGAGCCGCACACATGCTTAGTGTGCAAACTCCACATCATCCCCACCCTTACACACTCGTCTCACTCATGGATGTGTTCACATTTCCATCCTTTATCATCCTATCCTAAAGAAATGAGACCATCCTGTGTGTGCATGAGTGTGCATGTGTGCATGAGTGTGCATGCGTGTGTGTGTGAGATGAACCCAGGGTCTCCACACTGAGCTAAATCCTAGCTCTTTTTTATTTTTGAGAGAGTCTTGCTAATTGGCCCAGGCTTTGCTTCAACTTGCGAGCCTCCTGCCTCAGCCTCCTGAGGAGCCAGGCTTACAAGTGTGCACCAGCAAGCCCAGCAAGAACATGCATGATACAGTCTTTCCCTGCTTCTAAACACACACGGACCTGTAGGACCACTGACATGTGTCCAAGCTTACACAGGAGGAAAAAGTAACATAGGTTCTCAGTGTTGGTAACTAGCTTGGACCCTAATCCACATGGAAACAAATAGTTTATCCAAGACTCCAAGTAGAGTGATTGGTGCTAATTCTATGGCAGCCACAGAAATTACACCAATTCTCACTTCTAAATAGAGGGCAGTGTTTTGCGTATCTGCACCACAGATTTCCACCTTGATAAATGCACACCTCTAAGAATCCCCCTGAGCCCTCCCTCGGCTGTCAGGACAATCTCATCCCAGCGTCCGTGCAATTCCTTCCATCTGTGCCCGCGCCGGAGACTCGGGAAGATACGGTCTTGTCAGGCTTCAGAGTCGCTCCTGGTCTAATCTTCCTGCTTCTCCAGATCTTTGATACGGAACCTGTTAGAATGTATTGCTTACTTTCCCGGTGCCTGTGTTTATCTCGCTTCTCCCCTCGCCATCTGTTGTACTGCATTTCCTTCAGAAAGTGAAAAGTTTTCACAGCACCCTGAGCTTTCCCTCCAAACAATGCCCTCTCCTCCTCCTCCTTCCTTCCTTTCTCTGCTTTTATTTAGTCTTATTCTGTGTGAAGGTCAACGTGCTCGAAAGAGTTCACTTTGCAAACATTTCTACCAGGCTGAAATGCCTACCCAAACAGTTCTGACGGATTTGTAAACATCCCTGCCATTTGTGGCCGGCTTCTGCCGGAGCACACAAATGCTGGCTGGCGTGTGGCCGCGCTCCCAAACCACTGTACCTGCCAACAGCACCCCAAGCACAGCCTCGAGGATCTCGTTTACTGCCTGCTTCCACAACAGAGTCATACTTACCGCTTAGTGCGACGAGTCTAAAGAGCTTTCGATACAACCTTTGCACTGCAGCAAAATGCCAACTCCACTTCCTGCAAACTGGGTTATACTGACCGAGACTCCGGACAGAGGTGTCAACAGACAGAAATATTCTAAGCACACTGTCAGCCTGTGCCCTGTGCCTTTCTGGTTATTTTTCATACTTCTTGTTCATTTACTGTAGCCTTTGTAGTTATTTCTTGGTTTTGTACATGTCCTTATTCTTGGCAGACAAAGCACGTGTAGGAAGCATTTACTAGGGAATGCCAGGTTAAAAAATACCTTGAAGGGGCCGGTGAGATGGCTCAGCGGCGTAAGCGCCTGCCTGGCAAGCGCGAGGGCCCGAGTTCGACTCCCGGAACCCACATACGAAAAAGGGGCCGGTGGTATCGCTCAGCGGCACGGGTGCCTGTTGGCGCGCGAGGTCCTGAGGTCGCCCCCCGGTACCCACGGGGAAAAAAAAAAAAAAAAAACCTTGAAAATGTGAGTTTTACACTTGCCATGTCCAGCCTTCCTCAGACGCATCAGCCTCCTTGAACAAGAATTGCACAGTAACGGGCATTAAAAAACCAAATGATTTTTCTATGTTTACTAAATATCAAGGACTCAAATTTTCATGTGGTGTTCATCTTTAGTAGTTTCCTGACTTTGGCCTAAGTACCAAAACTCTGGATGTCACAGGTGAAGATAACAACTACCCTGCAGGACAGTAAGCTGATTAGTGATGAGCTGTCTACGGCAAGCTGCCTGACTCCCAGGAGCAGGCAGCGAATGACAGTTGTGATTATCATTATTATAATTATTATAAATGGCACAGAGTCTCGGTGCCAATCTTTGGAATCTCATTGAACTACAAAAGAGAAGCTGAGGCAGCAATTTGCATTCGTTATCAGTATTATTGGTGCAACACATTCAGTTATTTTTACTTGACCTTTTAGGAACAACAAAAAAGTGATGGAGTTTATTACTATAATTAAATTCATCATACCACCGCTTTCTACATTTCCCGCTACACGTTCTGTGTTTAGGCCTCCCGGAGATAAAGATTATCCCATCAGGTAATGGGTGGGCAAATGCTTAATACTGCCTGTTGCCTCCCAAACGATCGCAAAAACATTGTGAGAATTTCACACACTAAGGGTAAATGTAAATTTTATGAGAAGATTAAGAGCTTTGAAAATTGTATTTGATTTAAATTTACAAAATGCCGATGTAGAACCAAGAAATCATTTATATCATTTGTGATGTTTAAATGCCGGTGTAGAACCAGGAAATCATTTATATCATTTGTGATGTTTAAATGCCGGTGTAGAACCAGGAAATCATTTATATCATTTGTGATGTTTAAATGCCGGTGTAGAACCAGGAAATCACTTATATCATTTGTGATGTTTAAAGGTAAAAGTAAAGGAGAAACAGCTACTTCCAGGAGCTTTTTCCCAAAATGCTATCATTTTAGCTCAACTCCTAATACGATCAACAGTCAGATTCAGGGTTGTCAACCATGTTAATTCCATACGATTAAAGCACATTAGTTACCCAGGCATCCCTAATTCCATTCATACTTTTATTTTTCTTTGAAGTAGAAATCTAAATTAAGAGTTAGTAGATTAAATGGCTAGCAAACATGAATGTAGACCCCTATTCAAATAACAACAGGAGCAAAATATAATTGAAATATCACACTTTTAATTTAAAATACCTACTTACATAATTACAACTTGATCAAAACTACTTCTTTCAAGAAATAGGCTCTTCACTCAGCCCAAAACATTACTGATAAAATGAAGAAATTAAAAGGGGCTTACAAATAAGTTGTTCTCTTTTATATTACTTGGCTAAGTTTAATAGTTATTTAATTAATTCAATATCTAGATTAAAAGTAAAAAAGGTAAATAAATAATGCAGTTATTTCCTAATATCCAGATGCCTACATAAAATACCAGGAGATCAAATCAATTCTTATTTTCCTTCTGACACTCAACATTATAAGGAAAACAAACCTAAATAAACCTTAGAGCTCAAAAATATTCTTGGCACTTACAAAAAGTTTAAACATAAAACCAATAAGCCAATTTCTCTAAAAAGTAAAATATTATATTAACTTTAATTTTTATTATTTACAACGTTGCTGAGGTGAAATAAAGATATAACTAAAACTAGGCAGATTCTCCCAACACCTTACATATCTCGACAGATACAAACTGAAATATACTTTATTATGCTGTGAAATTATTTGAGAAACTGTCCAAGAATTAGGCAACTACAAATATTCCTGACTGTTTGTTTCAAAAAGACCCCTAGCTGATTGTTCAGGCGAGATGTGCTGATGATCAGCTCGCAGACAAAACAATGAATCGGGGCTCTCACATGAACCATGTAGTATGTTATTACGCCACTCACAGATGACAGCATCGTGAGTCTTTTCGTACTCTACATAAAATCAGTCCCTTTGGCTCTGTCAAGATTTTCGGTGACACACCCGGGGTCAGAGGTGAGGCAGGCGAGTATCTAAGCCTTTCACACAGAACGCTGGGTTATAGCCAAAATCTGTACACCCTCTCTGGTTCCCTAAAACCAAGAAAATGCTGGCTTTCCTA
Source organism: Erethizon dorsatum (assembly GCA_028451465.1). Taxonomy (NCBI): domain Eukaryota; kingdom Metazoa; phylum Chordata; class Mammalia; order Rodentia; family Erethizontidae; genus Erethizon; species Erethizon dorsatum. Next base: position 2,759,951 of record CM051828.1, read on the forward strand.
TAAGAATGGAGTTTGGTAAAATGCACTCCTGTTTCCCTCAGTTGTGGTTTTAAATAAAACTCAGTCTGATTCCCAACAAAAACTCTGTTGTGGAGATTTTAAGAACTCTCTAAAAGACTGACACAGTATCACGTGGTACATTTCTTTCCCGTCCCCAGTAAGAATGCAAGTATTATAACCCTTGTTTACATCTTCGAAGAAGAATGACTTCCCATTTTTCATTGTTGGATAACTCAGGTAAGAAACACTAATGATTTTTAAATGTTTTCTTTAAAAAATGAAGTGGCACTGGAACCAGGAAGGCAGAAGGTTTGCCAAGGAACAATATTGTCACGTGTGGGGAGGGAGGGGAGGTGGCGGAGAAGGGAGCCGGGTCCCTGCCAAGCAAAGCTGGGGCCGTTCAATCAGCCCTATCAGTCCTCCATCAGTGTCTCCACTCCAGCCAAATCCAAAGGAAACAAGAAGTCAAAGATTCAGGTCAATAAGCTTAGAGGCGATCTGCACAGTAGCTCCTCCAGCAAGGTAAAAAACAAAGTCATATTGGCTTTTCTTGCTGCTCCTTCTCTTTGAACTCCCCGCTCCAAGCACACCCTGGAAATGTCAATGTTATATGCAAGAATTTAAAGAGCTGAGCTACTTAATCCCGTTAAGAAAAAAAGGAGTAAAGTTGCCTGTAAAGATCTCCTTCCTTCCTGAACAAAAAACGACGAGGGTCTGGCAGGACAGCGGTTCCGGTTCCTCAACCCAAACGGCAGAATGCGAAATCATGGCACTGAAGGCAGAACCAGGGAGGAATGGACCTCAGGTGCAAAGGGGTTCGTGAAAGATCAGTAGGGTTTCCAAAGCGACAGAATAGTAACACAAGAAAATAGGAAAGTAGGAGACAAAACAGCATGAACAAGTGAAAACCTACCCCACAACCACATCTCGAAAGGGATAATGGGGTTTATCTGATTCCTCCTCAGAGTGAAGGGTCTAGGTCACAGTGTGTTTTGGTTTTACCTTCATGTTTGCTGAGAGGGTTGCAGGGGATTAATACCAACAAGTCAGACGCAGGCTCGCTACATGCAGTCCCAGCACAAATAGCACTTTTCTGGGGTGATGCTTCATTTGTAAACAAAGCTAGGAGACCACAAAGTGACAGGCAGTGGATGTGGTCAGGGACGTTCAGTGCATCCTGCTCTTCACCTCTCTGATTCCAGGGCGTGGAAAGATACGGAGAACACACACCCAACTCCGCGGCCTCGGAAGGGACAGATGACTCCCGTCACCCTCGGTGGCCCGGTGGCTGCTCTGGAACCCACGTTAATGAGACACAGATGGAGCCTCCTCCAGCGCTTGGCTGAGGGACGCCTCGCCCTGGCTGGCCTGCAGCTCCAGCAGCTTCCCCGGCGCGCCCGTCTCCACTTCCTGCTTTAACCTTCACTTTCGCTCTCCCGGTCCCGTGCAGACTGCGACCCGGCCACGCTCTTCTCCCAGGTCCCCGCCCTCCCGTCGCGGTGGCTCACGGAACGCAGTTCACAGTCCTCTCCCCTCCGTCGCGCACAGGCAGAGCAGCAGGCCGCACAGGTGGGGCTGCTCCTGGCCGCTCCCCAGCTCTCTGCTGTCCTCTTCTGGCTTCCTGTGACATGAGCCCCAGGGCCACTCCTTCGCCATGCCCACTGTCCTTCACGAAGCAGCATGTGTGGGACACACAGCATCTCCCGCCACCGCGCCCGCTCTGCTCCTCTTCACCGGGCTTGAGGAGGTGAGTGCGGGCCGCTGCTCTCGCTGTCCTGCTACGGGAGCTGACTTACGTCAACGCTGTCCCAGCACCGAGGGCCTGGCACCTAAGACTCGCTAAATGCACGGCTGAGCGCTGGACGCTCTGCCAGCCCAGCTCAGGGCCTATTTACCTTGACTTTTGGGTTCCCATTACTTCTGGGGCTAGGGCTAAATCTAAGTGCACCTGACCTAGGTTTTTTCTATTTTATGATCCCTTACATGGTCCTCTTTTAAAGGATATTTATCATGACCTTTCCCTGCTACATACCGCCGACGTCTGCTCTTTCGGGGTGTGGTGAGAACACCTGGCATCATACCTTACTTCGTGAGTCTCTATCATGACCGGCTTTGTCAACCCTGACCTTTCCAGACTGAACACCTCTAACTCTAGCTGCCTCTCGTGTGCGCACAGTACCCGGAGATTCCTCCAGTCATTCTGCAAATCCACACTCCAGACCAGAAGTACGGTTTTCAGCCTTCTAAAATCAAGTTTGATGGCATCGGTTTCCCTTTTAGCCTATTCAGGGATCACGACTTCAGTGAACAATGTGTAAAGACCCTAGGTAACTTTCCTAGAAAACTGTTATTATGACTCGAAGTCATCAGGGACAGCTCGTTTCTTTGGGGTTGTTTTTTTCAGTAGCACTACATTTTGCTAGCTTACAGTGACATCCATCTGACCCTCTTCTTCTGATGCACGCATCCTGTGATATTCTGGAACGCCGCCCAAGACATGTTTATCTTACTTCCGTCAGTAGCAAACTTGAATATTTTGGGGAGGAAACCCTTTTCCAAAACAATCCTAGTAAACCAGTCTTAGAACTGCTCCACGGCAACTCCACCATGAAATTCACTGTTTTTGAGCTTCTCTAAGAATTGCTAACACATGTAAGGGTTCTGCCTGGTCCCAGGGACAGAACTAAAACTGTAAAGGCCGCCGTCACAGCCACGTGTGCGCCTCTTTCCTAGCTTGCCTAGCTCTGTGTGTGTGTAGATGCACTTCCGTGTGTCATGCGGAAACCAGAAGAAAGGAAGACAGAATAACGGAAGCAAATAACTCAGTACCCCAGGAAACATGTAGCACTTAGGGACCCAGTCTTGATGTCTTCGTCATCTGTAAATTCAAGGAAATAATTCTTGCTTGTTTCCTTCCTCTTGGAGATACTGTGAAGGCAAGAGGCCAAGCAATCTAAACTCATGAACAAAAGATGATATAAATGGAAAGAACTGCTTTTTATTTTCCTGATTAAAAAAAAAAAAATCTCAGGGTACCATAGCAAGCCTGTGGCAGCATCTTTTTGTAAACACAGTTCATTTCTTTTTGAAGATGAAAAATAGGGACATGAAATAAGCAACTAATTAATGAACATAAAATGTCACGGGAACATCAATAGAATTGCCGTGTTCAATTTTAGTCTGCAACTATTACAAGAATATCTCTGGGATAGGGTCATATAATTAAGAATTTTATACATTAAAGCTAATATAAAATTCAGTCTAGCATTTTTAGGTACTTCGTGGAATCTTACATTATGAGTGGGTGAGGTCATATTTAACCATATGCTTTATATAATGACCAGAAACTTTACTAATATTAACAAGTGCTTTGAGAATTGTAGAAAAATGTTTCCATTAACTAGAACATAGGCAATACCAATGTGGAGCCAAGGAAAATATTAAAGTAAATACGTACAGAGTCATTCTGAAATATCCTACAAAACAGAGCAGCTACACTTCAAACGGAAGTAGGAAGTTTTACCTAATGATAAGCTATGTGTTCATGGATGTACCAATAGAGAGACTTTCATTTTCATTTAAAAAGTTACAATGGCATGTGATAGTTTTAAACATAATTCAGTTACTGAAGTATGAATGAAGATATACAGTACTTCTACATTATTCTCCCCCATAAATGTGGCAAAATATTCTGTTCAAAGAATTTAGATATTTTAGCCATGTTTTGTGTTACGCCATTTTAAACTATCACTTTTTTTATTTTAGAGAGAAAAAAATACAATAAAAAATGGTACAAAATTTCAAAACAAGATTGTAGGAGAATAACAGAGTAACAATGGTTAGCACATTGTGTATTCTTCAAAGTAGTTGCTCAAATTACAAGCTATAGGCATGAAATTGATCAAACAATATAGGCACAAACCTTTCTTTTCAATGAACTAATAGCAATTAGTAGTATAACTATCTTAACTATATTGTGTATGTATGTATATATATTTTTTTTTCCTTTTCCCTTCCTTCTTTTCTCTTTTCTCCCATCCCAGTTTCTCTTTACTTTTGAACAGTTTCTTCCCATTTCACGATATCTATCATACATTTTGGATCTCATTTATTCTTTCAGCTTCTTACACAAGGGAGACAATACGATGTTTACACATGTGAGTCTGATTTATTTCACTTACGAGTATGGTCTCAAGTTGCATCCATTTTGCTATAAATGTCTCAGTAAAGCTGAGTAGTATTCCATTATATAAAAATACCACATCTTTTTTTATCCATTCCTCAGTTGATGGGCATTTGGGTTGTTTCCAAGATCTAGCTATTACAAATTGTGCTGCTATAAACATGGGTGCACATATGTCACTGTGGTATGATTAAACTATCATTTTTAATAAGAAAAAACATTTGATGTTCAAAATGTACATCAAACAGATCCATTAAAGTAATCAGATTTTGGTCATGGAAAGGCCTTTAGACAAAGCAAGTCCAAATAATACAATTCATTTTCCTGTATATATTGACAAATTTTAAATTGTCATCAATTATTTAAATTGTACAAAAAGCAGCTTTCAGTCACGAATCCTGGGTAAAAATGTTCCTCTTCAGATGAACCTTTCTTGTGTGCTTTTTCAGTCATGAGATTGACAGTGATAACTGTTTAAATACTTTTATTCTTTTAATTGCCAATTATCAACTCTCTACATCCGGTAATAAAACATAATTGTGCGTCACTGAGACATGCGTGAATTTCCATAGAAATAGTAGGTTCTAATTTTCCAGAGAGGAAATTTTCTCTTCCCACTGTAGCTAATCAACTTAAGTGAAAATTGGGTAACGTCCTATGCGTGAACTCAAGGGGAGACAATAACTACCAAAGAGCTGTCTTCCTTCCAACCACTTCCTACGGACCTTCATTGGGAATTCCCTGGTCTCTCTCACATGCTACAAGAGGGAAAAAATAATTTCTTTTCTTATTACACAGGCTACAGTCATTTGAAAATAATTAATATTAGTATTCACCCTGAAAATATGACATGAAAATAAGAATGCTTACTCTCACCCACCAGGACTTTCTAAGTTTCAAAGTAAATCCCACAGAATTACTTCATAATACACGTATTATGTATTTTTAATGTGGTCCCTGTATCATATTAAATATAATTTTGTGTACACTTAACCTTTTTTAAAATTCCCAACTGTTCATCAAATAAATACTATTTGCTATAATTGTCCTTCACTGTCTTTTCTTAGTCCTTAAAAGCCTATTGTTCGTTATTTTTCATGCGTTAGTATTCCAAGTAGATGGACTTTATTGTCTTAAGCCCATAGCTATTATCATCATGAACACATCTCTGCAAGTTTATTTTCTTCTGAGAAACTACTGACTTAAGTAGCTCTCACTGAACATGAGCCTTAAGCAGTGATCTCTCAAAATTTAAAATGTGTCTCATCGTAACTCTCAAGACCGCCTCCTTAGACGAGTTAAACTGACAAAACTCTATCTGTACAGTGACTCCTGTAACCATAACAGCCGAAAGAAACAATGGCACCCTCTGTTAGTTCCTCCTCTTACTGCAATACCACACGACACGAGGTAGGTGCGCTCCCATGTGTGTTATACAACGTGTTTCCTGATAAAGGGAAAAAGATGTCTTCAGTCATAAATTTAAAAGCTCTGCACCTTCAGCCAGCTCTTATATGCACTGCCATAGCTACAGATCATCATGAAACGGTTGTAGCACACGCAACAACCAAGCAAAATCTTCATCTGGCTGGAACCTGAGTCAACCTGAGCAAAGCAGACCTATTCTGGCCACACTCTTTTCATTTTCCTCCAAGTCTCCGACACAGGAGACAGGGCCAGGTCTCCAGGCCACCTCACCATGCACCCCAGGAAGAGAGGCAGCTGTCCCACACCCAGGAAGTGACCTTCAGCTCCTGGAAACCGTGCGCTGGTGTGGAGGAAATGGAAGCCACCTCACTGGCAGAGACAAAGCAATCAAGTAAAAATAAATCCTGAAAAAGAATCACAAGAAACCTTGGACTGACTTTTAGCAAAAGCGAGCAGATGCATATGCGGATGCGCACCCAGCGAGGACGGAACGCTGGCAAGGCCTCCCGGCTCCCAGTCAGGGTGAGAGATAACCCAAGCTATGGCTCAGGTGCTGCCTGGGGAGAATGTCAGAGAGGTGACAGAGGACCTGGCATGCTGAAAGGGTTGAGTATTTCCTTATTTTACAGTCCCTAGAAAGGACTTTCCTCAGTGTAGCGTCAAAGTCAATATCTAAGGCATTCTGTTTTCCACAGGAGCGACGCAGAAGCTGGGGCTGGGTTCTCTCCGCCCCTCTGGGTGCTAACACTCAGTGCCTGATTTAGGGCCCTGCCCACAACTGACATGCACTAAATACTTGCTGAAGGAATGAGTGATAAACTTCAAATGCTCCATCGATAATTGGCCAATCAGCATGAAAATATTTGCTGAAGTATAAAAATGGCTTCCTCTTTTTTTTTTTGGAACCAGGAATCAAACTCAGGACCTCACGCTTGCCAGGCAGGCGCCATGTCACTGACCTATATCCCAGCCCTAAAAATGGTTTCTCATCCCATTTCAATGGGATTACTTCTTTTGTCCCTTGACATACTGAAATTATGCGCATGATCTCAGATTGATGAATTGTGTCTCAGACTTGGAGGACGTTTTTCTTTCCCACCCGATGGTATATCTTTTAAAATCCCCAAAGTGGACTCACATATGACATCCAACCACAAGGATTACCTTTGTTACAAAAGTATTCCACTTCTTCACAGCTCAGATTTCCAGGCCCAAATCCTGAGGGAAAGCTTTCCTCCAGTGGAAAGTCTCCTTTGGAGAGGACGTCCGTCTCCTCCGAGGGACACTCTTCCTCCTCATCCTCAATGGCGTCTTCAAGCGGCCCTTGAAAGAGAATCAGGGACACTGTACCAGACACGTCCAAGAAGACAGTGACACAAAATCCCGACATAGGGTCTTTGTGATGCCAGCAGTGACGGCAAGGAAAGCCTAACAGTACCACCGGGGCTCGCACAGGAGATGCCACCTCCACACGACAGGCAGTGCTGACTCGCGCAGAGAGGTCACGGGCACCTCCACCCCCACCCAAACTTAGTTTTTATTCTCTCCTAAAGAGCAAAAGTGTGTACTTTATGTTCATTTGTTAGAATTAACTGCCCGCTAAAGAGTACAAGTCTCTTTTACACTGTGGGACAATTTTACCTGAGATTTTAATAAAGATTTAAGTAATTGAATGCATTTTAATTGAACTGAGATTTTAATAAAGTCTATACTTTTAAAAATCCATCTTAAGAGTGCATTCCAAGAAAAGATTTCATTATACGTGTTTGAGGCTTGAAGAAAAATTACATATTTCTCTCCCTGATGAAAGCATAACCCTATTCATAATTAATTGAATTTTTTCTGAAATGAAAAGTAGTTTTCTAATGAAAAAATGTAATTTGTATTTATGTGATACTTTTTCAGTAATAAAAATACAACTCCCTGGGAGAGAATGAGAGCGCAGTGCACTACATTAATGGACCGATTTTGCTGAAAGGAAAGGGAGGGCTGGAGTTGTTCAGGTGGCTCTGAAGTGGACCGTGTGGGGACAGCGCACGCTCTTTGTGACTCTCTAACCGCCTCTGAAGTAGCAGTCTCTGACTCATCTCCCTAAGCAGAAGTCTGCATTTACTCCTAAGGAAGCTACGTGGCATTGGACCCAAAGAACACAACTATGGTAATTTGTACTGATTGTCACTCTGATCATCAGACAGGCCAAACACATGAAAGCCCAGGAAGCCTCTTCCTTCTGCTTCTCAGAAATGAGCCAGAAAATGTTCAGGGCCAAAGAGAAATCTTAGAAATAATTTAGGATAGTGCATATCGTACAGCTTTTATGTACGGGTCTGTAAACAGGAATACGGTCCTGCATACACAGACCTCACACACACACAACACGCATCTTGGTTTCCCCAGGGCCAGTCTGCGAAGGACTGAACCTAGAGCTAGTTATGTGGGTTTAAGTGAAAGAACATGCAAGCGAAAGATTTCTCTCAGGGATTCTTTGTCCTTTTTAGGACAAGAGATGCCCAGATTCCACACATGCTGTTCCCTCTCTGCCTTCTTACACAGTCCTGATGCTCAAGGCTGGGCCGAAAGAGTCGTGGAGCCAGGGTCCGCACAAATCACAGTCAAAAGTCATGGCTCTCACACCCGTTTTTAACCTCTTATTAACTATTTCAAGTCGAACATTTATAATCTCCCACTTTCTAGAATAGTTATATCAAACATGCAAGAAATATATGAAGTAGCAATAATATAAAATATTACAATCCTTAAAATATTTATTTGATAATCTCAGAAGAGACGTTTCATTATTAATGCGGAGTCTAATGAGGGCGCTGACAGAGTATTTCCTTTCTTTTTACTTTTCAAACAGCTGTATTACGGTAACAAGCTTGGTGAAAAGAAGACCCGTGGGGCTCATCTGTGTTTCACGCGGGAGTTTGAAACCACTTCCTCACACGATCTCTAAAATGACCCAGTGAGGTGGGTATTGGGTTTATTACTATTTTTAGTTTCTAGATCTGGAATGTAAAGTTTCAGGGGTCAGTTAACAGAAAAAGGTTACAAGCTAATAAATGAAAAAAACTGGATTTGCAAACTTAGCATTGTAATAGCATTTACTTATGTCAACCATTCTGTGGTCACTGTAAACCTATTCCTTCAGAAACAAAACTATAATACATAGGAAACGCCATAAACACAAAGCTCAGAAAATTGTATTTTTTTTTTTTTTTTTCTGTGGGTACCAGGGATCAAACTCAGGACCTCGCACGCCAGCAGGTGCCCATGCCGCTGAGCGATATCACCGGCCCTTTTTTCGTATGTGGGTTCCGGGAGTCAAACTCAGGACCTTGCCAGGACCTTCCTTGCCAGGCAGGCGCTTACGCAGCTGAGCCATCTCACCGGCCTAGAAAATTGTTAATTCATATTTACATGATAGCTTATTCACAGATTAAAGATCTATACTAAAAATTGACAAATCTCCTTCTGCGCTTCTCGGATTACTGAAAGTGAACCAAAATATTAGGTTTCCATCTCTCCACCAAAAATGATGTAGGCCATCTTACAGACTTCTCAAAACTAAAATAGCGAATTACTAATATTTATCACTCACATAATTTATACGCACAGTGAGTCAATCTGAAAAGTAAACACTTTAATACCAACTACACAAAGATGACAATATATACTCCTTTAAGAATATATTCTTTGAGAATGTATTCTCTAAGTTTTGCTAACAATAAGTAAAGCTCCAATTGTAAATAAATATTTTCAATTACTTACATACAAAATATGAAAAATAGAAATGTATGCATATATTAAAGAGAGTAATGCATACAGCAATAAAATTAACAGTAATAAAATGTTTTCTTCTAAAAATGAAATTTTGAGCATATATAGTAACTTTTTTTAAGAGGCTTTATTTAGGATGATATGTAACTGAATAATTATTTAAAATAATGATAATAAATAAGCTTTTATTATGTGAAATAAAATTCAAATTTAACAGCTGAATTAAAGATTAAATAGATAAGCTCAGGTGAAAATTTGAAAGAAAACGAAACTACAAAGCATGATCTCTGCTGAGTAAAACTCAAATGAAGTCAATGTTACAGATTTGCGTGCACGCGTGTGTGTGTGTAGAAACCTTTATTTCATAGTTTATAAGCTTTTAATTGATAGCATAGTATTACGTATTGCAAGGCTTGTTTTACTTTATGTCTTGGCTATCACTTTGCAATTCCAGGCATGCAACTAAAAAACAAGCACTTATTTTAAAAAACAAACTACAAAAACCAAAATAAGAAGTGAGCATCATCTGAACTCATTTGTTGAAAACACATGCGCTTTCGCTGCCAATATTTAGCACTGGCTACAAGAAACTGATTAATGGCCATCTCACACTTCTCCCAAAGCAAATGTCAGATTCGTATAGCTTGCTTTAAAATGTGAAATTAATAACCATTTCCTTAACCGTGCCATCAAATCAGACTCTGGCAAGTGTGTTTCTCTTAAAATGCACAGTGTTTATGGTTTTAGATCCAAGCTCCCTCTTCTCTCTTTACTGCACGTTTCTTTAAGAAACAGATAATCAGAGGCCATAAACTAACAATTTGAAAGGGTAAGAGACACTTGAAGCGCAAGGGTAATTAATAGCACCAATGAAGGAGGGAATGAAGGAAGCTCCTGTGTATGGATTAGTGGGCACAGAAGTCCACTTCAGAAAAATCACCACACGTAATTTGACACAAATAATAATATCTACTCAGAAAAGGCTCACGACTGAGCTCCATGTGCCCTCATGGAGAAAATTACTTCTGATTGAGACCACTTGGCAGGCAAGTGTGAGGAAATCTGCATTTCAGCTTTTCAATTGCTTCCGATTTACAGATATCCAAACACACTTGCCAGAATTAATCGTCTTGATGTGTGTAAATATCAACATTTACCTCATGTTTGAATGCTAATCACTCACTGTATATCCTAAAACTTTGGATATAACAATGGTGCTAAAGGTTAGGCCCATGGTGCTGTGAATTGCCTCCCAGCATGAATAAGGAGGCTCCCCTCACGGTTTATACTGGAAAACTGATGGGTGCAGAATAGCAGTGCCAGTTTTAGAGAAGAGAGACAGCCACATACTTGGAACCCATCTGAAGTGGTCATAGCTACCTCCGCCCTCCTGAGATAAAGCCAGAAAAAGAAAGGTTTTGCAGATTCCCGACACCTAGCAGTAGTGGTGGACACACCACTGCCTCCAAGCTTCCACTTCGCCTGTACCAACAGCCAGCTGCACTGGGAAACTGTGTCCATCTGAAGGTGGACATGGCAGAGAAGTTTCCAGCTGGGCATTATTTCAACAATCAGGAGTTGATAAAGGGCAACAGGATGTTCAGGATCAAGTAATTACAACCCTTTCAACAATGGCAGAGTCACTGCGTGCAGTGAAAATAAAGAACTGGACAGGTACAGCTAAGAAGTAGTTATAGGAACAGCTTCCTTCCCCAGAGAAATGGATTTACGCTGTGATGGTTTCAAGGGGTTAAAGAGAACCCTAAAGAACATTCACAGCAATTAAAATAAGAACTAGAACTGGACAAAGACAATTGGAGAGAAAAATATAAAACATAAGTAAAAGTTCAGGAAGATTAAAATTGAAAACACAACGATGAAACGCAAGAAATGGTAAGGACTGGAGTAGCAAATATGAAATCGAAGGCAGGTGCCTTTCCACGTATGTTGTTGCAATGAATAACTCTACGTGGGCATCCTACTAGGACCAGAACCCTCACCTAAATGCAGAATACCTTTGCTTGGATAAATGAAAAGCCCTTCACAATAAGAAGCATCCAAGAAATAAATTAAATTCTACAGAAATTAATATATATTATCATATATGAAGAAAGGAAAGAAATGCCAAATTCTATAGTTCCTATGCAGTATTCCTCAGAAAGGTCCTACCTCTTGAATGCTCACGGGCACTGATGTTTTAGAAACTGGCTTAGTTTGGCTTTGCCTGCACTTGGTGAGAACGATTATTATTTATGAGAACTCTGTTACAATGCTACTACAGAGAGCATTCGGTCTCCTCTCCACCCATTAATATTCTCCGCATTCTGGAGGCTGCACAAGACTAGCCACCGAGCCAAATGAGATTGTTTCAGAACTCTGGGCAGCCCTGATTGCGTCTGGCAGGTGGGGAGAAAGTCACATTAAAATATTATCATTCCAATAATTGCAATCATCCACCGGTGTGCTCGGAAATTCTACTAGGTGAGTTTCACTTGGAAAACACACAAAAATTTCCAGACCATTTCTTTCATTTCAGTGCTTCTCAACATTTGTCATTTTGAGTCCTTTTTATAGAAGATAGCATTACTAACATTGAAAATTAAAAACATTCATCCCAAATTTTACATTGTTTTACTCTCACAGAACAAAGAATCCATACCAATGGGAAAAAATTCTCAAAATCTTAATGCATGAATGAAAACGAAAACGTTGAAGCTCAGTCCGAGTTGCTAGCTCCTGCTCCTTAAAGTTCCTTGCAGTAGACCCACTAAGACAAAGGACTAGGAAGGCACATGTGACAGCCTTCTATATAAAACATGGGGACCACCGAATCTCTCGATTTAATATGTTCCACGCTTGAATTAGCACATTATAATTGAGCTACATTTAGTGGGTGATGCTACCTTTTAAAATATAAATATAAAAATAAAAGCAGCAAATTCTGGTTTACACTCAATATATGAATATACAAATATATCAAACCCTACATAAATACGCACTATTTTGATTGATAGATAAAAGGAGTTAAACTTCCATTACATTTTACTGTATTTGATGAAAATGAACCAGTGGATTTAAACTGAATGTCTTGTTACTTAAATATGTATATTTTTACCTTGCATTCTTTTGTTGATTTCAGGGGAGCATTTGTAGCTATATGCCCTGTTTGTTCAATTAGAAATAGAAAAAAAGGAGCCTGGACTCTAAAATAAAGAGCAAAGTCCCACAGAACCGTGTGCCTACCTTCTCACTATGGGGGTGAACATGTCTAGCTGTGAAGTACTTGCACGCTTTCTCTCAGTGTGTCTCGGAGTTGCTCAGCAGTTCCTCTCTGGAGTTGCAGCCTCTGCATTCATATCCCCGTGGCACACAGGGACGCCTCCTACCAGCTTTCTAGGACACCTGTCTCCTACACACCTCACCGAGCCATTTAATGACAGGGCAGGGACAGGGCTGCTATCGGTACTATGCCCATCCCTAACAGGAACTCATGTAATTGAGCTTAACAGCAAGAAGAAAACCTTAATTCTATAGTCTAAAAAACACTATTTTAAGTGAGCAAATTCGTTCTGTGCTCACCCACTTTCCACAATGGTTGCATCAGGGATGCAGTGGGAAAGAAACATTTTTATTATTAATTTTTCTCCTTATCTACCAGAAGAATGTTGATTTTATTTTTCATTTATGTTTGTTGCCTGCAGGTAGCAGACAGAGAATCATATAGTAGAAGTTCTTCCTTTTGATTAATTTCTTTCCATGTGTTATTTCTTATATATAATTGATTTTGGCTTTGCTCATAGCTGTACAACTTTTTTTTTAATATCTGCACCAACTGCTGTCGTTCAATCAAGAAAGTTGAAGGAAATTACCTGAATTTTGTTAAGTTTATTAAAAACGAGGTATGTGAATATTTAAATTGAGTTTTGAAATGTTAATGCAAGGAAAGATATTACAGAAATTTTAATGGCGGGTTCAATTTGACCATACATCGTTGTACAGTGAAGGGGAAGGGTCAAGTCTTATTCAAATTGTTTCTTTAGGGGGAAAAATGTACTCTTTAATCTTAAAAAAGTGAAGCAATATTCTTTGCTATAAAGTCTTTGGCCACTTTTAAACATGGCAGCATTAACATTTTTTGGCATATAAACCTGAAAACATTTTAAATTATTTAAATGCATTTCTCCAGAAATCCATTGTTTTGGAAGATGTCAAATTAACTGAATGATGTTACCAGGAAAACAATGATTTTGTTTAGAACACATGCAAACCTTGCAAGCAACAACTAAGTTTATACAGTAGGTTAAACATGGATATCATAGGAAGAAGAAGTTGAAGGAAAAATGCAGACAAAATTGGAACTAGAATCTCTAATGACTAATTTACTACAAAGAAGTAACTTGGGCATTGAGAAAATTCAGTTCATTAGTAAATGCCCTGTGCACTGACCCAGGAAGTTAGTGACAGAGATGGTAGTCAAATTCAAATATTGTATAATCAGAGGCCCACGAAGCTGTTCCCAGTTTATGGAAGGTGGCAACCCTATCACAAAAAACTGAGACAGTGGGCGGGTGAGATGGCTCAGTGGCGTAAGCGCCTGCCTTGCAAGCGCGAGGGCCCGAGTTCAACTCCCGGATCCCACATACGAAAAAGGGGCCGGTGATATCGCTCAGCGGCACGGGCGCCTGCTGGCGCGCGAGGTCCTGAGGTCGACCCCCCGGTACCCACAAAAAAAAAAAAAAAAAAAAAAACTGAGACAGTGTAGCCTTCACGAACATGAAACAATACTCGCCCTTCTCCACAGGAAGATAATCCACGAGGCCTCAGTGAATAGCTAAACCCACTGAAAACACGCCTTGTATAACACTCACACGCATGCCTACCACAAGGCTTGATTAATAAACTTGGCACAGTAAGGGATTAACAACAATGACTAATAATAAAATAGAACAATTATGATATACTATAATCAAAGTTATCTGAAGTTTGTGACTTGTGTGTCTGCGGATTTTGTGTGTGTATTGTGTGTTGGTGCTGGGGACTGAACCCAGGGCCTGCAGAGTTCTAGGCAAGTGCTTTACCTCTGAGCTAAGCCAGTTACACCCCAGCCCTGGCATTTTCCACGTCTCTAATCTTCTCCAGCCTCTAGATGGTGATTTGTTCTCTTCCTGAGAATTCGGGTGTGTACTCTTTCATTCTTTATGGACCTCACTTGTATTTACTGAGGCTGCTGCACACAGCCCCGGGTAACAGCAGAGCACAAGAGCAGAGAGCCCCAGCCTGAAGGGAGTGGAGAATCCAGCTAAGAAGATGGACTGTGCACACAAGGTGTAAAACTGAAGAAAGAAAAAAAGGAAACAAAACAAAAAACTCCATGTTAAATGGAGGGGGCCAGAAAAGGCTTCTTCTGTGATATCCTAAATTCCAGTTATTTGGGCATTTTTCTTACTTCCTGTTATAATTCCACCTTAGCCACATCTGCAACTGAAAGCAGCAGGTCTGGTACCTTGCATTTAGCCATTGCCCTTAATACTTTGATAATGACTTTCCAATTGAATTGAATTGTTATCAAGTTGAAGGCCAAGTCCAGGAGTGCTAACCCAGGGCCAGCTTCATCTGTATGCATACTTTTATTCTTTTATTTTATTTTATTTATTTACTTTTTGGTACCAGGAATCGAATTCAACCTCACGCTTGCCAGGCAGACACTGTGCCGCTGAGCCATATCCCTGGCCCATATGCATACTTTAAACTATTATTACTGATGTGGGGGGGGTGCGTTCTGTTTCACAGTGTGAGATCCACGGTCTTTTCCTTGTTATTCAAACCAAGTGCCTGGGTGCACACACACAGGACGGAAGCTGACCCCGGGCTGTGCGGTCTGGATTGCCTCCCCCGGGCCTGGAGGACTGGGGCCGTACGGTGTCAGCTGCTACACAGGCCAGCAGTGCAGGGCACCGGGTGCCCAGAACACTCATGAGTAAGAAAGGAGAGACACTGACCCTCTCTACAGAGCCTCCTACACGTGACGGGTGGCTAACAAGTATTTGTAACCGAGTTCACCAAAATCCCAAGTTTCCTGTACTTCAACAAGAAAACACACACATTTGCTTTAGAAACCTCAGCACTCAATCAAATATAGCTATTATTCTAATCTAAAAAACTGATGTAAATTATCAAAAGTGTTTCTACCAAAAAGCTAGTTGATGATACTCAATGTGGGTTGATAACAAAGCTAAGTAAAGGAGAAATAATTTTTAGAAGATTTTTAAACTGAGAAATAGGAGAACAGAAAAAAAGGTATGTAAACTTTTGATGCCGCAGTGTCTTTCTCTTTCTACAGCAAATCAAAGGTAAAGTACAGGTTGATTCCCTTTTTTAAATCAGTGACAAAAGCACTAGCCACACAGTGAATCCTGAATGAGGGCTGGGTGACAAACTTTCCTAAGCAGTTTCCTGAGGCCAAGAAGAAGCACTAAGCCTGGCCCTGGGAAACATGGCATGCATGCCTTTGGCGTGACGCAGTGGCCAACGCGGAAAAAGGAAGAAACAGGTCAATCACCCCACAAGTTCTCGGGGAGACCTCACGAGAGAGGAAGGTCAACACGAAGACTGCATCAAGATCTGGCCTTTGTATATGCCAACTTTTCTAATACATTTGAATCTGCCTCACTTCTCATCAAATTTATTTTTTAATCCTTCATTTTAGTAACACCATTTCTGGCCCTGCAGTATTACTGTGATTCTTTACTTGCTTAATTATTTTTATTAGTTTATGCATGATATAATTTTCCACCTTTTTATATTTTTTTAATTTTTATTTTTTTAGTGCATGTTTGCAGTACCTATGATTACATTCATTGCGGGGAGCTGGTACATGGACCTAACACACCTTAATTCTTTAATTATTAATTTAACCTTTGGGGGAACTATTTTTAATAAAATAACTGCTCTCAACATGTTGCATGGATTTGCTGGCTGATGATAAGTAGTCAACCAGCAACAGTGTCTGTGCAAGAGTGAGCCCTGCATCAGCAGCCACTGGAGCTCCCAGAAACTCCCGAGAAAAGCAAATTGAGGGGCCGGTGAGATGGCTCAGTGGGGTAAGCGCCTGCCTGGCAAGCGCGAGGGCCGAGTTCGACTCCCGGATCCCACATACGAAAAAGGCGCCAGTGATATCGCTCAGCGGCACGGGCACCTGCTGGCGTGCGAGGTCCTGAGGTCGACCCCCGGTACCCACAAAAAAAAAAAAGAAAAAAGAAAAGAAAAGTAAAGAAGATTGATTCTCAGGCCCCACCCAGACCTGTGGGCTTCGGAAAGCTGCGTTGGGACCGGGAGTCTGTGTCCAGCAAGCCCCAAGTGTTTAGGGTGCGTGCTGGAGTTCGGCAACAACGGAGCCGAAGACAGACGCAGTGGAGAAGGGACCTCGGAACGGCATGGATGGCTTCTCCTGCTGTCCTTCAGCGGACACAGGAACCTGGAGCCGCGCCCAACGCCTCAGCTGCTGCCCTGATGACCTAGTCCCTGTCGCACAGCTGGGCACGGTCTGTTCTGGTGACGGGAGGGTCCAGGTTGTTCATTCAGTGCCAGCGAACCGTTGGTCCACTGACGTCAGAGTCCACGAGTGCCCGACTGCATTTTCTCAGCTGACTCTGGTAACACGGAACAGACCGCGGTCACCCGCGGCAGGTCCCAAACGTCACCTCCCCTTCTCCAGCGCTCCAGGAGCCCTGGGCCGGGACGCTGTTTTACGAAACACACACGCACACGCCTACACATACACACACATACACACGCGTGCGCACACGCGTACACATACACATGGATACACGCGCACACGCGTACACATGCACATGCATGCACATGCACACACGCACACGCGTACACATGCACATGCATACACATATACACATACACATGCATACACGCGCACACATGCATACACATACACACACATACACACGCGTGCGCACACGCGTACACATACACATGGATACACACGCACACGCGTACACATGCACATGCATGCACATGCACACGCGTACACATGCACATGCACATGCATACACATATACACATACACATGCATACACGTGCACACACGCATACACATACACACACATACACACGCGTGCGCACACGCGTACACATACACATGGATACACACGCACACGCGTACACATACACATGGATACACACGCACACGCGTACACATGCACATGCATGCACACGCACACGCGTACACATGCACATGCATACACATATACACATACACATGCATACACGCGCACACACGCATACACATACATTTGCACGCACACGCGCGCACACGCACACGCGCACACACCCCAGGCTCTTGAAGCAAAGGCAGCCGTCCTGGTGTCTTACAGGCTTCACAGAGGGGCAGGGCCACACCCTCCTCTTTCCAGGGCCTGGGGCTCCCGAGATGCCCGGCAGGGCTGTGCCGCGGGGCGGAGCCAGGCTGCTGGCGTGCGACTGACCGTGTGGCCAGAGGTCCAGCGATCACGCTCCTCTCCTGTCGCCATCCCACACTCAGGGCGCAGACCGAGCGGCCTGGGCAGGCGGCACAGCGGCCCCGCACTGCTCACCCACACGCAGCTCCAGCTCAGGATCCGGCGCCCCGCCTGGAACCCGCAGTCAAGGCGAGGGCGACGCAGAGCTTGGCTTCATGGACAGGAGTGGCCTCCACCCTGGAATGCGGCCAGGTCGGCCTCTGCGGGGGTCTGACACGGTGCACGATGACACACGCTGTCTCCCTCTCCAGAGCCTGTCCCATCCTGCCGTGTGCGCCCTGCCCCGCCACAGACAAACCCCTCGCACAAAACGAAGCATTGTTGCAGAGCCTGCGTCTGGGTTGGAATATAAACTTCAGAGAATTTGCCTAATTTCACAGGTGTATGTGTCATTTTCCAAATTTCCATGCTGGCAGGTCTCTCGCATCTTTGGAGGATGAACAAATTAAGAAAACAGAACGCCTCCAACGGATCTCGTGTTGCGAAACCCTAACAAGAAGACGAGGCTGTGCTGGTGGAGGCACAAGCAACACCCACGCGTTCAATGGGCTCTGGTTGCGACAGGCGGGGACACCGCAAGGGCGCGTCGGAAACCACGTGCTGTGCTGTCACGAAGCAGCCCTGTGGAAGCTGCCGCCGGGCCTGAGCACTTCCCAAAAGCCCCGGAGCGCAGTCTCCCTGAACCAGTCTGTAGGGACCCGCCCTGCACTCCGCGCCCAGCAGGGTGCCAGACCAGGCACTGGGCTCCGAGAGGCCGGAGGGCCTAGATGCTGATGACAAAGCCTCGCAACTCCACACTGCAGCCTGCGCCAAGCAGCCGAGGGCTCTCTCAGGAAGGAACAGCCCCGCCCGGGGTAACAGAGCCCACGCAGGGCGAACTCAAGCCCCTCACAGGTCCAAGGAGCTCTGATCACCGAGCTCGTCCTGCAGCTTGCAGGGCCCCAGGTCTGCCAGACCCCATCTGGCCTCCACAGACTCCTAGCACAGGGGACAGAAAATTGGGTTCCTTGCTCCCTTTTCCGCTTTGAATAGAGAGTAAAAATGCACTTCCTTAGTTGAATGAAGGTGGTAAAATGTAAAGTTCTAGTTTCCAAGTGGATTTTTTTTTTGGCTTTTTGAGACAGGGTCTCTCTATGGAATCCAGGCTGGCTTTGACCTCACTCACTGTGTCGCCCAGGCTGGCCTTGAAATCATGGTGATCCTCCTGCCTCAGCCTCCCTCCGAAGTTCTGGGATTACTGGCGTGCACACCATGCCAGGCTATGTTGATTCAATAGTAACTACTTCATGAAGACTGGAAGGTTCTCAGCAGTAGCTTCCCTGCCCCAACCCCATCCCCTATCTCACTGAACCCAAAGAAATGCGTGTTGCTGTGTTTGGGATAGGTAATTCCAGAAGATGAGATGTGTCAGGGCTGGATTAATTCTCAAGGCAGTGGTAGCAAGCACTAGAGACCTTGTACCTTAAGAGCTTTTAACTCACACTCTTAAACCCAAGGCCTAAACCCTCAGAAACAAATACATCCAACTTGAATCAATACTGAAGGAGACATTTTCCTGTTTTCAAACAAGTTGCCTTTAACATGAATCAGTGTTTTCCTTGTCAGCTTGCTTTGGTTTTTGTTATTATTTTGTTTTGCTACTGGGCCGTTACCACCTAGGGCTGGTGCGGCACAAACTGCTGAAGCAAAACATAGTGATGATTTTTCTATGTTACTAATCTTTTCCTAGTTCAGACTTTATTTTCCTGCCATTGTTTAGAAAACCATTCTTTCAGCCCCCACCCCCCTGTTTTTACAAACTTAAAATATTTTACTTACGGCTTGGAAAAATAAAAGCAAATACTGTAAATCCTACCTAAAAAATGAGGAACTACAAATCCATTACCAGGCTCCACCCACTGTTAAGGAAAGCATTCATTCTGATCCCACCTATAGCTGTGACCCTGTGTTTTCCAACTGGAAAAAGCAACGAAGAAGCTGGGTATGGTGGCAAACACTTCTAGTCCCAGGTCGCTCAGAGGCTGAGGCAGGAGGATGTCAAATTCTAGCCCAGCCTGGGTAACTTAACAATTAAGAGAGACCCTGTCTCAAAAAATAAAGTTAGATGCCCCAAACAAAAGAACCAATAAAAAAATGGGCAATTGAAATGGACACATCAAAGAAGAAGTACAAATGGCCAATAAATACCCCAGAAAGAACAGCCATCATCAATAAATCAAATAATAACAGAAGCTGGTGAGGTTGTGGGAAAAAGGAAAACTTCCACAGTGTTGGTGGAAATCTGAACTTATATAACCTCTAAGGAAACCAGTGTAGAGATTCCTCAAAAAGCTAAAACTTGAAATTCCATTTCATCCAGCCATTTCCTTTGTAGGTATCTTCCTGAAAGAGCTAAAGACATCATATTACAGTGATACACGCATATACCCATGTTTATAGCAGCACAACTCATAATATTTACATCTTGGAAGTAGCCTGTATGTCCATCAACAGATGAATGGATAAAGAAAATGTGCTATTTGTATACAGTGGAGTACTATTCTCCCATAAAGAAGGATAAACTTGAGTCATTTGTAGGAACATGGATGTACCTTGTGGCCATAATGTTAAGTGAAATAAATCTGACACACAAGCTTCAATATCACATGGTTTCTCTTATATGAGAAATCCAAAGTGTAAATAAAGAGCAAAGTAAAAGAAATAATAGGAAGTAGGGAGACAGACCTTTCTCAGTTGAAAGGGGATTAGGAGATGGGGAAGGGGAGGGCAGAAAAGGGATAAAAAGGGAACTAAGATCTGCTATGCACACGCACTAACTCTACACGATGACTGTGAAACATTATGTACTATGGCCATGTACCAATATAAAAATTTAAAATTATAAATAAAGAGTCTGAAGGAAATAGATACAGCCTCAAAGAACAAATGAAATGAAATGAAATGAAACAAGGGCTGGCTCTGTAGCTCCATGTGCAGGCCCTGGGTTTCATCCTCAGCCACGATAATGACGGGAGGGAGAACGCTCTGCTCCCCCAGCGCCACCCCTGACCCACACCCGGGCTCCATGCTGGATCAGGCTGACCTCTGGCTCCAGTAGCAAAAAGCCTCGGGAAGTCTGTGAAAACCTAGCTTCTCTCCTCATTCCTACACGAAAACTGGACCCATCATCACCCCGGGCCCCTATGTCACCCTCTACTCTGTGACCAGTGTTCCCGTGGAGTAGATTCACCCGAAGGTTAACCAACAAGCACCCTTTCAAGGGCCCATTCCCAAAGACTGAGCTGCTCGGGGATGAGCCAGGGTCAGGAGTTTCGCTGCACTTCCAGGTACTCCGAGAAGACCCAGGGGTCTGTCTTCTAGACCTGTGGGGAGGCAAAGGGGCGGGCCTGAGTTACAGCACTCCCAGGACAGGGTGACAGGCAGATAGCACAGACCACCACCCCTCAGGAGGTCACCGTGCGCATTCTGATTCGCACTCCACTCTGCTGGCGAACACTGTCCTAGTGGGGAACGGTGTATCCCTGATAGAAAATGTGACTTGTGAGTGTGTAGTGTCATTTCCGATGACACTGGTGTCCCCATCTGAAGAGACATGCGATCTCGCTTTGGCCACTTTTTCAATCCATCGAACTTGGGAATTATGCAAGAACACGTGGAGGATTGACTCACGGAGATTCCACTCCCAGAGCTCTCTGGAGACTTAACTGAGACACCCGTGAAGCAGCCCTGAGTCAGGGCTGGAAACCACTACCTGGGTTGTTTTTGAACGTTTCGATTATTTCACAACTTGTGGCCAACTACGGGAAAGTCCAGTAGAGGATCAGGATCAGCTGATCTTGCGGGGAGGTGATGATGAGGCGAGGGTTCGAAACGCTCTTGCATCTCCAGGTCCCATACGCAGCTACGGAACCTTGCACCATCTCCATCAGAAGCACTGAGTGACAGGGGGAAGAAAGGGAAAGCGTGTTTGTGTCTGCGGGAGAAGCTGAACAGACTCCTCTAACAAGAGATCAGAAGAGGTTTCGCTGTATTTAGCACAACTCCGAGCTTAGTTGGCCTAAATTTGGTGAAATTCCTTAAGAACTATACATACAGGGCCGGTGAGATGGCTCAGTGGCGTAAGCGCCTGCCTGGCAAGTGCGAAGGCCCGAGTTCGACTCCCGCAACCCACATACGAAAAAAGGGCCGGTGATATCGCTCAGCGGCACGGGCACCTGCTGGCGTGCGAGGTCCTGAGGTCGACCCCCGGTACCCACAAAAAAAAAAAAAAAAGAACTAAACATACAGACACAGAAATCATCTAAAAGTAAAACTTCCGAGTCCTGCTGTGCCAATATAAAGATTTAAAAAGTAAACTTGTGTTTACACTAAGATCTTGTCTATCTACTATCTAGGGTCATCAAAACAGAAGACTTAGCAAATAAAAGGATGTGCAGGTCACTAACTCAACCATTAAAGCTTAAGCAAATTTGAAATGAGAAAAAAAAATTAATGTTTGGATGAAAAACTTTCTAAAATTGCACAGCTAACAGAATCTATTTTCCGTAATGCAGAAGTGCACTTCTGAGTGAATGGAGACAGAAAATGGTTCCCAAACCCCCCGTGAAACTGGAGGGAGCAACAGCACTGCACACAGAACACGACAGAGCACATTTTCATTCTAGAAAGAACCTGCTTATCCTGGGGCTCCTGAAATCATTTACATCTCCTCTCTGGACTATCTCACTTGCTGCTGCTCATGGTAGAGCCCAGGGCCTACGGAACTGTCTGCACTTCACCAATAACCACGACAGTGCCCCCCAATGCCTAGCTGTCTGTGTGTCACAGTGCTGGTCCCTTACAATGTCAGGGACGTCACCGATCTCCTTAGGAACTCTCACCGAGGAGGAGCGAGCATACAGCCTGCACATCTCCCTGGCTGGGCCGGGAAGCACCGAAGCCCCTCCTTCCCTCTCCTCCTGCATCGCTTCTTCCTCTCCGAGAAGAGACAGGGCCAGGAAACACAACCCAGCTGAAGGAGACCAGAGAAATCCCAAAGCCTGACAGCGTCTCTTATTTCAATATGTTAAAAAATATATCTTAAGATCACCCAGGACTTGGGGGTTAGAGATGGAAGAGAAATTTGGAACATAAGATAAACAATATATTATTGACTAAAAAAGGGCAAGCTTTGCCTTTCTTTGTCAAAATATTTACTTTATAAAATACAATAATATTTTTAAAAATCAGCTTCATGGTATCACAAAGATTCCTGAAGGAATTTTTCAATCAACCAAACATACAATAAAAAGAATATATGATAAAAATCAGAATGACCAAAATAGAAGTATAATAATAAATATGATTATAGCATATGCACACTTGACGGTACAGAGAAGTTAGAGATACTGATGACTAATCATGAGAAACAGCCTGAGAATGCAAGAAAATGACAAAAACAGATGAAAAAGATGAGAAGTGGACAGGCAAGGCCAGAGAAAACTGTGACCGAGCTGCACCCACTGACAATAACCTCACATTCAAGTAAACCTAAGCAATGACAAGTTGGTGCTATCTCTAATATAAAGAATTTGGACATATTAAGAATTTCCAGGCCTGAAGAAAGCCCACCTACTTTAGATTAAGGAAAACAACCAAAATCAATATGACTTCATACTAGTTATATTTTCAAATAGCAAAAGGAGTCATCTTTCTATCCCAAGTCCACCTTTCTATCCCGCAAAGAAAGAGCCTATCAAATAGATGACTAAAAAGGATAAAAATCATGAAAGAAAGAGAGAAAGAAAGAGGAGGGAAAGAAATAAAAACAGAAGAGGAAGCTAGCAAAATGTAGGCACAGGTTATGGAAGAATATTGCACTCAGTAAACTATGAGATTTATGGGCAGTCTTGACCAAAATACCCTCAGACCTGTGTTAACCAGCTTTTCATCACTGTGACCAAACATCTGAGAACAACTTAAAGGAGGATTTATTTTGGCTCTCTGTTTCAGAAGTTTCAGCCCAAGGTCGGCCCCTCGGTTTCTTTAGGCCTGAGGTGAGGTAGAAACATCATGGCAGAAGGGGTGAGGGAGGAGGCTGATCTGCTCATGGCGCCCAGGAAGCAGAGAGGGGGAAGAGGCAGAGAGGAAGGGGCCAGGGACCAGAAGGAGTCCCCCACATCACCCACATGACCACCCCTCCAGCCAGGCCACAGGTCCTAAGTTTCGTGCCCCCCCAACAATGCCATCGATGGGTTAATCCCATGCCAATCTCCTTCCAGAAGCCCCACCACCCAACGCCTAGGAGACCTCTGGGCGCATTTCAGTCTCAACCACAGCAGAAGCCACCATGAGAGGACGCAGCTCTGCAGTCCTTAGGGAACAGTGTTGCCTCAGCTTCAGAGAGATGAATTATAAACCACTTGGAATGGCAAAACCATGCTCAAAAAGCAATTTTCAGGGAACAATGAAACTTGCTAGAGACAAAAATAACTTTTAAGAAGTCAAATTACCAATAAAAATTTGATTCTTAGCAGTCTAAATTCTTATTAAGACTAAAGTAACAAATCAGAATATTAGAAAATGAATATAAAAGAGGAATTGAGTTGTAACAAAGCAAATGAACACAGATTAAATCAACACAGAATAGAGAAGTAGGGCTGAAAAGAAGCCAAGAAGAATTTCTATTCCTCTCTAAAAAGGGTTAAATTGCTTGCATTTTGACAAATAGGCAAAAACAAAACTTCTAATACAAATTTGGTAATAAATATACCATTTAGTAGAACTTTCCCACATTTAAAGACATTAAAAGCAACCAATAATAACATTCAAAGACAAAATTAGTGTACAAACATTAGGAATACAAAAAAGGATACAATCTCTATGGGGACAGATAACAGCAATTTTAAGATCAGAACAAAAACAAAAGCCTATTAATTTTTCCATTAGATAAATACTATAAAAGTTATAGTTTTTCAAAATGAAAACAGTCAAAAATGTATCAGTCAACATAAAAGGAAATACAGGAAGACTGATAATATTAGTATCACATAATATTTCAGGAATACACAAATGAAAGTTATGTTATCTTGATAAAAAAAAAAATCAATGGCAACATTACTGAGTGGAGAATCCGCACAAGCCTTTATCGCGGTATCTTAGTGAGGAAACAAAACAAAAATGAGAACATGAAATAACGTGGACACTATAATCAACCCCCTCATGTGCAGAATTAAATGCTCCATGCCATTCTGTTTCTATAAACAAAGAATCAATTTTACAGGTGTTTGTCTTTAATTTTTAGTTTCATTGGTACATACATTCAGCATGAGAAGTTGGTGCATGCACGTAACACATTTTAATTCTTCTCTGCATGCCTCTCCTCTCTCCTCCCTTCCCTCCCACCGCTTCTGTTTTGCAAAAGATCTCCCTGGCTCCATTATCTTTTATTTTGCTCTTTAATTCATTTATATTTTAGATTTCTATTATAAGAGAAGCCATGTGATATTTAAGGTTATCTGTTTGATTTACTTCACTTAAGACAATGGTTTCAGGATGCTCTTGAAGTCTTTACAAACACTGCGCAAATATTAGGAAATCCAAAGCTCAACCGTGTCTGAAAGTCAAAATTTACTACAATGCGGTTCGACTGGAAATTAAATATGATTTTCATATAATGTAGAGGTTTTCTAAAAAATTACTATCTTAAAATATAAGTGATGTGTTTTTAGTAGACTGGGTCAAACACTGTCTTCTAGTTTTCTGGCTTGGAGGCACTTAGGAGAGGCAGCAGAAGGGCAGGGAGAACTCAGAGAGGCATCCAGGTGCCTGAAGGGGCGATGGGGACCCTGGTGGACACCCGGCAGCAGGTGCCCCTGGAGCAGGTAACCCTGGAACAGGTCACCCACGAGCAGGTCCCCACCGGATGTTTCCACAGACCGACCTATAGGGATCCTAAGGAAAGCAGGGTGGGGGTGTGAATAAAAGCTGGCTCCTCCTCTACAAAATAAAAAACTTTAGAAACTTATTAGACAGAACAGCCAACACTGGTAAACTGTGAAAAGTGGATAACACAGATTTTTTAAGATCAAGCCAAACATTATACCAATAAGCTTGAAAATACAATGAAATGCAAGAATTATTTTTAAAAACTTACTACGCTTTTAAAAATCTAAGGTAGGATACCTAAATGGAAAAGTGGTTGAAGGAAGAATTAAGAACTTACTAAATAATCATTACATATTTATGTAATGATCAAATAATTTCAGAAAGTGAAAACTGCTAGGATTGATCTGCACCAAACATATACAAAATTTAATGAAAGTACAAACATGCCCACATTATAAGCATGAGTGCATATTTCATTTTTAGAAGTAGAAACTAAATATTATAAAGATGCTGGTAACCTCCAAAGTAAATATGTCCTGGATTTTGATTTCCTGATTTCTTGGAAATCAAAGTTTCCAAGTTTTAGGAACTTGGAAAAATGACTATGGAGTGGAACAGTCAAATCCAACTTTCTACACTGAAGGGAATGTTCTATAAACCTCACCCTGCAGACTTGAAACAGGACCAATGGGACTGAGAATCAGAATTCCTAATTGCATTCAATTTTACTTACTTAATTTAAATATCCATATGTGACAAGTGATTACTATATTAAAGTGCATCCATCCCCATACCATCTGATGAATAAATAGTTAAGAGTTGTAAACAAATACTATGATCCAATTCAAACATATTCCAGAAGTACACATATTCCAAATATGTGATAAAATCAAAACAATGAAACATCATGGAGGACCAATGATCGGGTACTAAAATAAACATTTAGCAACTGACGATTATTTGTAAGAATTCAATTAACAATAAAGACACTTCTTAACAGGGAAGGATTAATTAATTAATGTTGAAATAACTAGTTAGCTATCTAGAAAAAAAATCAATTCAGGCTTTTATCTCTCATCATTTAAAAAATAAATTTCAGATTGTTTTTCAGTGTTAAACACAAAAAATAGTCACGGTAAGAGACAAAGTCAGTAGTCAGTCAAGCCTTTGAAGAGGGAATGATATTTTACATGCAATGAATGAACTCACAAAGCAGTAAACAGACACAAATCTACATAAAACAAAGACACATCATAAATCTAAATATATTTACACTTTCTGTATGGCAAAATATGAAAAAAATGAACGCAACATAAGGAGAAATATATTCAATAAATAAGATAACCAGGTATAGTGCTTCAATAAATTGGTAATATTTCAAGGCACTTCCTGTGTAGCTTTGCACGCCATGTGCCGGTGGATCAGCACAGCAAAGAAAGGGGACAGGGTCTCTGTCCTCGCGGAGGTCACAGCCACTGGGACAACAGCAACCAAAACCTCCGATGCACACCTTCCTGGGGCCGCGAAGCGAGGAGTCACGGCCGACTCCTCCGGCTCGGATTCACGTCTGATCTATGCCACTCCTTAGAGCTCGAGCGCCAGCACGCAGCCCGCAGCGACGGTGCCCCACTGTCCCGCCTCTGGGCCCCTGGCCCAGCCGCCTTCACCTGCCCTGGCTGGGCAGGAACCACTGCGAGCGCTCCCGCAGCCCACTCTTGTCACAGGACGGGAGTGGCACCTCGCGACGCCGCATCACGGCCCGCACACTCCGCAGAGGGCCAGCGGACGGCGACCCTGCTCCCTTCCGCGGGATGACGTCGGCCCCTCCTCCCTCCCGGGGCTGGGCACGGAGTGCTGCCCCTGCCAGCGCAGCTCCCCCTGTCCCTCCCTCTGCCGGGACAGCCCGCCACCGAGGCCCCTGTCGAGGTCCTCCAGGCCCGAGTCAGCGTCCTCCCCGCTCGAAGTCTTCGTGGTCTCGGCCATGCCGCTGCCACCCTCTGTCTCCGCGTGGGTTTTATCTCACAGACACTGGCTCTCTTACCAGGGGCCACGCGTCACGGGCTGCTCAGGGTGTGACTCGCGACAGAACTGAGATTACCCCTGGGCTGGGCGGGGCTCCACGGCTAGGAAGCCCTCCTGGCGAAGCCACGCAAGAGCACGTTGATAAGTGTAATTTTAATATTATTATATATTAAGAACCTAAGTGTTCTGAATGATTTAGAAGGGTGGAGACTCTGTTTGGGCACTGTGAATACAAACCTAAAATAACAGGAGTCTAATTTTTGCTTTGCGAATTATTATTTAGAGGACTTGCGCAAGTTACTTAACCTGTTTCAGTTTTTACCTCTTTTTTACCTTTTATATATAGATATAGATATAGATATAGATATAGATATAGATATAGATATAGATATATACTTTTTTTTTTTTGAGACAGTGTCTTGCTATGTAGTTGAGAATGTCCCTGAACTCACATCGATCCCCCCAGCGCTGGGATTACAGGCCTCCGCCACCACACCCTGCGTATGCGTTTTTTAGAATCTGTAAAATGAGGACAAAATGCCTCCATATAACACAGAACTCATACCAGGGCCAGACAGTGTAGTATTTTGAACCTGTTAACTCGGAGGTTCAGAAAACCTGCTGTTTACAGCCAAGGGTTAGTAAATGTCGGTTACGCCCCCAGAGTGTGTGGCATCAAACCCTGGCTCCTCCCGGTATTATTCGTGTGACCCTAAGCGACTCACTTTATTTCTCTACGTTTCCCTTTCTCGTCTGTAAAACAGGAATGTCAACAGTCACTTCTAAGATAGAATGACTTAGTAAGTGATGTTCTTACAATACTTGTCAATAAATATTTCGAAACGTTAGCCATTATTACGTATGTATGCAAGAGGGAGAATCAGTCCTTAAAAGTAACGATGAGCGCTGTGTGGCAGTGTGTTTCAAAGGCTTCAGAACTGTTCAAACTCAGCGTCATTAATTCACCCTCACCGTCTCTATCTGCCAGGAAATAACTGGAGAAGACAAAGATCGGTGTTCAGCAAAGTTCACCACAGTGTTTGTTCTGCGAAGAACTCTCTGCTGTGAGTGCAGCACCGTTTGATTTCCAAAGCTGTGAGTCCCATCACGGAGTGAGGTGCAGTCTTTAAAGAGCGAAGCTGTGTTGGAAGAATGCTGATGACAGAGAAACACTCAACATATACTAAATGGAAACAGTTAAATCATGCGATCCTCCCGGAGTCCACTCTAATCAGTTTTAGATTAGAAAACTAAATAACCAGTCCTAGAACCGAGCTTAATTATTCGAGCTGAACGAAAGCACTAAGTAAAGTTCAGGAGCTTTTTTTACATGGACTTTCTGACCTATATTTTTGCTAAGTTTAGCTTGGGTTTTTTTTTTTTTTTCCCCTTCTGGAGGGAAGAAAAAAAAAAAACACTTAAAAAACAACAAAATACATAATTTGACCTGTACATATTTTTGGAGTTATTATATCTAATGTTTATCATAACAAATCATTTTTGTGACCCACAAGGATGGGACATAGTTGATTAAACTTCTCGTTATGGCTCTTCCAGCAAATCCAGCCACCACCGCAGTGTGTGCCTGGTACAGGGACACAAGATCTCATTTATCCTCGCCTGCTCTGCTGGTCTCAGCAGTGGTAATCACTGGACAGTGGGAAAAGTAGGGAAGCCAACTCTTTTATGAAAAAAAGAGAATTCCTAAGCTCATAGCTTGTTCTGCTGATTTATCAAAAGTATAAGTCTGTAGATAGCATAACAACCTGGAAATTTTAACAAAAAATGATAAAACCTCCTCACTTCCATGGGACACAACTGCACATGACAGAAGTTGGTTATCTCCTGTCACCTCTGAGGGCAAAATCTCCCCAGGAGCTCTATTATATGATCATGGTGAAAACAGCTTTAAACGGAAAGAAAGACCACAGAAAGAAAGTACAAAGTAGCGATCCTAAACTGTAGTGTTAAAACTAATATGCACAGTAATCATGAGCAAATACACTGAGAAACAGCAAAGCAACTGTTCGTGGTCACCCAAAGCAGTACAGCAAAACTGTTTTATCTAAAGGTAATAAAATTTAATTTTTAAAATTCTTCTGGTTTCCAAGAATATTGATTAGGTATTTATTGATAAAGTCATGTCACCAAAGTTACATAATTTGTCAAATCAGGTACATGAAACCATGTGAAAACAGTTGCCTTTCATATCAGTGAACTCGTTACTTTGACACAGATCTTTA
Source organism: Erethizon dorsatum (assembly GCA_028451465.1). NCBI lineage: Eukaryota > Metazoa > Chordata > Mammalia > Rodentia > Erethizontidae > Erethizon > Erethizon dorsatum. The sequence continues at coordinate 2,790,004 of CM051828.1, forward strand.
CGACGACATCAGTAGCCAGGGTTGATGATTGCTCTGCTGGTAAAGGGAGGAGCGCTCGGCCAGAAGACGGGATAGAAAAGAATGGGACAACTGGGTTCGAAAGAGGTGACTAATAAAATGCCAAGACCAGAGTGGACCCCAGACGCGGTGGTCTGAGTAACTGGGTAGGATGGGATTTTTTTCATTGTGTAAGTCAAAATCAAATAATACAGGGGGTTTCATTGGTGTCACTGCCCAAGTACTGCATAGTGAACACCAACGTTTACATTTCAACAGAACTGCAGTTGAAAACTGCCCCCTTCTAATATTACTGGCAACATTTAAAAGGTGTCTAATTAATAATATGAAATACTTCACACAGGGCACAAAGACCTTTTGTAACCTACGAGCAAGCTCGAGATTCTCCAAGCTGCAGAAACACAGGAGTTAGGCTATGCTGGCTTTGCTTTCTTGGTCAGCAATACTTGTATTTAGCTAGACCTGTTCTGGGCAGTTCTAAGGCAAGGGAATGTTGGTGGAAATGTCCTCACTGTCCTTAAAATTCGACACAGGCGAGTGTGACAGACACACCCCAGTGGAAGACGTCCCCACATCCCCTACCAGTGACTGAAGCTCCTTCCTGAGGTCCCAACCCACCTGCTCGCCTCACTGTCTTTACCTAAGAAGGTCTTTCCCGTACTCTGCTTTGTTTCTTGCCTTCAAAGAGCACCTCGCTTGTTCTCCATTCCCACGCCCTGAATGCTGCAGGAATGCTCCACCGGACACGCGCGGGGTCTTAAGAGACACAGGCGTGGTGACATGAGCAGAGAGGTGTGGCAAGAGGGAGAAATGCAGTGGTCTGGGACACTGGAAAAATAACCTAAAATTTGACATCAGTAATGGAAATGCGATAAGAAATCACAAGTCAAAAGTACGCAGCCAAAAAGTCAGTAATAGCCACTTGAAAACATGACTCTCAAGTGGTAACGAAAAGCTTCATCAGGAAACTGGACGGTGACAGCCTACGTCCAGGCCGCAGCAGACTCCCCTAGGTCGGGATCTTGGCTCTGCCCTGAATTACAGTTCTGCACCTCCGTCACCAGAGACTGAGATGCTGTGCCGCGGTCCTCGTAAATGTCCTGTATTCCTCTGTGCAGTGAGCGTCGCACAGGCCTGCTGCAGCACCCTGCTCGGAACGTGTCACTGCGCCCCGTCTGAAACGATCGCAGCTGCTTTCGGACACACAGTAACAAGGGAATCACTGTGCGGGGCTCAACCGAGGACCACTCAGCACGGGGAAGCAAGCTTCAGGTGATGTCTGAAAATCCAAGATCACACACCTGAAAAGAGGAGGTGGTGCTGCTCTCGGGTGGTGGGTGGGATTCAGGTTTTCTGTGGCTAAAGGGGATCCCGTGAAATGCGGCCCTGCCATCCTTCATGTTCGAAATGTTTAAGGACACCGAGGATGAACTCATCCCCTTCTTACTTACAAGAATCCAAGGAAAGGGCCGGTGAGATAGCTCAGCAGCATAAGCATCTGCCTGGCAAGCGCGCGGTCCTGAGTTCGACCCCCAGTACCCACATAAAAAAAAGAATCCAAGGAAAGGTTTTCTAATTAGAGAAGACAAATGGTAATACTAAAGATCAACCTCTGTTCCATATAAACAAAAATAAACTCCCGTCACAGATAAAAGGAAGGCTCGCCAGTCCTCTAGGAGACACTGAGAGAAAGTACAAAGTGGAGGAAGCACTGCAAACAGGGACGGCATGGGGCGCTGGGGACACTCTTCACACCCCCTGCCGCTGTGTCACGGAGACGCATGAGGGCTGGAGCAGCCCGGGCAGACCCGGGAGAAACCAAGGGAGGTGCCTCGCCTTCCAGAGCCCGCATCTGCTTGTGATTTACACTGAAATACAGCGTTCTAGTCACAGGCTGTAGACCCAGGGACCACGCTGGGAAAAAAGACCTCGACCAGTTGCACACTCACAACCCCAGAAAGTCACAGGAACCTGCACCCTGGCCCACACAAAGGCCCTTGTCTGGCTTCCAAATGCTGCTCCAGGAGGAAAGCTGGCCCTAGAATGTTGAAGGCATGAAAAATACTACTCAAAATTCAACTCGCTTAATGCCGCACCCTTTAATTTATTTTATCGCCTCGAGGATGGAAAAGGCATGTTCCTCACTGTCTGCGAGCCAGTACGTGGTGCCAAGCTCACGATGATGGGGCCGGGTGGCCTGAGCCCACACTCGAAGCTGCCGCCATGCACCTCACGAGGGAGTGGGAATCACTGCTGCTGCGCATCCGGGAAGAGACAACTTTTTAGTTCAGAACTGTTGTGTAGGTGTTGAGGCACCTATGCAACCCTCCGAGAACAGAAAAAATCTGAATTAAATTCTACACGGTGCCTCTTACGGAACTTCCAATAACACTGTGGAACTCCCTCTCCAGGTGCTGCTGAAAATGATTTTGTTTCTCTTTTAATGGAGCTAAAGTCTCACACATTCCCTAATGAAACAAAACAACATCTTTTGTAAATGGGAAGGGGACCAAGAGATGGAGGAGAGGGTGGCGGGGGGGGACATAAAAAGAATTGAGATGTGTTACATACAGGTACCTACTCCCCACCATGGATATGATCATTAGGTACAGCAAACATGCACTCACAAAAATAAAAACAAAAAGTTCTTAAAGTATGCATGGGGAAAAATGTGGATCTAAAAAAATTTAAAGAACACACAGAAGGGAAAGTGGTCCACCTGCATCGTTGGCCCTGCAGTGAGGACCACGTGGTGTCCGCATCATCCTCTCGCCGAAGGCGGCAGAGCTCTCCAGGACAGGCCCGTTGGCTCTGCACTGACCCCAGGTCTTCCCTCTGCAGCAAGGAAGACCTCAGTGTCAAACAGCCAAAGACTTAGGCCTAGCTTTACAGCATTTCCATCTTCAAATTGGTCAAGTTAGAAATAGCATTGTCATAAATCGAATATGCTTCGGATTAGTGTAGCTTTCACTATTATGCTGGTACGCAAGTGTCCTCCGCCCAAGGGTCCACCGTGACTTCACCGAGGCCAGTTCACCTCCACGAACAGCACATTCAGGGAGACCCATTGCGACAGGGACGTGCTCCAGAGAAATGTCTTTGCTCTGCACAGGAAAAGGGGCTGCGTTCTTACAACACCCAATCTATCACTGTACGGAGTCAATGCAAATCTCTTTAATGCCTTTCACAAGAACAAACTTCTTATCAGCACCCTCAAATATTGGAGATTCAACCATTTTGGTGATGTCTTTCACCTTTCCTGGTTGGTTGTTTTCTGAGACAGGGTCTTGCTATATGTATAGCCCAAGCTGGCCACAAACACGCAGTCCTCCTGTCTCAGCCTACCTAGTGCTGTGTTTACAGATGCATGGTTGACTTATATCTCACATTTAAACTTTGAATAATCAATTTCTTCACTAGAGCATATTCTGCAGCTATTCTGTCTGACCTCTATGCTTGCTTCACCTCCAACTACAGAACTGGAAAGCAGTAAAATATTTCATCAAGTATCTTACAGCTCGGATGCTGAATAAGTTGTTCTTAACTTGGTCAAAAGGCTCTTTACCAAAGCCAGATTTTAAAGCTGGAAAGCACTGTGAAGTTTATAATGAAATCTGCCCATTCTACAGATGGGAACCATCGGGCTGCTGAACAGAACAATACCAGAACTCAGCTCCTATTCTGCACCCAGGACTGCACCTCAGGACCTCCAATTCTCAAAGCTAACACCACACACAAATTTGGCCTTCCGGTCACAAAGCTACTGTGTGACACTACAAACCAACAGAACTGTAAAAGCAGGACTAGCAATTTAGTCCAGCCCCTCATTTATAGGTGAACTGAAGTCCAAATGGGTGAAGCAGTCGGCTCATTTGCATGCTTCCAGAACATCCTTAGGGAGCCTCTTTTTAATTTATTATTAATTAGGCAGCAAACAGTGCTGCTAGTGACATCATGGCACAGCAGTTTTCAACTGAAATTACAGTGGTCAAATGTAAATGCTGGTGCTTTTATGGGCACCCTTCTCTCCATCAGACCATGTGTTACCTGTTTTTGTACATCTTACAATGCTGTGCTCGTACATAGCAGGCACATAACAGCTTTTGTGAAATGTTCATAAGTCGCTGCAGGAGGCTGGGCAATGAAACTTACATTTCACAAAGGTATGTAGCCAAAACGTGGCTTTACTAATGGTCTTTATGAGAGTATGTAGATACAGTGCAATTATTTCCCATTCTGTCATTTGCAAAGTATAATTACTTTGATTAATTTACTATTACTAGTTGTAAGCCATTTTGTAATTAAAGAGTGACTTTAAAATGAATAGATAAAAGCACTGACTTTCATTCCATTTTGTTAACCTTTCTGTCTGCAGGAAAAGGTAAACTTTGAAGAGTGAAGATTGGGTTAACTTCAAAGCCAGACCGATTCAGGCAAAATATGTTAATTTTAAAATGCTAAAAATACCAAATTTCATCTTCCATTTCAAGGAACTGAAGAAGCAGCCCAAATCCATGTGAGGTTATTTTTCTTAAGATTTTAACAATTCACAGAATATATAAAATTGGGCAAAAGTTCAGGTTAGAGACAAAATGAGTAACACGAGGTTAAACATTCAGGAAAAATAAGTAGACATAAACTAGAGAATAAGTACATAAAAGCTTTCAATGTACGTCACTCTATAACTGACATGACTTTGTATATAACAAACCTTGTCAGATTAATTTAACCTATGAGAACTTGTAAAATTTATATTATGATGGCCCTGTTTTTGTTATGTGGTCTTATCCCCCCCCGCCCTGTATCATTGGACCATTTCTTTTTCTCTATTACATGTTTTGCACCATACCAAATGACTGCATCTCAGAACAACCAGAGTCACAGCGTTCACGTGGAGGGACCCTGACTGCCCCGTGAAATTCCCAAAATTCTTCTGACCCTCAGCTGTGCCTTGCTGTCCCCTACCTGCATCGGCACGGAGGGTCCCTTCCGTGTCCGCAGCTCCAAGCATCTAAGATTAGCTCATCATCCGCCCCATCCCAATCTTCATTTCCTCACACGTTTCCAATCTAGCATCAGTTCAAAACTACCACTAATTTGGACCAGGGTTTAAAAACCAGAACCTCCTCAGTCTTCTCCCTGGTATAATTCCTCCCTTGCGTGTTTCTCCATGTTCACTATCAGGGCCACACTAGGATCGTGTTCTATAATGAAGAATTTGTCTGGCCTTTGTCGTGGACAGGATTTTAAATCCTTGGAATTTCCCGAGTGATAGCAGGGTCTTTGCCCTCCACAGTGGGCCTCGAGTTCAGGGCCGAGGACAGAGGCTGGAGGCTGAGTTCAGTCACGCAGGCCACGATCCCATCACGCGGGGCGAAGCGAGGCACCTGCCCCTGGGGCTCCACCGAGCACTGGCCATGAGCTCAGGGGTGCAGAGGAGCTGCATTCTGATCCCGCGGGGTGAGGACTTCCGGCCCCACTAACGTCACCCTCACTCGGTGCTCTGCACCCTCTGTGATGAGGCTGACCTCGTCCGCACGGAACTCCCCCGAGATCTGCGAGCCGTTCTACCAAGCTCCCACCCTGAGAAGGTGGCGAGACTGCCTGCACTCACAGCCCAGTGCTCAGCAGCTCAGGGGGCCTGGGGACACGTGGGCGTGGGACTGACATGTGGTGACAGGAGCCTTGTTGGGTGCCCGGCCCTCAACCTACGGAGTCCGCACAAACACTGGGCAGTTGGCTAAGATGTGCACCGTGGTGTTTAAGGTACCCAGATAAAATACAGACTCCGGTTTACGTGAATTTCAGATAAACACCACATCTGTAATACAAATAAGTCCCGAATGTTGCATAAAACACATTTATACCAGAAATTCGCAATTAATGGGGCATCCTGAGTCTCTCAGTCTTGTTTATCCTAAACCTGCCCATCTACCACTGACCAAGCCAGGTTCTCATTATGCCTTTTCTGGATGTCTCATACCTGTCCCTCCATTGCCCAGAATCCAGCTTTTCTAATCCTATCTATTGGTCTTTTTATCCTCTTTACCTTTTCTTCCCTTCCCATTCTTCTCTTTCCTACCTTTCCTTTTCCTCTACTAGGGACAGAACCCAGGGCCTTGTTCATGCTAGGCAAGTGCTCTACCACTGAGCTATATCTCCAATTTTTTTTTTTTTTAAATTTTTCGCAGGTTCTTGCTAAGCTGTCCGGGCTGGCTTTGAACTTTCAATCCTCCTTCTTCAGCTTCCTAAGTAGCTGGGATAACAGGAATGTGCCATCACACTTGGGAGATTACTCCTCTTGAACAGCATTTTGATAAAATCTTCCACTGTCCCAAACTTGCTCGTGACCCCTAGACATACATACAGATTCGGTAGCACGGCAGTCATAACCATTTATGAGGCACCACAGGCTTTGGAAATTAGTCAGAGCTGCATTCTAATCCTATCTTCTTCACATGTCAGCTGGGTAAAATTAGAAAATGTATGCTATCCCTTTGGTACCCAATCTCTTCACTGTATATGAGGAAAGCAAGACATGATGATGTTATTTTGAAGAGAAAAACAAAGCAACTTTGAATTTACTCTTAATTGGTTGTCACAGAAAACAGAAACAGAAAACAGAAGCCCCCTAGCATTTGGTGACCACCAATCTGCATGGGAAACTTGGCTTTCCTGACACCGCCCCTCCATTTTCATCTCTGTCCACTTCACCCTTTATATGCAGAAGTGGCTCTGTGAGGTGCTGTTCTCAGTCTCTTCATTCTCCAGCCTCTTCCTGGGATCTCCCAAGACTTTGTGTAAGAGTAAGTTCCTGCTATGCCCAACAGACATCAAATATGAAATGTGAGCTCCAGAATCCAGTGTCCCTCTGTTTACTAGGCACGGCTGGCCAAGTGTCCTGTGCTCGTTTCAGGTGTTTTCCTCCAGTCCCTTGTTCTTCCTGCGTGGCGGTTTCTGTACACAGCATCTCTACGTTAAGATGTCATAGGCATAGGCAAGGACTTTCTGAACAGAACCCCAGTTGCACAGGAAATGGCACCAAGAATCAACAAATGGATCATATTATATTCGAAAGCTTCTGCACGGCAAAGCAAACAACCGACGGAGTGAAGAGCAGCCCATAGAGTGCGAAAATTTTTTCCAACTATTTCTCAGACAGAAGACAAACATCCAGAATATTTAAAGAATTAAAAAATTAGACCTCCAAAATAAAAGATCCAATAAAAAAATGGGAAACTAAAATGAATATTTACTTTTCAGAAGTACAAATGGCCAATAAATACATGAAGAAATGCTGAACACTGCTGGTCATTATAAAAACGCAAATTAAACCTACACTGAGATCCCATCTTAGCCCAGAAAGAATGGCCAATGTCAAGAAATCAAATAACAACAAATCCTGGTGATGCTACAGGGAAAAAGGAACCCTTCTGCAGTGTTGGTGGGAACATAAATAGTACACCACTATGGAAATCGGTGTGGAGGTTCCTTAAAAAACTAAAACCAGAAATTGAATTCAACCCATTTACTCCACTTCTAGGTATCTTCCCCAGAGCTGAAGACATCATACAACAGAGATACCCGTGCATACCCATGTTTACAGCAGCACAACTCATCATAGCTGGATCTTGGAAAGAGCCTAGATGTCCATCAACAGATGAATCGATAAAGAAAATATGGTATTTACGCACAGTAGAATACTACTCTGCCATAAAGAAGGATAAATTTGAGCCATTTGTAGGAAGATGAATGTACCTTGAAACCATAATTTTAAGTTAAATAAATCAGGCACACAAGCTTAAATATCACATGGTTTCTCTCATTTGAGAAACCAAAATAAATATATATTTATATATATAAATAAAAAACAAAATAAAAGATAGGTAACAGGAAGTAGGGAGATTTTTGTCAAATGGGAAGGGATTTAGGAGATGGAGGGAGGGGTGGGAGGGAGACAGGAAGGGATGAAAAAAGAATTGAGATGTGTTACGCACACGTACAACTCGAGGAATATGAGCATTATGTATTGCAAACATGTACTAAAACAGCAGGCAAACAGAGGCATCAGATGGCCCATGAGCCTCCCTGCACCTCTTGTCCACACACACATGCTACACACACACACACCCATCACCAAGACAGCTCGTCCTATGCAGTGTCCTGTGCCCACTCCCTTCTTTCATTTGGGCCCTCGACACCTCTATTAGGGAAAATGAAAGGCCAAAAAGAGGCAGGAAAAGAGAGAAGAAGCAAAAGCTGAAGCTAATGGAAGAGGGAGAGAGGAGGGGGAGAGAGAGACAGAGAGAGGAAGGAGAAGAGGAGGAGGAGGAAACAGAGAAGGCACACGTGGCGGTGTCACAGCACTGCAATCCAGGCCTCAGTGCAGCGGGTCCTGGCCGTGGTTGCCCCTGAACCGGACCAGTCAGGACACGATGCACAATTGGCCAGAGGGGCGCAGAGGGGCGCAGAGGGGCACAGAGGAGCACAGCGCAGACTCCTGGACCTGGAGCTGTGACTCAGCTGCGTCCCTGCAGAGATGCCTGCCCCCCTCCCACAGCAATGCTCTTCCTCCATCCTCCCTTCTTAGAAGACACACTCTGCAAGGCCGGTCTCCCTGCCAAAGGCAGCTCTTATGACGTCCATGCCTGCACTGGGACCCCGCCCTGTGGCTGGGATTCTCCTCATTTTCCAGATGGCACTGTGCTGACCCCATATTCTGCCTCTTAGCCCCACATTCTGCTCCCACCAGGATCCCCTCCACAGTGACCCACATGCGCCCCTCACTCCTTAGGACCTCCACCACAAACCTCCCAGGTGAGTCTTCCTGCTCTTCTTCCTTCCTTCTTTCTCTTTCCCCTCCGTCTTCCTCCAGCCTCAACTCTTCTGCACTCTCCCTCTTCCTTCCTGTTTTTTTCTTTAATTTTCCCTAATGGAACCAGCTGTTCTCTATGAAAAGTTCTGTGTTGGCACTGATTTCCCATATTGTGTGTGCATGTGTGACTGTGTGCGCATGTGTGTACACATGTTTGCATACTCTGGCCTGAAGCATTCAGTTACGTGTCTTAGGGGGGAGTTACATATCCCCTTGAGGTATTCATTACCATCATATGTTCATCTTTTTCTAAAACTGGAAGCAAAAGCTTAAAACATATTTTATAAGAATTTTAACTGCATGAGAAAAAAACTATGGGAAGAGGAAATATTTCTTATATTAGTTTTTCCACAGATAATAGCAGCTCTCTATCTTCTCTGGTGGTTTTAATCACAGTTTGAGTAGGGTTACTAATCTGGGACTAAGATTCCTTCTAGCCCGCTAACTTCAACGCTTCAAGGAAATTCAAATGAAAATAGGAATGGTGAAAGAATATGGAACACATACAGGTCACGTCAAATGCAATGTCTGTCTTAAACTGCTTCGTGAAGGCCTTTCGCGAGAGCAACAAGATTATCCCTTGAGATCTGCTAACACTCCAAGACTTTCTAACTCGAGCCCCCCTACCCCACTGAGTGGCCATTTCAGTGAGCATCTATTAAAGTAAATAAATGTTCACCTTCATTAAGTTTTTTTTTTGTGGGTAGCAGGGGTCGAACTCAGGACCTCACACTTGCCAACAGGCACTTGTGCCACTGAGCGATATCACCGGCCCTTTTTTCCTTTTTATGTGGGTACCAGGAGTCAAACTCAGGACCTCGTGCTTGCCAGGCAGGTGCTTACGCCGCTGAGCCATCTCACTGGCCCCAGCTTCATTGATTGATTTGTCATACATGGTAACTACATCACTGTGGGTTGCTATTTTCAACCTATTTTAAAGATGAGGAAACTGAGCCACAGAAAAGTTAAGGAACATGCCCAAGGTTTCAGGCAGGAGACAGCGAAACAGAGATGGCCGAACTGTCACCCCACAACCCACGCACCAACCACTCACCACTCCTGGTCCCCATGTGTTCTTTTCACCACAGCCCTTCAGCCCAAGAGCAGAGAGGAGGGGAGAGCAGGGACACTGTGCCCTCCACGCCAGATCCTCTCTGTCCTCACGGACTGAACATGTCCAGGAAAAATGACATCATTGCTCTCCTGTAGTCACCGGGGGCCTTTTGCTGACCGAGGAAGATCTAAGAGTGATATACTTTAGAAGCAAAGAAAAATAATATTTGCATGTATTTACAAGCTGCTTTTCTCAGAAAGGATTTAAGGTGTTCCATGAAGATACGTACATTACTGACAGATAAAGTAAATTAAAATAGGTCAAAATGAAAGGCAGAGGGAAAGGTGGGGCAGGACAGGATAGTGAGTGCCCATAGCACGGGCCAGGAACTCACGGGGACTTGCCAGCGGCCAGCTGGACCCTGGCTCCATGCTCCTCAGCAACCAACAGAAAGGGAAAAGCAAGATAAAATAGTTCATTTTTTTCTTCAAAACACAAATAATAAAGCAGTTGCTTAGGAGAAGCCCAAATATTTCCTGTTCTAAGAATAGAGAGAAATTACCTCTACGGTCTTGCAGAAAGGACAGCATGTAATATAATAAACACCACCCTGAACAACCTGCCCACGGTAGGTACAGAAGCAAATGGCAAAGATGGAGTTGCACAAAAATGAGTGCGATGCATACGAAATACAGGTAGGTCAGCGGCTCCAGTGTGCCAGAAATGCAAGTTTATTCTTTCACACATTTTTGAAAACTGGCTCAGTATATTCTGATGTGTTCTGCCTGGATGTGAATCCTGACTTTGTAACTTATTAGCTGTATAACACTGGGCAGTATCTATGCAGATCTGTTTTTAATCACTGACAAAATGGAGATGATAATAATGACCTCCTATGGGTGTGCGAGGCTTTAATTAGCCAATATATGCAAAGTGCTTAGAAATTGCATTTGGGATCTAGAAACATGATTTTTTTTTTTTTGCAACAATAATTACTATAGACTACCTAAATTGATTCTTCAAATCCCACCCTCCCTGGTGACAATCAACAATGGAGAAGAGTGGGGAGAACTCAGAGGGGAAGCAGCTGGTCCTTGGTCATCCATCCAACCTGGCACCATTTTGGATTTCCTCTTCCTTCTGGTCCAAAGCTCTGGTTGGAATCAGGTGATTGTCTGCCCCAACTACTTGTCCCCCTGCAAGCTGGGGGATCCAGTTTGCTTCTCAGATAGTGGGATGGATCAGGACAGCCAGTTGGGAAAAGGAGGACAGGCCCAGCTAGAGTGCCATTACTGAGCCTCCTGAGGGGACGTGAGGGACAATCCTCCTCCCAGGATTGACTGAGGGCTGGGGAGAGGGCTGCAGTGATTCATTCTCCTCTTTGAGGTGGTCATTTAGTCACTTGGACTTCCTTCCATCTCAGGAATTCTTATCTCACCTCAAGGGGGTAAACTGAGGAAAGTTATGCCTGGGTCCTCATACTTCACACACACTCATCCATACTACATCTTGTCCAGAAATAACAATTTAGCTCTCTCCGTGATTCCAGTGTGTAATTCCATCCCTAAGACAGAGAACGTCGGGGGCTCAGGAGGGACAGAGGCACCCCCAGGGCTGTACGTTAAAGGTGGTTAACAGTTCCCAGCATATCAGTTAACAGTTCCCAGCACAGATCAGTTAATGCAATTCTGCAGTTATCCAGTGGGATGAGCTCCATATCTGAGGCTTCATCTTCTGGATATCAACCCCTAGGCAGATTTCAAAGAACACAGGCTGATGAGAAGAGCAATATAAAAATTATGCAGGTCTCATTAAAAACTGGACAACACATTGCTACTTAGCTTTTTCAAAATTCCGAGTAGTAGGCACAATTCCTGGTGCTGGCAATCCAGGAGGAGCCTCAAGTGATCTATTCCAGTATTCAATTCAGGCTATTCCTTAAACTGTAAACAAGGCCGAAACGCCACACAGCACAATCTATGGATGTCATGGCTGTGTCCAGATGACGCCCCAAAGCTTCATGTGGTCACAGATGGAGCTTTTTCAGAGGTGGCTGAATCTAGAGTGTGTGGTGCTGGGATTGAGGGTGTGTGATGACTAAATCAGTCCATTGATTGGTTTGGCACCACCCTAATCCCAGTAGCCTAGATAGAGTATAAAAGGGGCAGAAAGAAGCTGCTGAGGTCCCTTGCTTGCTTGCTTTGCTAACTTCTGCCTGTCATGAACTGTTTCTCCTCTGCCATGCTGTCCTGCCTTGCAGCCAGCCGATGATGGACTGAAACCTCTACAAACTGTGAGCCAAAATAAAACTTTCCTCCCTTAACTTGTGGGTATCAGGTATTTTAACTCGGCAACAAGAAAAGTAACTAAGACAATGGGTAATACTCAACTTTCCCTTAATCACCACCAATAGAACTAAGATCTGACAGGTAAGCCTTTTGTGTTACATGTTGTATACCAATAAACACAGAAAAAAAAACTGTGCAACTCCTAATCTACAAAGCTCTCAAAGACCCAGTTTTTAAATAAATATATCTGACCCAATTTTTTTGTTCTTGCATTTTAATACTTTATTTATATTTATTTGCATCAAAGGGAAGAAATGTTATCGCAGTTGTTTCTGTCATGGCTTTCTCCTATCTAGAGCCATCTTTTTACTTTAGATGTGAGAAAACCAGGGCTGAAAGGGTTATTGAAGATTACATTTTACCTTAGATGTAAATAAATATAAATAAAATATTAAAAGAGAAGAACAAAATACCTATTAGGTCAGATATAGTTATCTTTCCACCCAGATTTCAGCGATGTATCAGTCGTGGCAACTCATTCTGGTCTGTAATTCCGTATGCTTGCTCAACCTTATTTAAACATCTTCTAAGATAAACACAACAAGCACACAACACATTTAGAAATTCCTCATGGTTAGGTGCCTATTTGCACCTATTTGCGTCTCCTGGAGTTCCTAGTAAAAGATCTCAGAGGCTTATGTTACAGTGTTTGTTAATGGCGACTAGGAGGGGGATTATCCAGCGGTGGTCAGATGACCAGAGGACCCTCCGGTGTCCCCACCTCTCGCATCTCAGCTCTTACAGCTCTTGCAGCCTCAACCCACGCCAGCCTCCATCATGATGGCTTTCCTAACTCACTCCTCTTTCCTTGCCTCCCATTTTCCTTCCATTTAAATAACTTTTTAAATATTTTTAAAATATTAATACATTTTAGCAAAATCTCCATAACAAGACAATAGAGTCCCACACATTAATTTCTATATTCTCTTTTGTATGTTCCACTCATCATCATCATCAAAGACAAGGTATCGATGCATCCTTCCTATCCTCTTTGACGCAGACTTAAATATTCCTTGTCAGGTTTCAGGGAAATGAACTCTGCAGATTCCAGAGCCCTAGGTTTGGCCGAGTGAATTACGTCCACTCTTCCTCTATGCTTTTATGGCCGAAATTATATCTGTTCCCAGGTATCATTTTTCCAGTGTAAAATTACAAATAGTTTAAGCCATTCCCCCAGATGCACAAATGATCCTTCTCCCTCCCCATTTCTAGAAAACTTCTTGAGATCTTCATTTCCATCTCACATTTTGAAACGTAGTCGGCATCTAATGGTAAAGGCCAATGTGTTGGAAAGGACAATGTTTTCCACTTCATTTTTAATACTCTTCCTGATGAAATTTAAATTAGTAAAATGAGAATAAGAAAATAATGGCCAGCAGGTGCCCGTGCCACTGAGCAGTATCAGCGGCCCTTTTTTCATATGTGGGTACCAGGAGTCGAACTCAGGACCTCGCGCTTGCCAGGCAGGTGCTTACACCGCTAAGCCATCTCACCGGCCCGTCTTTTGCAGTCTTAAGACAAACATTTCCACACCCTGTAAGATTACCTCATAAGCGTCTAACGATAAAAAATTGGGAGTAGTCTGTAGAGTACATTAGACATAGTGATATAGAGAAACTACTGACTGACTAAAAATAATAAAAGGGTAATGTTGACTATTTGAAATAGAAGTGACAGGTGAATCATTAAGTGTATGCTTATTCAAAGTATTATAAAAATCCCAAGAATTCATAAATATCTTACCTTATGGGAAATCAGGAGCAGCTGTTTTCAGCAAATAATGTTTGAGTACATATTCTGTAGCAAACCTCTCAGTAGTGCCCTGCTAATCTTTCAGAGGCTGATACATCTGAATTTATGGTAAATGCTCTGCACAGAGAGGCCAGCAGTCAGGAGGAGGAACATTCAGAACCCCAACTTGCAGGGGATCTCATGTTAATAGCTCGGTCTACAGAAACATGCTCTGTAACAACGCCGGGTGAACAGATGAATCATAATTATGCTAACTCAAATTGAAGGTGTGCTAACAAACTTTCACTGACTCTCAGAGAGTGCTTTTGGAGAAAGTATTCACGTATATATTATTTTTTTTTTATGTGGGTACCAGGAGTCGACCTCAGGACCTCATGCTTGCCAGCAGGCGCTTGTGCTGCTGAGCGATATCACTGGCCCCTTTTTTTCCTTTATGTGGGTTCCGGGAGTCGAACTCAGGACTTCGCGCTTGCCAGGCAGGCGCTTATGCCGCTGAGCTATCTCACCGGCCCTTCACATATATATTAAAAGGAAAAGCAACATTTCAACTTTAACACAGTCCATAATTCTTGCACTCATATATCATCAAATGACCTTCATGGGAGACCACCTGGAACACACCTGTGGAATGAATACAGGTTTTCTGGCTCACTTCTATGAGGCAACTTCGGGTGTCTCAATAAGAATATGATAGACGTGGCTTATGAGCTCTGGACTCGTGTTTGGGGATCTGGAAGAGAGTTCAAAATAGCAAGACTTTGCTGTGGATGGGACAATGTCAGGAAGTAGAAGCACTCTATGAGTAGCTATCTTAAAAATTCTCTAAAAGTTGGGCTGTGATTGCTTAGCAAAAAGAGAAACAGGACATGGAGACCATTTGGTCATTTTCTGGTGGCAAAAAAGTCCACACCTTTGCGAGTTCAGCATGAGAATGGCCCATGCAGTGGCCTCCTCTCTGTCCCTCACGATCACAGAGGGTCCTGATGTCATGTGGATGGTCTGTGAAATTCTGTGTTCACCGGGGGACACCAGGGCTGAGCTGTGTGTGCACAGAGCGAACAGGTTCATGGTCCCATAGATTAAAAAAGAGTTCCAAATAGGAGCTCGAGTCAACCATAGTTACGGTATGGGCTGTGAGCTAAGTCATAAACATTTTTAGGTCACTCTATGTGTTAGAAAAAATAGTAAATACTCAGTAACTATTTCAAGTAGCTAGCTCTTCCTTTCAACAAACAATTATTAGCTTTCGACGACAAAAAAAAAATATGAGTGTGATGTACTGAACTTCAACCTCAGGATCACAAAGCAGGTGGGGAGGAGAGGTGCTCACTACACGCAGGGCACTTTTCAGTGAGCCCAGCACAGCCTGGGCTCAGGACACCTGGAGGACAAAGAGCAGCACCCACCCTCACAGTGCTGGCTGCCCTGGGTTTGGGGTTACACTTTTATTTTTCATCCCTCATTTTACACAGTGAAATAAGATTACAGCAGCGTATTATGTAGTCCAAACACAAAATTAATACTGGTCTAGATCATGTGTGGATGTCCACTTTGGGTCCTTATCACATAAGGTCAATGTAAATCTGTAATTAAATTTTGACAATTTGTTTGCTGGTGCACTGGAAATTGTAAATACAGGCTCTCAAGTCCTTATGTATGTCACATACAGCTCAAGAGGACGAGGACGCCCCTTGAGTTCTCATTAATAAAGGGGTTTTGTCCTTTTCATGCTGGTAGTGAGAATTTGATTTGGTTTCTGATTTGATATCCATATGCTGATACAAATATATAAGGTGTTACAAATTACACTGTAATGATGAACACCAATTAAGTTAAATCATTAAGTAAAAACTTTGCCAAATGTAGCAATTAATAAACTACAAAAACATGCATAAGAATACAGTTTTTTGGAAATTGTTCCCTACATTCAATTTTAAAACACATGGAAATAATATACTTATAGGCCAAGTAGGTCCTACTTGTTAATTATTTACATTTCTACCCAAATCTATGCTTGGTAAAATTAAGCCCCTTTCATGAAATTTCTTAAAATTTAACACAATTTCTTGTGTTAATTTCAAACCAACTGGAATCACAGCATATCTCAGAAATATCTTTTCTTCTTAATTTCACATGTTAATATTACAGAGAATACCATCCCCCACAAAGTGAGAGACACATATGGCAAACTTCTCCAGTAGTTTTTGTTTCTACAAGGATGGTGCTCTTGTAGTTTCATCATTAAAAAACATCAATGTTCTCCCACAGTCTATCCTTGTCTGCCACTCACTTATTCACTCACAAAATGAGTAATTACCAAGTATCCTGTATGCAGCAGAGAGTAATGAGAACAAAATACCGTGCCTCCTCTTGAGGATGCTGCAGCCTGGGAAGAGAGATGCAGACATCCACACAAATGTTAAAGTCACACTTGTTCTCCTTAGTGATCAGAGCGGAAACTTCAGAGAGTTCAGACCGGGGAGACAGGGCTGCAGGTGTCAGGAGCGTTCTCACAAGAAGACGTCTTCGTTATGCACCGAAATATGTCAGGACGACACCTCACAAGAGAGGACGCCGCTATGCTTGCTGGGCACCCACGCCTCACTGATTTCCAGCTCACCCTGGTTCTTCACGTTGGTTACCATCACAGTTCCCTGACCCAGGGGTCTGCAGTATTCCCTCGACTATGAATGGAGGGCCCTTCCATTTCACTATCTGGATTTCATCTGGCTAGCAACGTCAGCCAAAAGCAATACTTATTTTTTTTAAAGTATGATTTTGAAATATAGTATATATGGTGGCAATACTTCTTTGGTTTTTGTTTTGTTTTGTTTTTGTTGCTGTGCATCAAATTCAGGACCTCTCTCAGGCCAGGCAAGTCGTCTACAACTGAACTACGCTATTAGCAAAAATAATTTGAACCTTAACTCTTTTTTTTTTTACATTGGTTATAGCAGTTATGCTTTCTTGATTTCCCACAACTGCAAATGTTGTAAGTGTATCATTTATGTATTCATGCACAGGTAATAAAGGACATGTGACGCTCTTCAAGGTGTTCAAACTTCAAGGGAATGAGGTTGTGGTTGAAAGGGGACCATGAATGCTCTGAAAGTACACCTAATAATTTAAGTAAAAGATGTCCATGTATCTAACAATCCATTCATTCATTTTTCTAATCAACAAATATCTCTAGGCCACATATTACCAGGGACTTTTTTTTAGGAATGACACGGTCTCTGATCTCCTTGGGTTTATACTCCACGGGGTAAAAATGATCAGAGAGAATAAACCAACAAATGAATGAATAAACTATATACAAACAAATGAAATATAGCTACCAATGATAACCTAAGTGTGATGGCAATACCGAAAGAGAGCACTGAGCCAGCTCACCAGGATACTCACCTGGGAAAGGTCCACAGCAGAGGGGATTGAAATGACAAGAGGCATCTGTAGTGATCAAAGGTAAAGGGTGTTCAAGCCAGAGAGAGCAGCCCTGCTGTGGACTTAATGTGGCACGTGTGGAGTCCCAAGATCAGGGGACCGTGGTGCAAGATGAGAGAAGAGAGGTAAGCAGGAAGCTCCTAAGCCAGAGAGATTTTGTTCTAATTGTACTGGGGAGCAATTGTCATGTTTTAAGCAGCAAATGAAATGGTAAGAGCTAAGTTCCCAAAGATGACTTCAGCTGCTTTTCACAAGATGGAGCCTACAGGAGGTAAGAGGAATTCAGAAAAACTACACAAGGCAGCAATAATCTGACAAGAGGATGAAGACTCGAACTGAAGTGGAAAGAAATGGATGGATCCAGAAGATATTTTAGAGGTAGGCTGACAGGACTTAAATGGAATGACTATGAAAAACAAGAGAGAAATATAAATGCTCACTGCTAGCTTTCTTACTTCAACTGAGTGTGTATTGATGAAAAGGACCCAGATAGGACAATTGGAGAGGAACAGATTTGTGGCAAACAACAAGGATTTGTTCTTGGGACACATCCAGTTGGAGATGCTTATTAGAAATCCATGAGAAACCTTCAAGCAGGCAGTTGGAAATAGAGTTTTGACGCTCCAGGGAGAAGTCTGAGCTAGAAATAAACAGTTGAGAGCCTTCCACTGACAGATGGTATTTAAAGCTATAGGATCAAAACATCACCTGGACAGAAATTGTAGCTTGACAAGAAGAGATGGTCCAGGGAACATCACAGAGAACCCTAGTGCTCAGATATTCAGCAGAGGACAAACTAATAGAGGAAACTCAGAATGGCAGCTAGTCAAACGGGAAGAATATTCAGAGAACAAGATGCCACCAAAGTCAAGGAAGTAAAAAGGACCAAGATGCAGTATGTGAACATACTCATTGTGTGCTGCAAATACACACCAAGAAAAAACATTTATAAAGAGAACAAAGTGCTTTGAGGAGGAAGCAGTCAGATTTCATGAATGACATTAAGAGGTCAAGAAGGGTGAAGACGTGATTTGGCTGCATGAATGCCACTCTCGGTGGAGCGCTCGGGAAAGAGGCCTTTGAAAGAATAGAGTGAAAGTAGAGGCCGCAATTTCAAGCTACTTTCCAGTGAACAGGGCATGGAGAAGTGGGGTGATGTACAGACTCAAGAGAGGAGTTTTGGTAGCTGGTAGCATAGAAATGACCTTGTATTTAGAAGAAATGTTTCGGAAGAAAGAACAAATGAACTACAGCAAAACCTTGGCTGACAAGGAGCAGACTACAGAGAAGAAAAGAATGGGTGGCCTTAAAAGTTATTTTGTAGCGGGTGTGGCGCCCCATGTTGGAAATCCCAGCACTCTGGGAGGCTGAGGCAGGTGGATCGCAAGTTCAACCCTGGCCTGGGAAACCTAGTGACTTAGTGAGCCATTGTCTGAAATAAATAGATAAATAAACAAACAAACAAATAAATAAATAAATGCTGGGATGTAGCTTAATGTGAAGGCTCTGCTTTAATTCTCAGTACCAAAAAAAGTTATTTTGGAGCCAGGATTATAGGCAAACTTTTTGTTCTTTAGTGCACATTAAAGACACTAATATGTGATGATTTAATAAAAATACTCAGACCCCTAACCTACACAGCAAAGCCTCATCTGGTTCCTCACAAACCGTCATCATTACGGCTGGACTGGTGGAAAGGGTCCTAATCCCCTTGATGTGTATCAGGACACGATTCTTCCACAGTCGCCAGGGCGCAGGTGCGGAGCGGTCACAGACCCTCTGGGACGTGTGCATCTGTCCCTGGCTCCCCTCACTGACCCCTTTACCAGTAGCCGTCCCCACCTCCTTCTCCTCCTCTCCTGCTCCTATTTTTCTCCCTTTCTGAAAAGCTTCCTTGCAGGTAGGAGGCTCCAAGCGAGCTTCTTCTCTTTGACCGTGTTCTCATCTCTCACGCCCCCTTACCTGTAATCGGTAGTCCAATCAGTGATCAGTAATCAGATTAGTGGTCAGCAATCTGATCAGTGATCAGAAATTTCAAGGCTTCTTACACCAAAGGAAGGCCTTGTTAAATTTCTCTCTGGAAAATCCCTTTCCTTTCTCAAATGTGGAAAGTCCTAGAATTCAGTTTGGGGCTGACGAGCTAAAAAATGGTCAATGTTTCCTACCCGGGTTAACCCAGGATGGGGAAAATTCAAGGATTGGGGAAATTATCACATAATAATGACAAAACTTTGGGTGCAAACTCCTTGCCTCTGGATACAAATCAAACATAGGACACATTATCAGAATGCTGAGTCAAAGTCAAACTAAACAACCACAGGAGCAAAGTCATAAAGGACGGGGAAGCTTGGGTTAGGACACAGGTGCCTGGCCGGCGGTCTTGGGACATAACCTTCATTCCACCTGTGAGCCAGCCCGACCCAGAGGTCGCTGTCTTTACTCCCACAAACCTTTGCTACCCCACAAAGAATAATACTGGAGAACTCAGTACCACATTGGACTCCGGTCCAGTTGTTAACCACTTTCCACTCTGGGTGGTTTAAAATTTACTGCCCCTGCTTTCTGACTTGTTGAGCTGCTATGATCCTATGTTGTCCATGCCACTAACCCTGTGTCGTCTTCCCCAAGCATCGCTGCCACACGATGATTAAAATGAAAGATCCCGGTTTAAAACTCACAGCTGATAGCCTGATAAAGTCACCTTGAAGGCTGCTTAAAACTACTGACCAGCGTCCCTGGGCCAATGAGGACCTAAGCAAGGAATGCTGCGCTCATGAGCAACTGCATGACTAACTCACACTCCAGCATTTTCTCTGTTAAACACACTGACCCGGCACTGGTGTGCTGTGCGGGGGTTCTCTGGGGTCTGGACCGCCTGTTCATGTCTATTTCTCCCATCCTCTGCACAGACAAAGCTCATTTATTACTGACTTGAGGGACGCTGCATGTATCACGTGAGCTGGAAGTCACAAGAACACCCCTGGCATCCCACACTCAGAAGAGTTCCACGGAGATATTAAAGCTTGCTGACCCCAGTGCCTGAATAACCTTTATAGTCTTTTTTCTATACAATCTCTAGTTCCTTCCTTCTTTTAGCATGAGCCCCTTCCTCCACAGCCCAGGTGTTGGCTATTCCAGTGATTAGATCAAAGATGACCTTTTTGCACGAAGACAGAGGTAAAGAAAATGCTTCTTAAAAGTCTCTACACTTCTTTGTCATCAGCGAGGAGCTTTCCTCTCCTATCTGATAGCAGGACACTGTTTTCCTTTATCACTTTATTGGGTTTAATGTATTTTTTTAAGAAAAAGAACATAGCTTACATTTTTCTTCATTATCTCATTTATTTTGTTTTGTTGTTGTTTTTCGCTCCCTTTTCCAAATTGAACATGCAATTAGGTGCCGACTTTCTGCAATTTTTTTCATCAATCTGACTTTCATTTTGTAGCCTTCTTTAAGCACAGTATTTATCCACCTAGCACTTATTTTATTCTGCCTATGTAACCTGTTGTGATGATTCTGGGGCCTGCAGAAGTTTCTGCTTTGTGAAATTCAGAATATTCTTCATCGGGTCTATTGATGAGATCGCTTGAGGTGAGGAAGAAAAAATATCTTAAGTGGAAGTTTAATAAACAGAAAGGAAAATAAAATTGGGAAATAAAGGTAATAACAAATGGATTTGGAATGCACAGTCTGTCAAGAGAACTCAAAATGAATTTTAAGGGTATTTGATGAAAAAGAATCTTACAAAATGCAAATGGGGGTTCAACGAATGCTTAGCGGATTTAAGGAAGCAAGAACGGAAATACACGTTGTTGTGACCCGCTGCAGATCTTCTGCCTTCATCTTACACCAATAAGGAAAAGGCCTGCAAGATGGTCCAGGGAGAAGGGAAGACCAAGGCAATCTGCCACCCAGAGGTCTCCCGGCCAGCGGGAACAGTAATGGACTTCCGGTTGTTTCCCAAAGGCTAACAGATAAGAAACAGGAGACACAAAACCATGCTGGTCAGAGCACTGGGCGCCCTTCTGTACAGAGGCTGGGAGGCGATGTATGAATTTTGAATATTATTTCTACCTAAGATATTTTTCTCCTACTTCCCTCTATATTTTCCAAAGTTCCTCCTTACTTAATAAATCCCTCCTCTTCTGACCAGTGCTATCAACTTTTTCTTTTTTCCCATTAAAAGTCCTAACATGGCACACTCCTGATGAATACAGTTTGGAAAAGTATTTCCCTCTATTTTCTCTCCTTTCTACTTCACTATACTAACTCTAATATAGCTCAAGAATATGTCTAGTGCTTTGAAAAATTCAATGTACCTCAAGAAAGTGGGAAGGGTTTTCTTTGCTATTAGGTAAACGCTAATAATGACATATTAAATTGTCACTATACCGAACATGCTATTTTAGTGTCTCCAACACAGTTATTCTTACTTCTGGGTACTTTTGCATCTATTAGAATTTCATTTCCTAGAAATATCAGTAAATACTAAATATTATTTATTATGACTTTTAATTCACTAAGATACTCTGTTTTCTACTTTTTGTTTGGTGTATTTCAAACTTTTGAAAGTTACAATATTGTTCCACAAACATGCATGTATCCTTCATTTTCAAATTGCTAACATTCTGAAATTTGCTTTATGTCCCTAAGTAACAATATAATAATAATGATAATATCACTGCTATTTTGCTAAGCCATGTGAAAATCAGGTATAGGCATTATGGTCCTTTATTCAAAGTAGTTGAGCACACATATAAGAACAAGGACGCTCACTAACGTAGCCATAGAACATTTCCTCAACTCAGGATATTTAATTTTGATAGAATAATTATGTAACATATAATCCATATTCAAGTTTTGCCTATCATCCTAAGGTCACTTATATTAATTTTTCTCCAATTAACAATCCAATCCAGCATCTTATTCTATCCTTACATAAGGCAATATCACCTTTTTCTCTGAGAGTATATGCACATAGTCTACATTTTAATTTCATACCTCCAATCACAGCCCAGTAAGTTAACAATTCTTGTTCATTTACAAGCTTCCTGAATTTGATTTTGGATAACAACTGGAGGGAGTCAATGTCTTAATCTGCTTTCCTTCATGATCTTCTGATTTCCCTCTAGAATCTGTGCCCTTAGGTGATCTCAGTAACGAGGGCTCGCCCATGTTCCTCAAAGCTTCCAAATTCCTCTTAAGATTCCTTTCTGTTCTTGGATGTCCACACTGTGATTACCCATCTTCCTGATTCCCACAAGAGTACATTACAACCCAGGAAAACCAAGTACTCAGGTCTAGGTCATTTAGCTGTCTAGACATCCATCATCAAAAAGCATCAATTGAAAAATTCAGCTCTTTAGATATACACAACAGACAAGAATCTTACTCACTTTCCTGACTTTTCTTGCCATAAAGTTTCATTTTATCACCTCAATGTATGCCTTAATATCACTGTGTGCATGGACATAGGTTCACACAAAAAAATAACCTATACAACAACAAAAGTATTAGAGACTCAACATTTCTGTACTTTCAGAAGTTCTGGCTAATCTCTTAAATTCAGACTTCATGACCTGCAAAATACACACCAAGCAGCCCACATAATTAGCATGACAGCGTTCAACATATTAGAGGTATACCTAATACATCGGTGTGACACCCTCAAAACCCATCATAAAGATGCATCAATACATGCAAGAAAGAGCTTTAGCTTTGCACTCAGGCATCTCAGCTTCAAATCTCCTGTCTGCTCCTTACCACCTATGGGTCTTAAGAAAACTACTTCGCCTTTCTCTGGCTTAGTTTCCTCATCTGTAAAATAAACTCTACAGGTTAAAATAATTCCTATAAAAACTATAACATGCATGACACACAGAAGGTTATTATCAAGAGATTGGAGGGGGTTCACTTGCCCTTGATGAAATTTTATGAATTCCACCAACCAGGGTCTGCCAAAATCCCTCCTGCTGTAAGGGCCCCTTCCAACCTCAGGGTTCCTAAGTCCTGTATAGATGCAGTACAGTGCGACTCACCAAGAAAGAGTCCCCGTTCTGCTGAAGGCAACATCTGAAGAAAATCATTCACCAAGGCTGTGTGGCCCAACCTCCAGTTCAACTTTCCCCTCTACACATCTCTGAAAGATGATTAACTAAACACCATTTGAACACTTCCAAGATGGAAATTCAAGTCACAATTTTGGAAAGGGAGGAATTAGAAAATACTTTTTATTCTAAACTGGCAGTAACCTCCCCATAAAAATGTCTACCAACTACAAAGAGAACCACACACGTTTACTGAGTACTTACATATCATGAGGGGGACACGCAGTGACTTTTGTTACCCTCTCCATAACCTCATGAAACACATGTTCTGTTGTTCTTTCCATAATGTTGGGCCAGTTAGAAACTGATTTACAGATGTCTGAAGGAACTGTTTTTCTGTGGTGATTCAGCTGAAAGATGGACCAGAAACTAGCTTTCCTCTAGTTTACTTCCATACATCTCAATAGAATATTTTACATTATTTCTTTAAACATTTTAAACATGATTGATGAACACTGACGAAATTGCCAAAGGAAAAATGTAATATTCACTATTATGATCGTAAGCATGTATGTGCATGTCGTTATAAATGAAACGTATATGCACGATTTTAACACCTACTGGTGGTTTTCATTGGAACATCCTAACATCATCTCCCTTGACGCGGCTCTCACCGCCCCTGTCAGGCACGGAGAACCGAGGTAGATTAAAAGAATTACCAAGCACAGGTCCTCCCGAGAAGGAAGAAGGTCTGCTGCACCAGACAGAAATGTTACAAGTTATCTACCCAAAGCACACATCATAAACATGACCCCTTTTTTAGATTTTTATTAGGACTGAAATAATTGATAGTGACAGAACAAAGAGAAGATTCGTACAACCATAAAAATCACTTTGCAGCTACCAATATAACTGAATCCTACATCTAATGGATTATGTGGCCGGGCCAGCCTTGTAATAACATCTAGTAACTAACTCTGGCCATACGTGTTCAATGGCCAAAGGCCCCATTTAATTAAGAAGATGGATTTATGGGTGCTAATAATTCAGGTTAAAGCTTTGAAACCATAGTATTACTCAAGTTAAAAAATCTTTGTAGCCTAATCACTTTTTCCTTACTGAATACACCTACTATTTCCACAAGAAAAAATACATTAGTGTATCAGGCATACTTTAAAAATATGAAAGCACTATATGATTCAGCATATATTTATGTAATTTACATCAGGATAATTGTCTTCAATTCTAAGCAGACCTTCTTAACAAAGAGGGATTATTAATCTTGCAAAAACCTGATGTTGAGATAAATGCACTTATCAGACATAGACATAGAAAAACATAGCCAGTTTGGCTTAGGAGGAAAGTTATCTAGAAATAACCTAATGGGCCCTATCATGTGTGGTTTTCCATATTTTATTATTTGCTCTAGTCATAAATCACGACATATATACTCCTGGCTAAAACATCTTCTGGGAATAAAACCCCTTCATTACAAAGCTGATGTCAAAAAGCACTTTGTAAATCAAATGAAACAGAATCACGAAGACCCACGGCCCTGCAGCTCAGGAAGCTCCTAGGTCAAAGTTGCACATGGCCTTAAACAAAACTCAGATGCGAGAAGCGAGAGTCGTAGAGGTGCTGAGATGTCTTTTTGCTTTGCCCCACATGGCTCAACGTGGTAACAGCAGGTAAAGTAGCAGGTGAAAGTCACAGGACCTTAGATTGACTTAGATAGATGTGCTAAAAAACACAATTGCTACTTTTCACCTCAAAAAGTCTTTATCATATCAACTTTCCTGTCCTACAGACATTTCACATAAGACAATCCTGCTTGTGGATATGTCTATCCAAGTTATCTTCCATTACTGACTTAATATCTCTTCATTATATCTCTTTTAAAGAACTAACTGGACTTCTTAAAAGAAAAATAAATGTTAGAAGATGCCTCTCCACTGGTACCCTTTCAATCAATATCCAGCAATATTTACTCCAAGATCTCTCACTGTGTAATAAAAAATCCACCTTAGATTAGACATAAAAAGCCCAAGACGGTGCAGTATCACAAACACTGCCTACTGACTGAATTATGTAAAGTGCTATAACTTCCACACACAATCAAAGGCAACTGACCTCAACTAATTGTTTCCCAAGTCAATACAGTGTGTCACCCTGCATTCAGAATCAGTACGGCCATTCATTTTGAGATAACATAGTATCATTTGATATCAAAATTGATACTTGGAATTTAACCCCTAATCCATCAGAAGTGAATTAACTAAACAATAAATTTATAAAGATGAGGCCATTCTTATACGGAAGCCTTAACAGAGGCTGAAATGATTGCTTGGGTATTGGAAATCATCCATCATTTTAGCAAACTCCGAGGATTCTGAACTCCATGGAAAATGAAATGAAGGGAGGATTAAATTAAGTCGCTCCGTTGAAAAGCACCTACACTTGCAAATTTCCAAATGAGCTGAGGAGTCCCTGCCTGGTTCTGCCCAGGGAAGCCAAGGCCATGCCGCTGAGGAAGGGGCCGCGGAGAGCAGCGGGCTGTCTCCACAGATCACCACTGGAACCGCACACAGAGAGAAACCATTTTTCTCCTCTCTGAAGCAAAGGGGCTTGGTTTAGGGAATTTCCACACTGTATGCTGCTAAATAAACAAGCAACCAAAAAATCTCGATTGTGTCTACTGCCTGGCGATCTTAATGAGTATCAACGATTATCTAAAAATGCTTTTCCCTGGGCAAGAGAATCCCTCTTAATCCCAACTCCTTACTCACATTGGCCACTTCC
Source organism: Erethizon dorsatum (assembly GCA_028451465.1). Taxonomy (NCBI): domain Eukaryota; kingdom Metazoa; phylum Chordata; class Mammalia; order Rodentia; family Erethizontidae; genus Erethizon; species Erethizon dorsatum. The sequence goes on from CM051828.1 coordinate 2,816,342, forward strand.
ATAAAAAAACTTCAGCGATTACGCCTGAGTTTCATCACCTACTTTAAATATAGAAATCGAATACCTGGTAACGGATTTACTCCCTTCTTTAAGTCTGCTACCCTGAAAGAGGCTTGCATCCAATGGAAGGAGTTTTATCTGGTCCCATCCGAGCAAGCACAGTCTGAGCAAGTAAGTCTGGGGTTTCTAGTCCGCGAATCCAAAACCTTGCCTTTTTAATCACCATTCCAAAATTCAAGTGAAATTTCTAATACAGCTACGGGAAGAGCAACTTGCAAACTGAAAGGCCAAAGATGTCCCATGTCACCATTACTGGGTCTAAAATTCCTAAATATGAGCTTTTTCTTGTGAGTTGTGGCATCGGCAATGGCTCACAGTGTAAACGCCACATGCCCAAGGGTCTGCTAGGAAAGGACAGGCCGAGCGCCTCAGAGCAGTGCTTCCGCACTGGGCTGGACTCCGAGAGAGCAGTGCAAGGTTGCAGGCTGTGAGTAGAGAGCCCGGGACAGAAAGATTTAATGGGGAAGTAACCAGGGCAGGGAAGAAGAGTGAGCTGAAGAGGATAAGAAGGAAAGGATTGAAGAAGTACAGCAGGACTCCAAAACTCTGTGCCCGAAAATCCAAGGATCATGTGTGTGTATGTGTACGTGAAATGTGCTGTCAGCTAGAGAGAGTTACCGTTTGTATGAACTTAAAAGAATTTCTTCTTAAAAATGTGCTGGCCACTGTGTTCTCTCTTGCGCGGTGGCCGCCCTCATGCTGCAGGTGCACTCTTTCTTCCACTTTTACTTGGTCCAAACTCGCTCTGCAGCACCTGTTTCTTTTCCTACCTTTAGTACAACTTTGCTACCATTAAAAAAATGTGTTCACTGAAATCTTCAGAAGAGCTTTTGCTAGTGATTTGACCAATAGGAAGCATCTCTATCAATCCTGTGGAACCACTTATCCATTTCTTTTGAACACTTGCTGCATGGACACACATGCTGATTTACTAAGATAGACACAGTCTCTAAGTGTGGAGGTTAAAGTTTCGGGTAGTCTAGTCCCGGGGAAATGGGGTTTCCCAGTCTCTTTAATGGACTCTGACATTCATTCAATATCGGATCCCTGCTAACTTATACTTGAAATGAGTATATATAAAATTTTCCTGAACTCTGAACCTCTTTCTTTTCCCTGAAATTTTCTTCCTGATTATAATTTAAATAAAAAGCCCCATAATTAATTTCAGAATGTAAATGTCGCACTCCTGCATTCCATGCATCATTTTTAATTGCCCTATTTCTTGACCTAGCAATTATTGCTTGTCTGCGTTATTTAGTTCTCCCCTCCCCCAGTCAACTAATTCTTACTTCCTGACAATATGTTATAACATTAGGAAAATCGTTAGGTTTGTATGTTACCAACTAAAATGAAAATCTATTTTCCTAAATATATTTCCGTATTATTCTACGCCTGCTTTTATTCAGCATCCACTTATTCAACCTCTAAACTATCTCTTCAAGTAACCCCAACAATACACAAATAAAACCTGCATTTCATATTAGAATTCTGCACTGAAGCGCAGACCAGCACATAGGAATCAACACTTACAATGCCTCGCTATAGCCCACAGCATAACCTCTTCTCCTTTTTAATTTCAAATGTGGAAAAAAAAAAATGTTCTAACACGGTTTTAAGACTAGGGAAGGCAGACTGTAAATCACACATTAAGCAACACCTATTTATAAATTATATTAATTTTAGAAAGTTAGAGGGGAAATTTTAATTTGCACAACAGGTTTTCTGCCTTATACTCTCAACTCACATGCCCCATACGGCTCTATAGAATTCCCCGGAAAGCTTTCTGTCTACTCCATCTCTAAATATCTCAAAAGCAGACCCTGTGTGTCAGGTACCACTGCACCTCCACAGAGCGTCCACACGGCCTCCCCATGAATGGCAGGAAGCCTCGAGATGCACAGTGTGGCCTCCAGAGTTAGGCAGAGCTGGGTTCAAGTCACAGGTGCATTCTTCACTCCCCTGAGCCTAACTGGAAGTGTATGTGTGAGGCCCCCTGAGACCATCTCCGTTCAGTGTAGCACAGAACCTGGTCCATGCCACGCCCCCAGCAATGTCAGTCTTCCTCATTCCTTCCGTCACTGAAATTTTAAAAAGTAAAGCTCAAAAAGATATGTTATACAAACATTTTGAAAGAAAATGAATTTGGTAATACTGTCACCTTAGAGCACGTAGCAAATGCTCTTTTAGAATGTACATGTGGTGGGATGGCTACCCGCAGCAGAAAAATAAAAGTGTGCTCTAGATACTGCTAGCAAGCCAAAGAGAAAAAAAGGAAAAAAAAAAAAAAATGACCCCACTAGAGACATAGATGAAATGCAAAAAATGATCATTTAAAATCTTATCACGGACCTAAAATGCTAATAGAGACCTGAAGAATTATTTTAGGAATGTGATATGCAAGAAGTCTAAATTTCTCAAAATCCTTGAGCCAGGGAAGATGAGTGGAGATCACCCTCTACCCTCGAGCACAGCCTCCATTCCCAGGCTCTGTAACTACGCAGACAGGAAAGCCAGACCCACAGCTCTTCCTCCGCTGTAGCTGCCCAGCACCTCCCACGCTCCGAGCAGGGCTGGCGACCTCGGATGTGCGTGAACGGGAGCCCACTGTTACGCCCAGGGCAGCACACAAAGCTTTCATCTGTGAATCCCGACCTAGAGGTCTCTCTCCCAACTTCTGACCACGGGAAGTCTGCACCATAATTCTGGAAAAGAGTCAATAAAATGGCTCACATCTACACAGAGTGGCACAACAATGCCCCAGGACAAATGGGTTTAAGACTGTCACCTCCGACTTGGTGCACACTTGGTCTCCCCCCACATGCATCCAATCACAGGAAAGACCCTTGAGGAAAAGCACTGTGTTGTAATTACACAAATTCTCCTTCTTCGCTCTCCAAGAGTCTAGCATTGTGGTAGGAATAAACACTTGATTAATGCCAGCAAAACTGAAAATAAGTGAATAAAATCAATAGAACGTTGCAATGAACAAAGGATGGTCAAATCTGAGACTTTCCAGGCAAAGAGGCCGCTATCATCGCAGGATCTCAGAATGACTAACAATGATAACCCCCCAGGGCATTATAACTTCCAGGCGGCGTCACACATAACACAAATCCAATAGGATCGGTATCAGATGTAAAATATGGGCTTAGTAGCGCCAATATCAAGATGAAGTGCCCAGGTCCAGTATAATTATCGTTCTTTGTGCTATTCTATAACTTAAGAAGACAGAGAAAACCTGTGGGAGGGCAAATTCCACCTCTACCAAAGTCAGTGCTTGGGAAGCTCTTCTACAATATTTCACTTCCAGGTGCCTTAAAAGTTATAGCGGCTCAGCCCTAAGCTACGGCAAAGTAACAGAACCATAACTTATCTTTGTATGCCATCCCACACACTGTAACATTTTAGAGCATGTTATGGGCTGGTTCACATTCATACATAGGGAATCTATTATAGTCAAGCTTGCAATTTCAATAAAACATTATTCTGAAATTCATCTTGTACAAAGAATTCACATAAATACAAATGTTGATGCAATCTATATTTTTAAATGACACCTAATAATGGTATTATTTAGGCCATGTAGCTAGCTAGAGAAATCCACCTGTAGCTAGCAGCTACAAGTAATAAATGCTGGAAAGCTAAATAGCTCAAAAATGTTCAGATTATTTTTGGAAGTCCAATAGTATAAGTAATACACAACTCCAGATCATTTATTATTTAGCATCTATCTAAATATGTAAAAACAATCAATAATTTGATACAGAGATTAACCACCTTTGTCCCTTTGGAAAACATCAGTGTGATCAGATTGTTCAAAGAATCTGAAATCTGAGGCATTCTGCAGATAGTTTCCTGTATGGTGAAAGAGCAGAGCCATGTGCCAAAATGAAACCATCCTAAGTGCCAAAATAGGGCTGAATACGTTGCCGCTCTTCTGTTGCTTTCTTTCTCTGCTAGGCTGGAGGGACACGAAACTGAATAAAGCACACGTTCACTCCTAGACAAGATGATACACATTCCATTGTTCACCACAGCAATGCAGATTTTTTGTTTGTATTTTAATGAGTTCAGATGAATCCATTCTTTCAGAAACAGATGAGAATTCTGAAATAACCAACATCAGAAAAAAATTTTATTCAAATTGTCAGTCTGCATTGTATGATGAGGGATGAGAAATCAGAAATCTTTAGACAGAGCGCACTCAACTGCGATGCTGAGACTGGGTTTGCCAGGTACTGTTCTGCACAGACCTCTGGTTCCACGGACCAGGCGCTCTGAAACTTCAGCACACACAAAGTTTTCCTGGAGGGCTCATTCATTCTTCCTCAGCCTCTTGGGCTCAAACCGTGGAGATCCGGAGTTAGCAGGGCTGAGGCAGAGTCCACAGATATGCTGTGCTACCCAGCTTCAGGGGATGCTGGTGGCCTGGGGACACTGTCTCTGGCTCTGGGTTGACCCCCTCTGTATTTAGGGCTGCATCGCAGTGCAGAGCTAGTGCTTTTGAAAGCATCCTAGCAACAGTTGAGAAATATCCATTAAAAATGAATCTTGAAATCCTCTTGTAATACAATTTCTGAAACCAACCCCAAAAATGTTGATTTTCTAGCTCTAGTTCTATGATACACTAGGTTATCTCCAATTATCTCCAGGGGTGATATAACAGTTTCATGAAATTAATTTACTCCATTTTAATTTAACAAGGTTCACATCTGGAAAATGAATGCAGAATTTGTTGGTTGAAGTGAAAGTAAAGAACAGCTGAATCCATTAACTCTGCTCCTATAACCCAAAGCTCTTTGCTTAATTTTGTTAAATTCATTAAGGATTTTGCTTTTAACTTGGACCTTCTGCCTCATTCTAATAGAGTGGCAAGATGCAATGGTCAAGCTGCAAACTATTTATGGAAGGGTAATTATAAATATTCGGAGGCTCCAATGAACCCAGTAACAGGGGGTGCCAGGGGTGTCTTCAGCCCCCCCATGGTTAAGGAGACGATGACTTCCACGTCCTTCCTTTTAGTAACGAATTAGCCTCCAGAATGAGTTATTGAAAATGAAGATGATATTTCTTAAGCCCTGATGAATTATTTCCATTTATCTTTAGGTTGGTCATAATTATGTTTTAAATGAATGTGTATTTTTTTGTAAGTGTGAAAAAAACCTTTCTAGGGGTGGGGGACATAGCTCAGTGGCACAGCGCCTGCCTGGCAAGTGCGAGGTCCTAAGCTTGACTCCCAGTACCAAAAAAAAAAAAAACAAAATCTTTCTAGATGCAAATATAAAACATAATTCCTAACAGTCTTAGCAAAATAAGAAAGAAAAGGTTGTTTTAAATGCCCAAGAACACACTTAATAATTTCCCTCAACTGATGTATCCGGTTCTGAATTTCTAATTTATAGTCAGATTTTATAAATCAAACGACATAAAATAAATGCCAACTGCCTGCTTTACCACAGTGCTGTGAGAGGTAAGGCTTTTATAAGAGCAGAAAGAGGCCTAAGAACACATTTCTTTCCTGCCTGCACTCTTCATTGGAAGGCAAGGCTGACAGATGCAGAAAAGTACAGAAAATACATGTTCACCTGCCTGGCGCTGTTACTACAATAGAAACACAAATGGAGGAATCGTCGTGGACCAGAATACCAGGAAGCCTTTTGGAGAATACGGGACTTGCACTGGGCTTTCCAAGGGGCTAGAATGTGCATGATGAGGCATCACATGAACCAAGCCCAGAGGCAGGGACCGGAAGTGACTGTGCTGGAGGGGTCGAGGGCGCACCTGCCTCACTGGGGCAGGGGTGATGGCCAGGGACTAGGAGAAGCAGCTCAGAAGAGGAGATGTGGAAAGTCCTAAAATGAAGGCAGAAGAACGAGGGCCTTACGCAGTAGGCAGCAGGGAGCCATGGTGGGGAGGAGGCAATGGTAATGCCTTGTTGCCAACTGCTTGAGATCGACCTGGTTTACCTAAAGGAGGAGAAATTACAAGCCAGATGTAGCACTGAAGAAACACAGGTAATTCAAGACTCCTTTCTAGAAACTGCAATCGTGAAATGTAAATGTATTGAGTAAAGAAGTAAATGTTAAAAAGTATTACAGGAATCCAAAGTCCAGAGGAGGAGTAAGCAGTCACAGCCACAAAGAACAAAACAAAACTCCAAATACGGACCAGAAAGAGCTCTCCCTCACTGTGTCTTGAAGGAGGAAGTTACTTCTGCTCACGCACACACTGGCACACACCCACACACACTACCAGTTTCTATGTATAACTTACGAAGTTAGTGTTCACAGCACCGAGTTTCCTAAAAATACAGGCCTGAGTGAGATGGAAAGTCGTATCGTTGCTTGCAGCTTCCTGGGCCACAGAGCCTTTCCTCTTAGAAAAAAGAAAAAGTAATGAGAAAGAACTCACCCAATACGTGTAATGAATCAAAAGGCGCCACATCTGAAGTGCACGGACCGCCAGTCCGTGTTTAACAGCTATCAAGGAGGGCTCACCAGCCAGCCCCTGTGCTGGGCGCCAGGACCATGAGCACCACTGAGGCAGCGGGTCACTCCCCACCTCCACAAGCGCTCGACAACCTCGCCCGGCCTCCTAATGCAGCCCAAACTGCACCTCCAGACGCCCACGCGGAATCGCAGAATTCTTTCAAAAAATAACAAAACTGCCTTCTCCATGATAAAGAAAGTTCCAATGAAGGGTTGACAAGAAAAGGCGGAATTTCCTGAAAGTGAACTTTCAACAATTTGCTACAATTCCGTTTCATAAAATTGTCCAAGGAAGGAGTTTATACTATAGCTTTTATAGTCCAGGTGTTGATTACAGAAGTGGCAAGGAAGGAGAGAGGGCATGCTTAATCTTTTCCCCGGGTTACCTTTCTCGAAGAGATGCGCGCATTTTTTGCCTGCTCATTACAACACCCCTGGCATTTACCTGTTCAAACACATACTCCATTTAAATGAATGCATTGTGATTATTATAATTAAGCTCCTACCTGAAACGTATAATGTATGATGAAACAAACTGTTTCTTTCTTTTATTTTGCAGTCACCTATACGACACTAGTCAAAGTGCCTTTGAGTTTATTACCTACCTGTACAAATCTCTCTGGCAAAACCATATAAATGAATAAGTTTGTGAGCAACGTCTCTTATCATTTCTACTTTTCTTTCCAACAGAGGGAAAATAACAAAGAAAATAAAAGCGAAAAAAAAAGGGAACTTTAATAGCATCTTTAAATTTTTGGTGCTCACTGGTCAGGAAATTGAAATCAAGCTTCTCTGACAAGAAGCTTAGTGAATGGAATGATCATAGGAAGGTTTTATGCTTTCTGTATAACCAACTTTTTCAAGTTGTAGAAATTTTCTAGATCTGAAAAAAAAAAATGAAACTACTACATGTAACATGAACACATTGATTAAACAGCCCCAAGGGGGAAAAGACAGAATAAAACAAACATCATCATAATGGGCTCGAGAAATGTCGCCCGAGGAATTTTTGGCACACAGCTCTGTAGCAGAGTATGACACAGAAGCAGATTTGACAAATCATCTATGCAGCAGTGATCAGATTTTTAAAAAATGGTGCTGGACAATAGTGATTTCTGAAACCAGAACTCCACATGTCCCTAGCAACACATTTTACCTGGCCAAATAAAAGTATAGCAGTATTGTCAAAAGCAGTGTAAATGCAGTGGAGAAAAAAAGTGTGGCCTGACTTTAGACCATTAGCTTACAACCTCCACCTTTGAAACAAGTAAATTGAAAGCTCTTGTTAAAATAGTGTCAAATTTTTACTATGGCACATTAGATCTCAGTCTATAGACACTTTAAGACACTTTAAGTTTTTTTGTTTTTTTTTAAGTATCAGCGCATTATGGGCAACATTCAAATTTCTCAAGTTGCACTGCTCTTCTTTCCGATGCATGTGCATTTGTGCTACAATTAGATGCATCAGACAGAACACGGCGAAGGAATGGAGCAGCAGGATCTGCCTTCTCCTCCGAGAGCGCACAGATGTTAAATGATCATACCTCACAGTGCACGCCTGCCTTCCGCAGCTCATGTCTCCCTTCCCAAATATGCAGGGTTTAAAACAGAGCCGACTGCACTTCTGATAACATCTGCTACAACAAATAACAAAAAAAGAGTGTGAAGTCTGATGAATGTTTAAACAGAACATTTTTTATGGATCAGCTAAATCTTTTCTGCTTTTTAATTAAAAGTAAAGAAAATGGAACTTAATTATCCTGTAAAGATTAGCTTGTGGGCATCTTCCTGTAAATTACTTCTAATTGAAAGCAAATTGTCAAGTGACATTCAAAGTACTGTCCTTTAAAACACAGCTGTTCTCCTGCTGATTTCAGTGCATTGCCTTGTTTTCTTGTTACAATATGCCATATTTGAATATTTTAACAATTTCACTGGTTTTGTATGGATATCCATTTAACACATCTTAATCACATTTCTTCCTGTAGAAAAGTTAGCATCCTTAAGGGGTTCAAAGCATCTTGCACCAGCCTATCACAGCGCTCTCCACGGAGGTCTCTGGTCTGCAGTTCGCTTCAGCCCATCTGGACATCAGTGGTCCTGGAAGTGGGCGGTGACGAGCATGAGACAGGGTCACCACCCAGCTCTTTATAATACCTGTCTAATTAGGCCACACTGTACTGGTACCTTAAAATATCGTAAAAGCTCAAAGGAAACTCATACCAGAAACCAAAATTAGGTAATTTTTCTGAATTCAGCACTTGAACTCCAGTCCTTCTAATTTTTTTTTAAATGAACACTAAGGGACAATATGAAGACAGTTGACAGGGGTTCTAGTGCTACATTTTAATAAGCAGTCTGACAGCACAATTGCATTCACCCTCTAATACATGTTTCTGCTTCTAACCATTTTATATATTTATCTACCCACTAATTATCGTTGATTGGTTACTATTGTCTGGCACTGTATCAGCTCTGAAAATATAGAAAAAAAAAATAGAGTCCCAGTTCTGATGGAATGTACACTCGGAAAGAGAGAAAGGAAATGAGTCCTGGAAGTTCTGAATGTCACGGACTAGTTTGGGACCCTGGGCATGGGATGCTTAAAACGATCTAACTTAACAAACGTACAAACAAAACTCCTCGCCACGGAGAGTGCTTATTACAGGTGATAAGTGCTCTGAAGAAACATAAATCAGAACAGAGAGAGAAGCAGAGCCAAGCGAGGAGGCAAAACTACACAGTCAGCCAGGAGGGGCTCAGTACTACGGTGCCATTCATGCAGAGCCAGGCCGTTCCATGAGGGACAGGGGACCCAAATGGTGCAGGGAAGCCCTTCGAGAGAAGCAGGAAAGCTCTGTGAGAAGGAATGTGGGCAGCTCAAGAAAACAGTATGCGAAAGGGCAAAGTTAGGTAAGAGAGCATTAACCACGATGTCTGAAACTGTACCTTCTTAGAGCATCATGACCCAAGCCGCAAACTCAACTTGCAAGCATTCCTCTCCCCGGCTAGGTAAATTATGTTCTGAAGCTGCATATCCGTGTCAAACCCTACCTAACACATTGATCTCATTTTTACATACACTAGCATATTACTGGCCAGAGTGAAATAAGGTACCCGTGTTCCGCTAAGTACCATGGGCTGGTCTAAATAAAGGGGCGGCGGGGAGGTAGGTAGGTGCACTGGTAGATAAGGTTGATATATTAACACTGAAAGACTTCCTTATTCAGTAAGCAAAGAGACATTCTAGAACCATGCAGAACTGAGTACTAACCACATTTTGAGTTCTGCAATATTCATGGAAACTTTCTGAGAAAGGATAACCCGAACCCAAATTCCAAGTCCTATTCCCGGCTGTTCCAGAGCAACAGCATGTCCAGCTAGGGAAACGGCAAGAGGAGTGGAAAGGAAGATGGCACGCGGGCTTTTTTTTTTTTTTTTTTTTTTTTAAGTCACACCAAAAGAACTGAAAAACAAAATACAAAAAAAGGAATGTTGCCTGGACTTGTTTTCCAGTTAAAGTCGTACTCCTCCCTGGTGATGAAAAGATGTTGCCACATATGTTTTCAATACCATAAGTACCATTAATTACCTTTCACAGGAGGCACTGAGGGGCCCTTGTGATCACATAAATAATATCGAGATTGTTACCACTTAAAGCACGGACTGAAAAAAGAAGCATAATTTCATTAGATGTTTAAAAGTTCTCACGCTAAGCTTCTTATTATGGGTTCAAAATTAAAATGTCATTTTTATAAGGAAATACTTAAGTCATCCAGCAATCCCCAAAATCAAACCCACAATAGTGTTTTATATCCAAAGCTTAGTCCCTAACTTGAGATGCCAAAAATGTAGGTCATGAAGCACCAGTTGGCTACGATTAAGCTTGGTTTAGGAAAATCACTTCCCAGAGTGGCTCTGTCCCTCCCACAGTGGGCACGGCAGAGCTTGTTAGAAGGTAGCCCCAGCTGTCTAGCTCAGACCCCAGAAGTGAGGAGTACAGCTCAGGAACCCACATTTCTAACAAGCACGCAGGGAATGCTGATGCTGCAGGGCCCTAGCAAAACGTCACTCTTCTTCAGTTAGAAAACAAACTCCGTTAGCAAGGCGTGGTGGCACACGCCTATAACCCCAGCACTGAGGGAGGCTGAGGCAGAAGGACTGCAACTTTGAGCCTAGCCTCTCTCAAAATAAAAAATAGAAAGGACTGAAAAATACACCTCAGTAGCTTGGTTTCCAATGCTAGGGGATGGGGTGTATTAGTTAAAAAATACAAAAATATGTTGCTTTTAATATAAAATTACATCATTTTATCCAAAGGGGAAATGAACCCATATCTTTTTCACTGCAATCACTTTTTTTTTTTTTTTTGTGGGTACCGGGGGGTCGACCTCAGGACCTCGTGCGCCAGCAGGCGCCCGTGCCACTGAGCGATATCACCGGCCCCTTTTTTGTATGTGGGTTCCGGGAGTCGAACTCGGGCCGTCGCGCTTGCAAAGCAGGCGCTTAAACCGCTGAGCCATCTCACCGGCCCTGCAATCACTTTTGACTATACATGTTAACAGAGACAAAAATTGGGCTTGTAGAAGTAAGTAAACATACTTCTTTCTATTAAGTCTCCCAGATTTCATTATTGACACTTTAAATTAGCAATGTTACCTTTGAGTCAAGTTGAATTATTGAAGTGTTCACGCAATCTCATCACGGGCCAGATCCCAGAGAAAGGATTCCAAAACAGAACTTTTATTAAAATACAAAATCGAGTTTGTACCTACATAACCCAGTTCAATGTGAGGTATTATTTCACAAGTGAAATGAGATGACACAGTGATCTTTCTATTAGAGGAAACATGATTCAACTTGGTATCGGCCAAAAATCACCAATAAAAAGATGGACGAAAGGATGCGTGAAGGATTGGCTGGACAGCACACACGTGTTACAATATCTGCCAAGAATCTATCCATTTGGTCAGTGCTCTGAAAGTTAGAATTGTTTACCAAGTTTTGCTTTGCTTTCCCCCACCCCCAGAAAGCATCTTTCCTTTCTTCCTACCAATACGCTGCTTCCATTTTCTTCTACTTTGTGCTCAAAATTCAGTGGATACAAAGCCTTCCCACCTAACTTCCATGTACAGTAGTCCAGCCCACACTGATATGATTATTTCTCCATGACGATCTTCACTACTTAAGTATGTTATAAACCTCAGACTCCCCTGTCTCCCCTCCGACCCCACAGTACCCAGGATAAGTACTCAGTGAGGGGCAAATGGCCTGGTTTCTTCCCATTTCCAAGCCCAGGAAAACACAGCTGCACACCACAGTGGCCCCGACAGACTCCCAGGTGCCTGCCTCAGCCACTGGACAGATTGCAGCTGAGCGGTATCACTCCTCGCTCCAAAGCTTGTGTTACAACCATAAATTCTGTCCTTTCTAAGGAGGTAGGAACTCGGAAAGTCCAGGGCCAAAGCTATAGGTTTTCTCCTCACCCTCTCCTTCTGCACCCTTGCCCTGGAAAGGTGTACATCCTTTGACCCACTAATCTTACTCCTTGAAATGCTTCCTTCAAGAAAAAAGCTAAAATAAATAAATGACTATGTGTATCAGTTTAGTCATTGCACTGTTCCTTACAAAAACCAGCCACTATAATGGTAGCCACATCAGCTGAGGGATTACTGAGCAGAAATGCAACATAAAAATCCAAAAATCACCTATAAATATGGAAATTATCTATTATTATGAGTACAATAAAATTATGTAAATGCTATTTACACGTGTGTAAGCATAGAAAAATGAAAATAACCAGTGTATAATGTTAACATATTTCTTGTTTATACTGTTCTTTAAGAAATTTGGGTCAGTATACATCAAATACAGACTTCTATCTCTTCCCTATCTCTGCAGTTATGGAATGTCAGCAAGTTGTCTTAGGATTTATAATAATGATGCAGAGTTTCAGTAAGGTCTTAAATTATCCTACATTTATTGTGTTAATCTGAAAGTGAACCTAAACTCTTCACTGAGAATTTCAGCGCAGGTTGTAATAAAACGGTTTCTGGAAAACTATCAGTTAAGTTCAATTAATCAAACCACTCACGGTGCATTCCGGGTTCCTCTTTGTATTGTGCACCGGATGCCTAGGAGCAGATGGGTTTTTTGTCACTTTCTTTGTTACAAGGTTTGTGTACAATTACAGACCACGTGACTCGGGCCTCCGAACTGAATGGGAACTGAGCAGCTGAAGTCCAGGTCATTCCTCTGAAAAGGAATGTCTTCCCGCTATTTTTCTTCCTTTTGATATTGAATTTTCATATGGATCTAGCTATGGATAAGTACAAGCCAGAATAGCTCCATGACTGACTCATTCTCATTTCAGAATTCTGGCACTAAGAAAAAACAGAAATCTAGTACTAGTCAGTTAGCATTAATGCAAAGACTTTGCACGTCTACCAAATAATAGTACACCTTGTAGGGGGACAATTTAAACCCACGCTCCTGGGTCATTTATCATCTTTTTCTGTAACCCCATAACAGTTCTTTGGAACTGAGAAAGAAGATAAATGGATCCTGGAGAAACAAATATTTACAAACCCTTTGAAAATGTGTTTTAAGTAGGAAAGAAAATACTCTGTTATCTGTGCTGATCACATGAGAATTCACAACTCATAGTCAAGTACAGTGTGTGCTGTTAAACCTCATGACCACTTGCAAATAAAATCAAATGATCCAAGATTTCAAACTTGGAAGTGAAATTCCAAACCTAGTCATCTCTTTACCTAATTACAAAGGAAATGCTAACTTCCTATTTTCAAATAAATTATCTAATATATGGATTGCCCAATAATACTTTATTCGCGTCCGTTGTGCTCCCTGTACCCCACCCTTGAAAACAAATGGACAGGAGATAAACTGCCAAAATGTCAAAGATGAATTTTACTCTGAGTTTCCCATGATCCCAGCACACATTAGCTGTTAATATACTTCCATTCTTCATAGAATAAGAAACATTTCTTCCCAATAAAATAGTAAAGTACTTGGAAAACGCCATAAAATAAACAAGAGCCTAGAGTTTTCACTTAACTTTGATCATACAAAAAGAGCCACAGAAAAGCAAACACACCAGCACCCTGAGCCCAGCCAGCGTGCTGAAAACCCGAGGTGCATCACGTGACAGGACAGCACCGGGACCCCAGGTGCTCGGCTCCACCCCTGGAGAAGCGACTCAAATCCTGGCTTGCTGCGGGTCCTGGGTTCTTACACAAGTGAATCATTACGGAAAATGCTGTATGAAAACGCAAAGCATAGACGAGCACCGTTATGTAACCAACAGTAGCTCTGTCATCGCTGGTGCCTCGGTCCTTTCCTGACTGTCATCGTCCACACAGACTCCGAGGGCCTGGGAGAGCTCGAGGAGTCAGAAAGGCACCAGAAAGCACAGGCAGAGTGTGGTTCCATCGGGTGACCCGGTGCCAGTACTTTAAACATTACACACAGGCACACACATGCACACTCAGGTGTGTGCACACGCATCTTAGTGGCCTCAAAATCAGATAATTGGATAAGGGTGTTTGGGAGAAGTTGTTCAATGTTGCAGTAAGGCAATTTACTGGAGTAGTCTGTGACTTAAGTGTTGCTCTTTTTTAACATTTTCCATTCTTTTATTTTTTTAATATGGCAAACATGTCTAATGGCTGTCTATGCTGCCCCGATCCAAAAATGAATGATGAAGACAAGAAAGTAGGGCCGGTGAGATGGCTCAGCGGCGTAAGCGCCTGCCTGGCAAGCACGAGGTCCTGAGTTCGACTCCCGGAACTCACATACGAGAAAAGGGCCGGTGATATTGCTCAGCGGCACAGGCACCTGCTGGCACACAAGGTCCTGAGGTCGACCCCCGGTACCCACAAAAAAAAAAGGACAAGAAAGTAATTTGAAATTTAAACAAGCCGGAGGGGGTAAAAGCTGCCCGAAAACATAGTGGAAGGGAAACCGCTCCCACCGCCATGCATGGGCAGCGCTTCCTGCCACGCGCGCTGCCTCACGATGACACAGAGGTACGGCATGTGTCACCTCGGAGTCGTGTGTGTCCCTGCCCACCTGGCATGTCCTTCACTCTGTCCTGCACCTGCTACCTGCTACCTGTTCCAACTGCCAGGAGTCGCTCTGAGACACAGCCTGGAGGTGACAGCAGAAACTGGGAACTCTCAACGAGGGCGTGGCTGAGTCTTTGCACATTTCACACTGAATACGCATTTATTTTTCACACTAAGGTTTACGAACGCATCTTACTAACTCCACATAATAAAAGTAAAGTAATTTTCTGAGACCGCACCAGCTCTAAGCTAAGGCTATGAAAAAACAGGGTTTTTATTGACATCAAAGACTGGAAGCTTCATGTTCCATGTAAGGTTTTAGTTTATAATCTGTAAATTGCATTCTTAATGTTAAAAGAATGGAAACACTTAGACTGAATCTTTTGTGTAAAGTGTATATAAAGTGTTTTCAGTAAGTTCTCCCAACTTAGGGTTTTCCAGGGGAGGTAATATTATCTAACACGAAGGGAACGAAAAGCCCAGGTTCAATCCCTGTGGCTCTGCATTTGCAGTCCTGAGCCACGCCTCTCCCGACCTGCCATTCCACGCTACAACCAGATGGCATCTACTTTCCTTGGACTGCAGGCCAAGTGGGGACAGGGACTGTGGACAGGAACAATGACCACCCTTCTCTCGTGTGCATGAGCCAGTCCTATCGGCAGGCGCTGCCACTCACAGAGCTCATCTAATTCATTGCTGGAACCCTGCATTTCGCAACAGAACTCCTGTTGCTAACAAAATGGAATTATGAGAAGAGCTTCCCAGTAACAGCTGTCCACTACAGTGTGACCCAAAACAGTGTCTCAAAAACAGGATTAATCTACCTGTCCTACATAAAAAGGGATTATGCAGACATACAGAATAAACAAATTAAAGGTACATATAGTGCCCAAAAGAGCCCCTACTAATAGAAGGGCTAACAATAAAAGTTTTCTTCTCTGATGTGCAACACACACACACACACACACATTTATCACAGCTGTCTGCCATGGATGCCCAGGGGAAGTGGCAAATGACAGAATAGATGCTGGCTATATTCTCTTCCTATTACTTTTAATTCCATATATAACACTTAAAGCAAGTATGCCAAAAACTAAATTTATCCACTTACCTACTCAAATGCTGTGCAGCATTACTGTCTGTTTTTCTTTTCTTTTTAAGTTCCAGAGAAAGCATCTAAGTACTTATCCATTTCGGATTCACTGCACTTACACAGAAAAATATTTGTTGAAAGAATTAAACACTAAAATCAGAGGGAAAAAAATACTCAGAACCACTGTACCTAAGCACAGTAATAAACCTGATTTTTACATATATGTGAAAAAAGACAGCAGTATATTCCATAAAAGTGATGGAATCACCAGGTCCTGTTTGAGAGTTAGAAGCAGGCTACAAGCTTAACACACAACTCCTTCTGGGATGTGCGTTTCTGATTTCCCTACTGCACCAATCTCTGCTGCAAAGATGGTCTGTTATTCTTTTCCTGAAGCTGTGTTTGGACAAGCTGGACAGCACTTTCCCTCCTGAAACGACCTGTGTGGTGAGAGACAGGAAAACATCACCTACTAGTGAGCCAGGCACCTGGGGGCCCCACATCCTTCAGGAAACACGACTTCCCTTATGGAAGGGATCCCCAGTTGGGGCACACCTCTGACTATGTCATCTGAGAGGTCACAGACGTTTTTTTTAAAAAACCACAGTAAGCAAGAGATGTAGCACAGAATCATGATCCAAATGGCTGCCTTCTAAAACACAGAAGCAAAAATAAAACTAAATTTTAACAAAAAGAAGCAGAAGATCAAGATGTCTGTAAAGAAAACGCCCACAATGCATAAATGAGGCGTGGCAAGCTATTGTTATTGATTAATAACACAGGGGACATTATTTTGAAGAGATCCTCAAAATTTGTCAGCTGGATTAACTAGATTTGATGCTGAAGTCAGCTCAGTTTCTGTTGTCAAAGTGGCTTTATTACTAAAACGCAAAATGCATTTATCTCTCTATATGTACATTAGTTTCCTAATCAATAAGATGCACACAATAACACAACCTATGTACCTTTGCCACAGCAATAATACACGCATGAGATCACAGGCATTAATAAGATCTTCTTAGTGCTGGAGGATCATATACACCATTGGTCTGACTTACTTTCTTTTTTTCTTTTTTTATATGTGGTACTGGGAGTCGAACTCAGGACCTTGCGCTTGCCAGGCAGGCACTTATGCCGCTGAGCTATATCACTGGCCCTGGGCTGACTTACTTATTACTGTTTAAATTAATAATTTCTTTTTCAATAATACAAATGTCCACACATGCAAAGTTGTAAATATATCATACTCTCTGCCGGCATTATTTCTTCCAGTACACAGTGGCAACCATAATAAAACTGCTCAGACTTTCTTGTTCAGAGGTAACACAAAGGCCCATGGCTCACGCATCTTTCCATCTGTGGCCCTTGTATCCATGCTAAATGTACACAGGATGTATGAAGGGGACATGCACAAACCAATCCCAGCTATTGGGGCTTGGAAGCTAATACACTTGGGCATTCTCATAAGGAGAGAATACAAAACAATGAATTAGAAAAATTCATTTTAGGTAAAAAAAAAAAAAAAAAACCACAACACAAAAAAAAAAAAAAAATACTCCGTGAACTACAAAGTGTTAAAAAATCTGAGAATTATATTCCCAGCTCCACCTCAGCTTACCGAGATTTTCATCATGCCTGTGACCATTACGAAGTATGACAGGGAAATCCAAAGAAGGACAGATTAGCAGTTTTCGTCAATTGCAGTTACAATATCTTAATTTTGCATATTTTATAGAGCAAAATCAGCTGATAACACTGGAAGCCAAAGCTTTAGAGGGGCCTCGGGGGGTGCAGGTCTTGCACCTTCCAAGAAAGTTAGTTGTTACTGAGAAAATATCAGTGAGGAGGAGGGGTTGATAAGCACCAACTAAATCTTCCTGGAACTCATCTAGACAGACCCAACACATTCTAGGGACCATCTAGAGTATGAAACACCCAGGAAACTCCCTGTCTTGCCCCTTAACTCCTTAATCTCCATCTCCCCCTGCCTTCCAAGAGTCTAGGAAATAATAGGCATCACTAGATATTTTTTCCAGGCAAATTATTATGCTACTCACACACTTCCAATAACAGGGAATCCTCCTCGCTTCAGGGAAGGCCGTTTCACTTAGAACAGTGAAGAACTGTTCCACCCAGGCTGAGCTCCAATTTACCCTCAGATAGAGTGTGGACCCGGGACACCTTCAGAACCACCTCTTCTTAGACACAAAGAAGAAATAAAATTCCTTTGCTACATAAGTTCCTCAGATACCTGAATAGAGTTCTTACAGGAAACCCAGAATTTTCTTTTTCTATTAGCAAACCCTTCCAATTCCTTCAATGAGTACCTGTTATCCTGGTTGTTCAACTCTGGACACATCTGAGTTTTAAGGAAGACAGGACTCTGAATGTGATAGCCAAGATATGGCTGGTCATCACGAAGTAGAGAGGTCTCCGTTCATTGTGTGGCTACAGAATCACACCAGACTGCAGCTTTCCCTGAGGACTCCGGTAAGGGAAACCCCTATAGAAGTCTCCACAGCAGCTGCACAGGAAGTTCCCTCCCCATCTTGACTTACTCAGGTGATTTTTTTCAAGAAAAATCTACAATGTGATTACCTGCTCACCAACAGTGTAAAGACATCATTTCATCTTGCAGTTTTAAACTTGATCCTGTCAACTCCTGTGCCCCATTAAGAGATATCATAAAACCCTTGAACTAAACAATCCAAGACTGTCTAGTGGACACTAAGTGCGACCCTTCTTACCGCTAGCAATGGGCTAAATCTCCTTATGGTTAGTGACGCCTTCATATTGGTTTGTGTCTCTGACCCAGCAGTTTAGGCAGGACAGGGCTTAGAAAGATGCACGAAGAAACCCAAAGATTTGTTACTCTCCACATTCCTGTTTTCATATCCAGCTTTCCCATCCAAGAAGCAGCTGTAGTGTGGCTGCCCCTGCCCCAGCCATCTCATCTGCCTGAGCACAGAGGAGTAACTCGCGGAGCCCAGGGAATCTTCTGCTTAGAGGACAAAATTCTAAGACCTCAGAATGTTCCAGATCCCTCCAAGAAGCCACACAAGGCTCCGAGGCCACAAAGATCTGTTGGGGTTGGGGCCACAGCTCAGTAGAGCACCAGCCCAGTACGCACAAGGTGCTCGGTTCCAGCCCAGCAACAAGAAATATCCGCTAATATGAACCAGTAATGCACATTATTTAAAGTAGAATTAACATGGCTTCAATCCTAAAACTTTCACCACTGCTGCTCCAACACTAGTGATAATGGCCAATAACAAAGTTTTCCCAAAGCTACCATTTCATCTCATTAGTCACAAGCTATCCATTCAAAAAAAAGAGAAATATATATATATATATATATATATATATATATACACATCAATATGTATATATGTGGGTACATGTCAATATATAATCAGGACATATTAACTGTGTTAGTTACATATATAATCTTACTACATTATTAATGTTATTATACTACTACATTATAATTATACTACATTATTAATATTATTATTAATGTTATATAAGCGTTACCCTAACATGAATATTATAACAAGTTCTACATGCCTATTGCATTGTTACATTACAATAATAATACATATCTTACTGTGAATGTTACTGCAATAATGTAATGTTGATAATATTATATTTAATACTATAATGCCATGTTCCAATAGAAACTATCTCCCATAATGTGGAGAGAATACTGTGATTATCAACCTGATTGCATGATTCCCCATTTGTTGACAATACTCATGGCAAGACCATATTAAATACCTACCTATGTAAACTTTCTATAAATAAGTAAGACATCTGAGACAGCGCCTTGGACAAGTGTCCTGCGGGCCTGCCATTCTTCAGGGAGACTCGCGCACCTCTTCCAGAAGGGAGGCCTCCGAAGCTGCGCTCCGTGCCTGCCCCAGTGATGACCTCATCCTCTCCAGGAAGGGGTTCCATGAAGCCCGGCGGACCTCAGCCTCCTCTCCCAGCCTCCAGCCCACTCCAAAGGCAATGTCCCTCATCCGGGAACTTGGAGGATGTGGCTCAAGGTCTCCAGGAAACCTTCAGCCTCTCACCCTTCACAAGTGGCTCCCAACAATTTCCAAGGGAGGATGCTCATTTCATTACCCCTCATCAACAGCTGCAGGTGTAGGAAAATTTCATGTAATTCTACAGACTTTGTGTAATTTCACATAGAGAATTCTAAGGTGACCCAGAGGTCACTCTTGGTCACATCCCCCATCTGATCTAATCCACAACCCCCCAATCTGAAATGACACTGTGCACGCTCCTGAGTTCCTCCCTCCATTGCCTGTCGCCTGCCCCTCTAATGGAAAGGTCCACAGGAGCAGAGGCCTCAGCTGCCCGGCACACTGACCTCCACACGCAGAACAGTGCCAGGCAGATCCGAGGAAGATCCCTGTATGTACTTGTTAATAGAAAAAATAAAACTGTAGAAAATGAGAGTATTAATAAGAGGTCTCCATTGTTAGTAAAATACATCGATAAGTTTCAAAAAATTACCACAAAAGGAAATCGATTTATTTATTTTGAAGCTGTACTCTGATTTGAGGAACATTAAAATGTGAATTACAAAATCAGGAAATGTATTTTGGCTTTGTCTTGTGAAAATGAGTCCAGGACTTATGTAGTTGCCAGGGACTGTCCCTACCGTGGAGCAGTCAATGCCGTTCTGACTGTGTGCTCAGCCCCTGCACCATGGTGCCGGGGAAACACATTCTGCAAGTTCGTGGCACACTAGAGGAGCGCAATAAACACCTGTTTCCTTTATCCCTAGATTTATACTTGCTGGGAATAAATAAAGAAAAAATCCCTACATTTTCAAATTGTGTAACGGATATTATGTTAAGCCTGTGTTTAAGATCTCCCTCATAGCATCCAACCTTATACTATGCAAAGTTGCACAGAGAAAAATCAAGATGATTCACGTGACAGTTTGATCCTTTAAAGCTCAAAGTAAGTTCTTGCACCGAGACATCGTTTTTAAAAAAAATCAACAAAAGGGGGTGTGGGTAGGAAAAAAGAGAATGTACCAGAGACCCCGACTCCGCAGCAGCCCGGCAGCTTCAGGCTGGAGGATTTGTTTCAGCCGGCACTGCAGAGTTCAACTCTGATCTAACTACTAGCATGGATTTGGGGCGACTGTTTGCAGATGCGGTTGAATTATCAATCCGAACAGACACACAACCCGGGTCCAATGTCACTTCTCCTCATTATGTTAATAGTTAATACATGCAAATGAAAACACTCAAGCAATTTGATTTCTTTGAAGATAGTTTGCATATTGTCTTAGCCATAATGACTGTACACTTCCCTCGGCCTGCATTTATGCGAGGGTGGTGTAGTTCATTTTTATCAGCTCGAGTTCATTTTGGTTGCTATTGGAATGTGTGTGCGTGGCTCTTTTTTACCTTTAGCCTAATTACCATTCAGGTACCATAAGCAGATTTTTCATGCTATTGGTGTTTTTCTTAATTAAGAAACAAATGAATTCTCCCTAGCAAAAAAGATGGAACAACGGAGTGAGATGCCAGGGGCTGATGTTCTGCTTCTTAATTGAAGCAGTTCTATTGTTCGGTGTGGGTAGTGAGGGGGCAGAAATGTCAGAAGTGTAGAATGTTAATAGTACAAAAATCACATAGAACTACCTTTAAAAATAAAGAAGGGATACAAGAAATGCTGTAAGAGCTTTGAAAACACAGATTTTTATCCACATACTAATTCCGACAGTAACAAAGTACCTTCATTGACAAATCCCTCACACCCGGAAAGCCGAGGTTCTAACCCCAGTCCTGAGAGGCGCCTGCAATCTAGTTCCATGTCCTGCTTCTCTGTGCTCCTCAATTAGGGAGGAACCCAGGGGAACAATTTGTTTCTTTAATTTGTGAAGAAACCATTTCTCTTTTAATTTGCATGCACCTTTTCCTACCTGCAGTAAAAAGAAAATCACAGTGTTCTACCCATAGATTGCACGTGCATTACTGCAACCTTAAAATAAGAGGCGTGCGAATTGAGAGACGTTTCTGGGGCCCTTGCAGTCGTGAAAACTTCGAGGAATCAGGGTTTTAAGACAAAGCTTAGCCCTTAGCCTATTTCTGATGCGATGCTGGTGTCACAATTCTGGACTTGCGAATGGCATAAAAGGTAGCTTATTTTTCTCTTTAATAAAAGCTGTGGACAGATATTCTTTCATTCATTCCTGGCTTTATTCTTTTCATAAATTACTAAAGTCTCACTTTAGTATTTAACTTAGATTTTTAAAAATGAAAACCCCTTCATGTATTTAAAGAAGGCAATAAAGTAAACAAGCATTATGTAGACTAACGTGTTTTTTTTTCCTGACAAGGAAAGAACATTATAAAAATGGTCTCTATGGAGAAATTTCTAAATTACTGAGTTTTTAAACTGATAATTCAGACAACTGAAAGATAGCATACTTAAGAGATACATCTCATAGTCAAATAGAGTGAAACAAAATAGAGCTCCATGTAGTTTCTTCCTTTCTGGAGAAAAAAAATCACACCTAACTCACTTTATCATAAATATCATTATTCACAGTGACAAATAAAGGTGTCCCTCTATTTTTTAATATCCCATTTTTTTTGTGTGTGTGGGTACCGGGGGTCGACCTCAGGACCTCGCGCACCAGCAGGCACCCGTGCCGCTGAGCGATATCACCGGCCCTTTTTACATATGTGGGTTCCAGGAGTCGAACTCAGGACCTCACGCTTGCCAGGCAGGCACTTATGCCACTGAGCCATCTCACCGGCCCTAATACCCCATATTTTAGGATATTTATGGAACATCACAGAATATCTCTAGGCTGCTCTGAAAGCATAATTTGTGGGTTTTGAAAAGTCAAGTCCAGAAATAATTTTAATTTGAGATGATTTTTTAACATTCTTACCAAATATGAAAAATACATCAGAGTAATCCCACTGAATACCAATCGGACAATTTAAAGGGGATTCCTTCTGTGAAAAAACCTTTGGCAAAAATGACTGTAGCACACATGGCTACCCGCACACATGCAATGAAAGATCATTTGTGTGACTACTGCAATTCTGAGAAACCATTCTGTGAGGCGTAAGATGACTTTCAAAGAACTTAACGCATTTCTCACAAAATTCGGAATCCCATGAAACTGTCAAGAGAGTCCTCAATCTGATTGTTTTCACTTCACCACTTCTAAAAAGTATACTCAGTAACAAAAAAAATTTTCACATCTATTTTCCTTAGGCTCTGGTATCACAAGAGGATTAACTTAGCCCACTGACTAAGATCCCTCAAGTAACCATAAACATTACAAGACGTTCATATAAACCATGAAACAAAACCTAGGAACAACACTGCTTTTTCTCACTTTCTTGAGATTCTGCAGTAGTAAGATTAGTGGAAAAGTAGAGAAAAGGGAAGAAATTGGGAGCTTAGGGGTTTATAAAACAGGAATGGAAATCTGGACAGGAATGAAGAAAACTTGAGTGCTTCTAGAAACTCAAGAAACTGTAACAGCTCTTGTAATTCCTCAGGGAGAGAGACTGAGAACGCCCATTGCCCATGTTAACCCAGCAGCAAACTGTCCGGAAAACCCTCCTCCTGCCCCTCGGCGTGGGGAGCCTTCGCCCTGTCCCCGCCCCCAGTGTCTGCCTTGCTAACGTGGTGTCCCGGCCAAATTCCTGGCCCTGGCGTGAGGGGAAGAGGCCATACCATGAGGTGCCGATAATGAGGAGATAGAAATAGCAAAGCGGCTGGACTGTCCTAATAAAGTATGTCTGGGATTTAGAGACACAACAACTACGTGTTCAGGTCGTGCAAACGCATTTGCACCAACTGGCTCCTTCGGTGACCTCTGGAGCTACCACTTGGGATTTTCCTGGATAAACTCTGCATATTAACTCCAGAACTGTCGGGAAAAACAAATCCAAAACAAAATCTCGCTACTCTCTTTTTCTGGTAGTGATGGTTATTATTTGTACAAAGACCAACAATGTGTTATTTAATATAAAAAATGAGATCAAGTACTCTTTAACAGATTTTATAATTTTTACAAACACTACTGTATAGTTAGGGATACAGCCTGAGTATACACATTTACTATCAATATATTTCATAAAGCACTTCCCAGGGAAGCTCAAATATGTTCCTCTTTAGTTAAAAAAAAAAAAGTTCTTTAAAAAACTATGTGAGGATTGTCAAAATTATTCAATTGTTTATTTGGCAAATCTGTCTTTTTATCAAATTTATGCAAGTTAGAAAAAGTATTTTCCAAAATACTTCATTTAAATATTTGTCCATTAAAACATGCAAATCAAAAACTTTTAACGTTGTACTTTTAGATACTTGAGCGTATTTACCACTACAAGGGAACAATTTTTTTTCGCATTGATTTTGCCTCAAAAATGTCAGTAGATAGAGAAAAGATTTATTAGTGCCTTCTTGGTGGTGTTCTAAGCTCTTTGTAGGTATTAACGCATTTAACACTCTCAAGAGACTTTGTGTAAGTTTAATAATCTCTTTTGTGCAAGTAGGGGAAACTGAGTCACAGATGAAGTAACCAATACAAGAAATACAGGAAGTAGCTGGAACCCGAGCGCCGATGGGGAGTCCTGAGATGCTGCGTACCCCTCCGCTCTGAAGAACAACTGTATTGGTGGATGCTCTTAAATAAAAAGATAAATAACAGCTTTGCCGCACACACCCACTCAAATACCACCCTACGGGTGGGCACAGCACTTCGGGTCTTAAGGTTAACAAGTAAGTTCACCTGCACCATCGCTGCCAAGTGGACAGCTCGGACCTCGGGGCAGCCAAAGGGACAGCTTTCCGATCTAGTGGCTCGGAATCCACTGCACGGCGCAGGCCGCTGGATCCTGAAAGCAGACCGCAACATGGACAATCCCGGGGACGCCTCACTGCTGAAATTCTGTGGGATCTCCCGGGCTTTCCAGTCCCGCCCAGACCATCTTCAATCACTGCTCCTACTTGGCCTTTCCGCGAGGCTATTTTTAGTACCAACCACTAACTTCATCAAGAAAACCACTTGTAGCTTTTCAACATTGGATGGCTGGGACATCAGCAAGCCACACGGAAGCCAAAATTCTTGATGTCAAGACATCCCCCAAGAGATCGACTCAATTTTATTTTTCCAATTAGTTACCCATTGGCATAAAGTCATACTTAACGCCACCAATGAGATGAATTTACCTCCATTAGTCTATGCATTTTGGAAGCCCCACCATCCAAAGTCAGAAGGTAAAATAAAACAAAATCTTCAACTCTACCCAGGTTATTGAGAATTCATGGAAACGAATTGAATGAAAGTGGCTTTTGGTCATATGTGTTAAAAAGGCTCAAAACATGAGGAGGTGCTAACGGGTAACAACAAACCCAGTGAGACACGTTGGCTTTTCTTGGCTCTGGCTTCCAGCAAATGCAAAAAACAAAGATTTTCATTTGTTTTCAGGTTATAATTTTCTCCAACTTTGTATGCTACTTCTGACTTTATGTCTACTTCTTCAAA
The DNA here is from genome assembly GCA_028451465.1 of Erethizon dorsatum. NCBI lineage: Eukaryota > Metazoa > Chordata > Mammalia > Rodentia > Erethizontidae > Erethizon > Erethizon dorsatum. Next base: position 2,841,611 of record CM051828.1, read on the forward strand.
ATAATGTGACAACAGTCAGCATTTTTGTTTTCTTTGCCCTCTGCCCTGACTATGAGAGGGTGTTGACGGTGCATCCATGCATTAAGGCCTTCCTGTTTTCCTCAGCGGCCCCCCTCCGATGTCCTCTGACACCCCAAGCTTTGGCCCAGGCCAGTGCCTGGTTCACTTCCTGCTTCTGCTGCTCTTATTACTTTCCACAAGAACTCAGAACGAGCTTGGAAGATTTTCAAGGATACAAATCCCTTAATAAGGTGCAAAAGAAAAAGAGCAACATATTTGGCCCAGAACCAATTTTAAAACATGTCTGGATATAATCATACGGACAAAAATGAAAGACATCTTAAAATCACTTGGGAGGTAAAATATTTGGTATGGGTGAAAGAGGAATAGTTTTGGGCAGAAAAGAACAAAATTTCTGAACTCAGACAAGCAATGTCACAGGGATAAACTTTTTGTAGAAGAGGGCCTTGAATAGCACACTGAACTTTAAAGAATAGATCTTTTATCTAAAACCAAATGATCATACACTATTAATCTGAGGTTAATAACATAGCTATAACCTATGCTGAGAATACAGAAATATTATACTTTAAAAGGCAATATATTTAAAACATCTGTCTTGCTATTTTCTTTTCTAAAAGTAAAACTGAGTTTAATCTCCACCAAAGTACACACTTTTGGTGTATTCTCACATAAGCTCAATAAGAACCACAGGGAAATTTATCATTATAGCTATTCTTCCCACATTAGGGTCTAAATTAGACCGATATTGAAATATTTTATCAATTTATTTTCCTTTCTCCTACTCTTTCCTCCCTACACCCCAGTGGTGTTTCCGTCCTCTCAGGTACTCAAACAAGGGAAAGGGGCGTAACCCAAAATTTAAAGTCACTGGCAATACAGACCTGATTACTTCCTGCTCCTGAGCACCCCCCACTCAAGGATTTATTAACAGCAGCACTGGTGGTGGTATAAAAACAGAAGGCTCACTTCCCAATGTTTTCTTTCTAGTTTGCTTTTCACTTTTCCGATTGGTTTCATTTGTAACTGGTCACAATTATAATTAAAAGCTACAATAATCTTAACAGACATGCAATGAGAAAAGAGACTCGTGGCCTCTCAAACTTGTCCCTAATTCCTGGAGAGAGGCATCATCAATAATTTCTTGCAAATTTTTAGGTATGTCTCATGAAAAAATATACGTATTTACCTCTCTAGTCATACTTTCATCTTGATTTTTTTCATTTTCTGTGTCTTTGAGAGAGTCTCTAGTCAGTACAGACACACACTGGCCTGATCCTTCATCGCCCATTAGACAGTTGGACCAGAATTTTGTTTGCCCATTGCCTGCTAAGGACATTTGGTTGGTTTCTAATTCTTTGCTATTCTAAGCCATGCTGTAATAAAATCACACATGTAGGCTTCTATGTGGTATGTAGAGGTGCTGGATTGAAGAGTATATGTGCAAATCCAATTGTTAAAACCTGCCCAATTATCTTTCAAAGAGGTTTCACCAACTGGCAAGCCCAGGGACAATTATTCACTCCATTGACTATTAAAAATGTATCCTCCTTGATAGTCATAAAACTATGTATGCTTAGCAATGGACAGGAATGAGTGGAAAGCCACTACCAAATACAACCTTCTGAGGAAACGCATTCAGTTGAAAAGGTTCTCCTCTCTTCATTTATCTTCATGTGTGTTGTCCTGTATTAATAAAATATTCCTACTGAACTAATGAACACATCTTACGTTAGCCATCAGCTATGAAGCTAATATTAAATCTGTAAGTGAAATTTAAAGGATAGCCCAAGACACCTACAGTTCAATTTGAGATAACAATAGTAGTTAAATTTAACAAAATGAAAATTAACTAAAGCCCACTGTCAGCTCACAGGTTTCTCATCCGCTACCATTTCCAAATTGTAATTTGGTAAGACCACATAATTATTCAACGAATTCAGGAAACACTAACCAGCCTCTATTTTCAGAATCTGCAACTACTATCAGTTACTTAAAGAATGAGTCCAAGTTCTTCAACATGGCAAACAAAGCCTTGTAAAAATCTTACCCCAAATCAGCTCTCAACCTACATTCTTGGTCAGTCTTTTCATGTATTTTAATCTTTGGTCCACAGCTTCTCACTCAGTGGACCTTGAAAATGTCATCTCTTTAATACCTTACTCTTTTGACCAAGCTATCAATGCAGTTGGGATGCAATATCCTCTAATCATAAGTAGATCTCCTACTCATCCTTCAAAACCCAGCTGAAATAGGACCTCACACTGTAGGTTATCTCAACTCATCTAAGTATTTCAGTACCCACATCACTTTACACTTCCATTTATCATGAACCATTAATAGCATAAATGTGTCTTTCTCCTTCACTATTGAATGTGCTAGTTCCTGGGAGAAACTACAATTTATTCATGTTTGTATTTTTCCCTTCCATAGTTTAACGCAGTATGGAGTACTTACCATATGTTTGTTTAATAAACACTGAATGCATGAGTGGAAGTTTTTAAGTGTAATTTAAAGCATGTAGGTGACACATTTTTCTTGTAAAAACTGCAGTACCGCTTTTGTTAAAAGAGATATTCAGGAAATGAAGTGGATTTAAACAAGTGTTCATTGTTCGTTCAGCTAATATTCTCCGAGTGTTTGCTCTGCATCCCGTTCTCTCCTAGTAACTGGAGTACAGAGGGGATGAGACTGGTTCCACGCCCACTCAACTTATGGTCTAGTTAAAAAAAAAAAAAACTAATAAATAGATAAACAAATGAACAAATAAATGGGGAAATTTCAGATGAATGGCAGTGCAATAAAAATAAAATAAGGTTATAGGCTAGAGAAAAAAACTGAGTTATGCAGGGGGACAGAAAATGTTAAACAGGGGGACAGGGGACACACTTCTGAGGAGCTGACATGTGCAACGAGAAAGGCTTCGGAAGCAGAAGTCCAGGAAGGGACACTCCATGGATGGAGGGACCTGGCACGTCCAAGGAACAGAGAGGAGGCTCGTGAGGTGGCGCAGGAATGCAAGTGGTTGTTGGGGACCGTGACAGAGACGGGAAGAAAAGTGGTACACCGTGCACTCAGTGATTCTGAAAAATGCAAGGGACAGAGAAGTTCTGATATTAATTGCAAGGGACGAGGACTGCAGAATTGAAGTCAGCAAAGTGATATGATTTAATTTGATGTCTTTGAATAAAGCAACAATTTGGCAAATAAGTAAAACTGTTCCCATTTTATATGGTTTCTTTTAAAAGAAACAAGTGACTGTAGCGATACCTGCAGAGAAATTATTCAGAGTGGTTTTAAAGTTGTGATGTGTCTGTGAAGCCCACCTGGTGTCCCATCATCCCTGCCACTTGCTAAAGCAGTTCTGGAAGAACTCTTTCCTGAATGTCTTTATGAGGAGTGATTAAAAAATAACAGTGACTGCAGCTACCCAGTGCCACCAAAGGAAAGGCAGGCTCAAAAAAGCATTACGGTGTGTCTTCATCCATCTTACTCAATGGATCTGGCTCCTCCCCTAAGTCAAAATGACCATGACCATGTAAACGTTTTGAGTCCACTCAGGACACACAGGCAGCCAGCACTGTGCAACTAAAGACACTCACAAAAGAAGACCTCCAGAACTGCTTCAGAAAGTGGCAAGAACAATGGGATTAGTGTGTTCTACATGAAGGAGGGTATTCTGAGGGGTATTAATGGAAAAGTGTCTTTTTGCTGTAATACATATTTTCCATTTAGTTACCTTAGTTTTCTATCATACCTTGTACATACTAAAAAATATGCACTACAAAATCAGGTGGAATAAAAAAAACAAAAATAATAAAGGGAAAAATGGCTGGAAAGGAAGTAGTAAATAACCTATGATATTAGGTGTATTCGTATGTACACAGAAAAACGGGTCAATAAACTTTAGAGTGCGGCTCACGAATACTCAAATAAAAATGAACAGGACCAAAGTAATTGCATTTAACAGCAGCCACCTTGCCTTTAAATGAAACATCATTTTAACTGTATAACTGCAAAACATTATCCCAGAGTTACGCAGTGGTTGTACAAGGAAAATCCACTTTTGTTCTCTTTGCCCTCCTGTGGCAAAAGCATTGACCGTTACTAGCCGCCATCAGGAGCTAGGAACACAGGAGCCCAGCAGGAATGCAGCTGTCAGGGTCAGATCACCAAAGGCCAGCTGCTCTTCCCTGAATCATCCTCTCTGCAAAAGTTTTTACCATACCTCAAGCGGTTCCTTGTTATCCCCGAGTAGCCACACATGTCTATGAAATGGAAGAGTGAGATACATTTATTCGTGGGCAGGTACACTGTGCTGTCCCCGATGGATGCACATGGAGGAAGCAGTGCTAACCCCTGTGGAAACCCATCGGTGCACCTTGCTGACCTCCTGATGACCGCGTCAGGTCTGGGCGGGGCGCTTCCCTCCACCCTTCCACTCTCCCTGTCTGCAACACACACCTACAGAGCTCACCTTGCTGATATTCAGCCCACTGTCCTAGCTAAGACCCAACTGTACTTTGGAGATCCGACCCTTAAAACTCAGAGAAAAATGATACATTGTAGAGGATTTCTAGAGAGTGTCAATCAAACGGTCCTAAATCTCAATTCAAAGCCAAGCTGTCCAAATTCCACTCTGTGACAGTTATGCTAATAATTCACATCTAACACAGGGAAATATTTTATTGTAAACTTACCCTCCCCCTCCTTCCTTTTCTTTTCCCCTCCCTCTCTCCCTCTTTCCTTTCTTCCTCTCTCTCTTCCTTTCTGCCTTTCTTCCTTCCAAGAATATTTATTCTAAATATTAATTACATTCAAATTCCGAGTGTTCTACAATGTTCTTCTATGGTAACAGATGAAACAGCCAACTTATATATTTTAAGATGATTGTAATTATGTCAAGAATATGGGGATTTCTATGACTTAAGTACAAATTTCTATGACTTAAGTACTATTGGCAGTCATATCAAAGTTCAGCGAATTACAGGAAAATGATTCACTGTGACCTGTATACAGAGTTCCTCAACTGTGCAACAAGGGTTCCCCAAACTTCAACATGTCTGTGTTGTGCACTAGAACATTCCAAACCCGGGCTACTCGGAATCTATAAGTACCTAGAGGTAAAAACCTCAAGTACCTAGAGGTAAAAACTTTAGTTTAATGTAAATTGCAATTTTTCCTCCCAGCAAATCTTTCTCCAAAAAGTAAATATGGTCAGTTTAAGTGCTATGATATTTTGTAACACTTTACCTCATAAGATTATGATGAAATGAAACATATATAAAAATCCTTCTATCCTGAAAAATATCGTATAAAATATGCCTTAATTATTAAAACATATGCCCTTGCCCTTTACAGCATAAACACTAGAATATAGAAACACTAAATTAAAAATTAAACCAAACAGAAAGATAGTTGCACATTCCTGTTTGCACACTGAATCTCCATGCCTTTAAAATGACTATCAAATGTTAGGACCTAGATCTAAAAAAGAAGGAATGAAATACGAACAGTGTCCCACCTTGCGGGAGCCGCGACATCCCTTGACACTCCACAGAAGCCGACCTCTTTGTCCTTCAGGCTCGCCTAGCGGGCCCCATCTTCTATCGCAAAAGCCAAATCATCTGATCCCAAACTAACTGTCAACTGCCTGTGATGGTGAGGAAGCCAGACATCAATCAATCAGGTTTTATCAGACGCTCTCTTCGTCTCTCTGTTGTGCTCATCTTATCATCTGACCCAGTTGTAGCCCTGACTTCAGAAGCTTAAGCAACTTGATGACAAAATATGCGCCCGTTTGTCCAAAATGCACGTCGTTAAGAAGTGGGTGATATTTTTAGCAGTGACCTAATATATGTGCAAATGAACCCTTGGACATTTCGCATAGACGCGAGTCCTACGTTGATCCTTCCCCCCTGTACCCCCAATTTGTCCTTGCTGGTAGAAGGCCCAGTACTCCCAAATATGCCAGAGGAGTTACACACCAGTGAAACGTCATAGGAAAATGAGGTTATTTTTATGTCAAATAACAGAAAGGCTATCAAAATGAGAATTGGAGAATGTCACTCCAAGAAGAGAAAGGAGACCTGATTGCTGAAGGTCTACAACATCAGTTCCGACAGTCTTATCCCAAATAAATAAAAATAACTCTGAAAATTGCAAGCCTTTTACTATTTGCACTGAAGTAGTCTTGGAGAAAAAAAATATTGAAATCTGCAGTGCTGTTGCCAAATCTCCATTAGCTGTGCACAGCTGAACGGGATGCCACTGAACACCTCCCCACAGGCCGGAGAGGCCGACACTGCGGCAGAGAGCCATGTGAGACGTCCGATGCAAAGTAAATATTTATTTGTTCCATAATTTCTACACAAAAGTGAGAAGAGTAAAACATGCAAGTATTTTATGGGGATAAGTACTCTACATTAGCATATGTAATTGTCTTCTTGCTTCAATGCATCTTCTCTTCAAAAAGCAACTGCTTAAATTTTTACGTTTTCCTTAAAATCAAAACAACCTTCATGATAAAAATGATTTTCATTAATAGGCAATCTAGTCAATTACATACCCACTGAGCTATAATATATTTTGAGAGGCCTTTAAAAGTAGCAGAAAATTTGTCCACAGACTCTAATCATGTAAACGTATACTTTAGTCATATAAGTAGAGGTCACACAATACCACAAAGTAATACAGTGTTATATTTGGAAATGGATAAAAGCATGCATCATGAAAATAATTTGTATGCTGTAAGAAACACATCATTCCAAAAGATTCCCAGTGAATTCACAAAATGTTTTTAAATTTAAATTTCAGGGTTGCTAAAAAAGTAAGTGCCTTTGAGTTTCTTAGCACACACAAGACCAAAAAGTTTAGTAGTACGATGATGCCACTTTACATTTGGGAGTCATTCTTTGGAAAGATATCCCACTGGTAATATAAAAAAATCCATCTGTGGTATTTTAAGAAATTAAAAATACATTAAAAATTTTGAAGTATCAAATGTGCTAAGATTAATCTATGACATAGAGATGGGGGTGTAGCTTGGTAGTAGATCACATATCTACCACATCCAAAGCCCTGGGTCGGATTCCTAGCACAGCTTAAAAAAAAATGACAGGTTTTATCAGCTAATTATAAATAATCACATTGTTTCATCAAATTATGTAATAAGGTTTAAAGCCACTGTTCCAAATTACATAATCAAAATGTAGTATGCAAGGGGAAAAAGAACAATATATGGTGTATTTAATTATGGTTTACAATTATCATTTCATGATTATTTTTAAAAGTGCATAATTCTTAGCTATTTTTCTGCATTAATTTAGAAGATTTGGGGCCTCAACTGACTTGAGGGCTTGTTAATTCCCTATTTTTAATCTTCTAATTCCCAGCCCATTGCAGGTGCCAATAATTTTAGGACTTGCCACAGTGACACAAATAGAAGTCTTTTTGCCAAGAGCATTCCAAAGGAATATTTAAGAAAGATTAAAATTCAAGATCAATAAGAGATGAAGAACAAACATGTGCCTCTAAGTTTTGTAATCAGTTCTTTACTCTTAAGTTTAAAGATTTTTGCAAATTTTGTGACAAATAAAAGTTTTAGAGATATGCCTGAAAAAAATCTGTCAACTAACTTACATTTATAATACATTTTCCACATACAATATTATATAGATGTCAATTGACTGAAAATTCTTTTTTATTCTCTCAGTAAGAGATGTTGACACAAGTTTTCCAAATATAGATCACAGTAATTCATATCTTCAAAAGAATTTATCTAAGAGGAAAATCAACAGAAAACTAACACTAAATGCATCTTCCAATAGAAGTCCCTTTAAAAATATTTTCAGATGCATTTTAAAATTTAAACAAAAATTATAATATAGATTTTTAATTGCCTACAAAAAGGCATTACAACTTTTGTGCATGCTATTACAATTATATATTTTGTGATAATCTATATTTAAGCTATTATAAATATTTATGAATTGTCTATGAGACATCTGACATTACCAAAAGCAGAATCATGTACATGAAATATCAGACTAATGCCTTCGATGTCTTCTAGCATTCAAATGGGAGGCCTTTCACAAATAAATAAAACCAAGCAGACAGTGGCAAATGCCCAAATGAAATGAAGGTCACTTTAATATTAAATATTATACTAGTGTCCCTTAGAAGTATGCTCCTTGCTTTCTATGTATGGAGCATTACCAGACTGGTACGGGATATCTAGCATTCCCCTAAAGGCTTTAGGAAGAGTGGACGTCAAGCTCTGCATGGACAATACATAGCTGGAGTGAGTAATTAGGTTTGTGGCATTGTTTACCCTCCCAGGTACTGAACACTCACTTTTAAAGTCTCCATTTTCATGAGATGTGGATAGTTTCCCTGCACCCAAACATTCAAGTGTATTTAGTGCCCGCATTGGTATTTCAGGTACCATTTCTAAATCTAGTGTTTACCCTGAGCATAACATTTTATTTTTTAAAAAGATGAATTTCTAATGATTGGATGTTTTAAAGTACTAATCACTGTGAGTGATGAGTACATCTTAGGAATATCAGCAAAGCAGCATGTATTTTATTTCTTGACTTGAGAAACTTATGACGCTTTATTATCTTGACAAACATTCTTCAAAAATATGTACCCTGTTAGCTTGCTGTTCAGGATTTTCCAGATTAAGAATGCATATTTGTTAATTTTAAAATATTTCCAGATAAATTTCTTCCTTGAACTTGAAAACCCACAGCAAAATTCTCCTGCCTCACTCATAGGACAAATCCTCTCACATCCACCCTAAGCAAAACTGGCCCTCAAACGTACTTCTGTTACACAGTGGGTATCATTAACAAGGAACCAGAAAAAAGAGACGAAAGAGAAAAAATAATAATAGCCTTTTACTTCAACACATGAAATCCTGGCCAAAACCAATTCCACCTCGTGATTATCACATATTCAGTTTTAGAAGTGTTTGCCAAAAACACGAATTACTAAAGCTTTAAATAATCCTGACTAGACAAATTTTTCTCTACCTTTCTATCATCTCAAAAAGACAAGCTGGGAGGGAAGGCGTAACACCCTCCCAGGCAAGCTTCTCGCATTAATATTTAAATCTCACCTATTCCCTGTGATTGGAATTCAGCCGCTATTCACAAACAAAAACTAAATCAATGTTCTTAGAGTTCAAACTAGATCTCTAAACAGTTTGTCACTCTCCATGCACAGATAAGATAAACTTTCTTTGACCCAAGAGATGAAGTTGCCATGACGATCAGAGAGTCCACTTTCTATATTGATATTTTGCTGATGTAACAACAAATAGAACCAGATCCTAGTGCCGATAGTGGTGATTAATTAATACTAATATTGATCCCTACAAGCAAGAGACAAGGCTATTAACTTGAAGCCTGAAAAGTCAATTGTTACCTGTGGCAGAGATACTCGAAGCCGATTTGGAAGCATAGTAAACAAATATGCTATCTTTATGCTAATACCTTTAAAGAGATAGTTCTTCCCAGAATGCCAAATATTGCCATGTCTGAGCTTATTAATTTAATTGTATTTCAGCGTTTAAACATGTAACCTTATGAGTGCAACACACTTACCCCTTTATCTATGGTGGAAACACGTTCTCCTGCTACTGAAGTAAGGGACTTCTGCTGCTACTCATTGGGTGAGAGAATGAACAGGGCAGGCACTGAATTGGACTGGGTTTCAGAAACATCTTCAGTGCTCTTCTGAAATGTCCTATTCTACTTCTGCATTGGGAAAGTAACAAATCATCCCAGGGAATATGCCTTGGACATATCTACTCATACATCTGAGTGAACAAAGATTGCATTTAAAAAAGGAAAATGTTCTTAAAATTTTTTTATTCCTACATAAATTCAATTTTAGATTTTTCATACAATTTAGTCCAACATCAAAAAGCCTTCTCTAGATAGTATCACTTCATTTAAAACTTGATGCACATTAAGTTATTGGGAAGGAAAGTTCATTTGGGCAGGCATTTCCTTGAAATGTAAACATAAACTGCAGATGAACAAAATTAATTCATTCATCTAATACCTTTTGAGCAAAAGTTATGTTTTTAAAATAGGGTTATTAAAAGATAAATGACAAGTTCATTTTTGATTTGTCTTGGTTGTGTGGAAGAACAAAATCATGGAAATTAGAAATCCACATATCTAATTCCAAATAACTCATTTTAGCTAATATATTAGATTCAATCTTGTTCTCGCAAAACTTCTTCCACTGTTAATCATTAATATTCTAATAACTAATTAGAGTTACACTTTTTAGTTTTCTTTAACCATTTGAAGGAAAAGCTAATTAGTTCTTACATGATAAAGATTAAACTTCCCGAGCACTACTGTATGGATATTGGTAGACATAGGGATAGGTTAGACAATTGAGATAATCTATGAATATCTTAATTTACCCCACAATTACCCCAAAACAAAGCAATGCATAAATCTTTGCCTTAATCCTTAAACATATAATAAAATTTCGATTTAGCAGGATATAAAATTCAGGAACAAATCATGCATTGTTGTACTTCCCAACCTAAGAGCACCAACTTACATAACATGACAAATTATCATATTTTTTATATCTAGTTTTAAGAAGTTTGGAAAATAAAATTTTAACTTATAAAGATTTATTGGTAATCTTTGATGTCTCAAATGAACATTGATCTCTTCAAAGAGACTGAACTCTCCAGTCTGAGATGTTTACATTTGTAACTGAACAGATGCAATTATGTTATTTTTAAAGTCTCCAACTGAAATTTAGAGAAAATTGAAGGGATTTATTTTAAAATATTGTAATAAGTAACATTAAACTTCATAGTTTTTCAGACTC